>JARBWK010000016.1:21132911-21592533 GCA_030556195.1 Anolis apletophallus | reverse complement strand
AGAACATAACTCCTCCCCTCTCATTTGGCAGTTGGCTTCCCGCTCTTTTCCAACTGTAGAATTCAAACCTGAACATTCTACTAGCCTCTAGCCCTGGTTGCCATGGCGACAGCTCTTCTAAGCTTCTGCCATGCCTCCCTTCTGTTTCACCCACAGAAACAGTGACAATATTGAATTTTGTGGAGAGGTGGCTACATTTTATAATGTTACACCATTAAGCTGTATTTCTGGCATTGGAGAGGGATTGGCTGGTGACTGCTGGAAGAGCACTTTGTTTTTCTCAATGTTCAATGACAGGCCGAGCTTCTTGTATGCTTCTGCGAAGGTGTTTAGAGTGGCTTGTAAGTCTTCTTCTGAATGCGCACAGAAGGGATAGAGTTTAATCTATGCTGATGATCATGCCATCACCACTCAAGCAAGGAGCTTTGAAATGGTTGAACGGACACTCTCTGAAGCTTTAGCTGCTCTTACGGACTATTACAGGGGAAAACCAGATAATTCCTAATCAATCTAAAATGCAGACATGTGCTTTTCATCGTATGAACAGACAAGCATCTTGAGCTCTGAGGATGACCTGGGAAGGAATCCCATTGTATCATTGCAGCACACCCAATTACCTGGACTGTGCTCTGACCTACAAGAGGTACTGCTTTACTATCAAGTGGGTACTAGAAATAGCATCATACAAAAGCTGACTGGCACAACCTGGGAATCACAACCAGACACAGTGAAGACATCTACCCTTGTGCTTGACTACTCTGCTGCTGAGTAAGCATGCCCAATGTAGAACACATCTCACCATGTTAAAATAGTGGATGTGGCCCTTAATGAGACATGCTGCAAGATTACAGGATGTCTACGCCCAACACTGCTTGAGAAATTATACTGTTTAGCCAGTACTGCATCACTTGACATTCAACAGGAAGTAGCAGCCTGTAATGAAAGGACCAAGGCATTGACTGACTGACTGACTGACTGACTGACTGACTGACTTTATTATTTCTGAGTCGCCCTCCACGTTAGTGGACATCTCCGGCCCATCCTGTTTGGATATCTGCCAGCATGCCAACACATTCAATCAAGAAATAACTTTTTAAGATCTCTACAGAAACACTCGCAGGAACACATCAGCAAGCAAGAGTCCAAAAGTGGCAGGCTAAACCCAGAACTTCAATCAATGGCTGATACTAAATGAGAGACTCTCTCCTGGGCACACAGAAGACTGGGCGATTTAGGAGGTGCTGAACAGACTGTGCTCTGGCACCACAACATGCAGAGCCGACCTTAGGAAATGGGGCTACAAAGTGGAGCCCACAACATGCGATTGTGGAGAAGAGCAAACCACTGACCACCTACTACAATGCAGCCTGAGGCCTACCACATGCACAATGGAGGACCTTCTCATAGTCACAACAGAGGCACTCCAAGTGGCCAGCTTCTGGTCAATGGACAATTTAGTATCATGACAAGTTTTTCAACTTTGTGGCTTTTCTATACATTACTAGCTGTACCCGGCACACGTTACTGTGCCCTATTTAGGAGATGCGAGAAAGTCTGAGTATGTAAGGGTTGGAATTGATGTTACTTATGGTCTTGGTGGGGTCATGGCTGTGTTGTTGTGGGTTGTTCTGGTGGGTGGGATGTTGAAGTCCTGGGGAGTTGTCGGTGTGTGTTGCTGGCGTTCTGCAGAGCTTGTGGATATACAATGTTTTTTGTCTTTCCGTCTGCTGTGTTGATGGAAAGAGGTTCTGTGGTTTCCCAACTCTGGATTTGAAAAAGAAACTGTGTTTCTGTTCTGGCGTTTGTTCTGCCCTTTTTTGTTTGATGTATGTAGCGTTGCGAGTGTGTCGTCCGATACTGTTCTTTTTAGAAGGCATGGCTTGTCTTTTGGGTCAGTTTCTGCCTGTGTGGAGGGAAGGAATAGCATACAAATGGGTTGAGCAGTAGACGCAAGGTTGTGTTATGTACGTATTGTGTTGTGTGTAGGTATTACTTTTTTGGTGAGTTAGTGGGTGTGTGGTGGAATTGTGGGTGGTAGTATGTTGTGGAATGCTTGTGTGGGTGGGGTGTTTTGGGTGTTTGTGTGTGTTTGTAGAGTATCAGTGGAGTGTTGTGTTGTGATTGGAGTATAGGTGGAGTTGGTTTTTGTTTGTGGTGGTGGTAGGTGTTGTGTGTGCAGGGTCCCGTACGGTTGGGGGGATGGGTTGTGATAGGAAGTTGTGTTGTGTGGGTAGGAATTGCTGGAGAATTGCTCCCTCATAGAGTTTGGTTTTGTCAGTTTAACCCTCAAACACCAACTGACTGAATTCAAATCACTCACCATTCTATTCTAGCCTTGGCTGGCTGTGCCCAGCGTTACTATGGTTTTTTGGTATCGTTGTTTTGGGGGCCTTCTAGGTTTTGGGGGGGAAAGTTTCTTTGCTAAAAACCTTCCTTGCCTGAGGCCTATTTGTGTTGGCAAGTTTGGTGTCTCTGCCTTGGAAGGTTTCTCTGTCTCTGTCAGTCGTTCGATGACGGGACCTCCTTTATATAATAGATAACTGTATTATCAATTCGCTTCTGACACCAGAAATAAAAATATATGTCTGGAGTTACTCTTTCAAAATGTCCCTGTTCCAACTTAAATACAAACGCAACTAAAGAGCAACCCTATGGAACCTCTCTTGTTCATAACTTAATCTGTATACCTTTATAAAACGGAATGTTTGTATGTGGGTATGTGTGTGGGTATGTGTGTGTGTATGCGGAGGGCGGGAGGGCTGAAGTGCGGAAGCAGCCACTTTCACAGGCCAGGGCGGATATGTGGCAGCCACTTTCACAGGCCAGGGCGGATATGGGGCAGCCACTTTCACAGGCCAGGGCGGATATGGGGCAGCCACTTTCACAGGCCAGGGCGGATATGGGGCAGCCACTTTCACAGGCCAGGGCGGATATGGGGCAGCCACTTTCACAGGCCAGGCCGGAAATGGGGCAGCCACTTTCACAGGCCAGGCCGGAAATGGGGCAGCCACTTTCACAGGCCAGGGCGGATATGGGGCAGCCACTTTCACAGGCCAGGGCGCGGATATGGGGCAGCCACTTTCACAGGCCAGGGCGGATATGGGGCAGCCACTTTCACAGGCCAGGGCGGATATGGGGCAGCCACTTTCACAGGCCAGGGCGGATATGGGGCAGCCACTTTCACAGGCCAGGGCGGATATGGGGCAGCCACTTTCACAGGCCAGGGCGGATATGGGGCAGCCACTTTCACAGGCCAGGGCGGATATGGGGCAGCCACTTTCACAGGCCAGGGCGGATATGGGGCAGCCACTTTCACAGGCCAGGGGGGGATATGGGGCAGCCACTTTCACAGGCCAGGGGCGGATATGGGGCAGCCACTTTCACAGGCCAGGGCGGATATGGGGCAGCCACTTTCACAGGCCAGGGCGGATATGGGGCAGCCACTTTCACAGGCCAGGGCGGATATGGGGCAGCCACTTTCACAGGCCAGGGGCGGATATGGGGCAGCCACTTTCACAGGCCAGGCGGATATGGGGCAGCCACTTTCACAGGCCAGGGCGGATATGGGGCAGCCACTTTCACAGGCCAGAGGCGGATATGGGGCAGCCACTTTCACAGGCCAGGGCGGATATGGGGCAGCCACTTTCACAGGCCAGGGCGGATATGGGGCAGCCACTTTCACAGGCCAGGGCGGATATGGGGCAGCCACTTTCACAGGCCAGGGCGGATATGGGGCAGCCACTTTCACAGGCCAGGCCGGATATGGGGCAGCCACTTTCACAGGCCAGGCCGGATATGGGGCAGCCACTTTCACAGGCCAGGCTGGATATGGGGCAGCCACTTTCACAGGCCAGGGCGGATATGGGGCAGCCACTTTCACAGGCCAGGGCGGATATGGGGCAGCCACTTTCACAGGCCAGGGCGGATATGGGGCAGCCACTTTCACAGGCCAGGGCGGATATGGGGCAGCCACTTTCACAGGCCAGGGCGGATATGGGGCAGCCACTTTCACAGGCCAGGGCGGATATGGGGCAGCCACTTTCACAGGCCAGGGGCGGATATGGGGCAGCCTCTTTCACAGGCCAGGGCGGATATGGGGCAGCCACTTTCACAGGCCAGGGCGGATATGGGGCAGCCACTTTCACAGGCCAGGGCGGATATGGGGCAGCCACTTTCACAGGCCAGGGCAATTATGGGGCAGCCACTTTCACAGGCCAGGGCGGATATGGGGCAGCCACTTTCACAGGCCAGGGCGGATATGGGGCAGCCACTTTCACAGGCGAGGGCGGATATGGGGCAGCCACCTTCTCAGGCCAGGGGCGGATATGGGGCAGCCACTTTCACAGGCCAGGGCGGATATGGGGCAGCCACTTTCACAGGCCAGGGCGGATATGGGGCAGCCACTTTCACAGGCCAGGCGGATATGGGGCAGCCACTTTCACAGGCCAGGCGGATATGGGGCAGCCACTTTCACAGGCCAGGGCGGATATGGGGCAGCCACTTTCACAGGCCAGGCTGGATATGGGGCAGCCACTTTCACAGGCCAGGGCGGATATGGGGCAGCCACTTTCACAGGCCAGGCGGATATGGGGCAGCCACTTTCACAGGCCAGGCTGGATATGGGGCAGCCACTTTCACAGGCCAGGCGGATATGGGGCAGCCACTTTCACAGGCCAGGGCGGATATGGGGCAGCCACTTTCACAGGCCAGGGCGGATATGGGGCAGCCACTTTCACAGGCCAGGGCGGATATGGGGCAGCCACTTTCACAGGCGATGACATGACCCACGTATTATGGGATTTGTAGTACTTTCCAAGACTTTGGTTCCCACAGACCACTGAGGCCAACAAAAAGGACCAATACAGACCACACTCAACACACACAGCCCCCATGACCCACTCTACGTCCTGGTGCAGTTCGGAGGAGTGTGGACCATGGATGATGGGACTTGAAGTGCCTCTACTCACTTCCCAAGTCCGCTGCAACCCTCATCCAATCACTGATCGAGACCAAACTTGCCATACATAACCCCCATGACTGCCTTCACGTCCTGGTGAGGTTTGGGGGAGGACTGACAATGGATGATGGGATTTGTAGTACTTTTACACCCCTCTGTTCCCACAGACCACTGTGGCCACCAACAAACACCGAGAAAGTCCACACTTGGCACACAGAGCCCCAGTGACCCACTCTACATCCTACTGAAGTTTGGAGGGGGACAGAACATGGATGATGGGACTTGCAGTACCTTCCCTCACTTCCCAATCCTGCTACAAACCTAATCCAATGACTGATCAACACCAAATCTGGCACACAGAGCCCTCATGACCCACTCTACAGCCTGGTGCAGTTTACTGTGAGACGGACCACGGATGATGGGACTTGAAGTACCTTCACTCACTTCCGAAAAACAATGCATCCCTCATCCATTCACCAATACAGACCAAACTTAGCACACACAGCCCCCATGACCCAATCTACATCCTACTACACTTTGGGGGGGACGGGACACACAGAGATGATGGGACTTGCACTACCTTCAGTAATTTCATGATACCACTGCAACTCCCAATAATGATGGATCAAGACTAAACTTGGCACACAGAGCCCCCATGACCCACTCTACATCCTGCTGCACTTCTCAAATGACCCGGGCAGGGCCGGGTCCCCAAGCTAGTGTATTAATAAATAAAATAGGCATTTTATTCTATTTCACAAGATTTTTGTCCTTCTGTGGACAAAGGCTTTGGGGTTTTTGAGGCGATTTCTGAGGAAACAGTTTGAGATAAGGAAAGAAATCACCAAAGAAACAAGAAGACAAACATTAATAGAGTAAAAAGAAGTTATCTGGACGACAAGAACAAAATTTCCTGAGGTAAAAATTATTGCTAAAAGTAAAGAACTAGGCCTGTTATGGTTTCCACAGTGTGGTTTCCACAGATGACCATAAAGAAGCAAACAAACATAGGTAAAGTGAAAAGAAGTTAGCAAAGTGACAAGAAAAACATTTTCTGTGGTAAAAGTCATTGCTAAAAGTAAAGAAATATTCCTCTCATGATCCCATATGGGCCTTAAGGCAGGAAATAAATCAAATTAGTAAATAAATTGCAATGTTATCTTGCTAATTTCTTTGGTAAAGCTGTATAAATTTTCCAAAAAAATTGTCCTTTGTCCTTCTCTGGACAAAGGCCTTGTAATTGTTGAGGTGATAGAATAATAAAGTATTAATAAATAAATATTTAATATTTCACAAGGCCTTTATTCTTCTCTGGAGAAAGGCATTGCGACATTTGAGGCCATTCCTGAGGGAAAAGTTTGAGATATCAAAAGGCATTATTAAAAAAAGAGTCTTCTATTTCACAGGGTTTTTCCTTTTCTGGAGAAGATATAATAAAGTATTACTAAATAAAAACAGGCCTTCTTTCTATTCCACTTTTGAGGCCATTTCTGAGGTAAAAGTTTGAGATAAAGAAATCACCAAAATAAGTAAACGAACACGAATATGCATAAATATGTGAGGGGAAGCCCTAGGGAGGAGGGAGCAAGCTTATTTTCTGCTGCCCTGGAGACTAGGACGCAATGGAGCAATGGCTTCAAACTACAAGGAGATTCCATCTGAACATTAGGAAGGACTTCCTGACTGTGAGAGCTGTTCAGCAGTGGAACTCTCTGCCCTGTGGAGCAATGGCTTCAAACTACAAGGAGATTCCATCTGAACATTAGGAAGGACTTCCTGACTGTGAGAGATGTCCCCCCTCGGGGGTAGAGAAGAGCGGGGTAGATATGTTGGAAATAAATAATGTTCAGCAGCGGAACTCTCTGCCCTGTGGAGTAATGTCTTCAAAGTCCAAGGAGATTCCATCTGAACATTAGGAAGGACTTCCTGACTGTGAGAGATGTTCAGCAGTGGAACTCTCTGCCCTGTGGAGCAATGGCTTCAAACTACAAGGAGATTCCATCTGAACATTAGGAAGGACTTCCTGACTGTGAGAGATGTTCAGCAGTGGAACTCTCTGCCCCGTGGAGCAATGGCTTCAAAGTCCAAGTATAGCAGAGTTGGTACTTTGAGCAGGAGTACAGTCAGAGGAGAGTGATGCACAAGCAAGAGCTTTAGAATAGCTGGCTTTCTGTGCCAGAAATCACGCTGGCATGCAAGCCGTAAATGCTGTGCCCTGATTGGTACGCCAAGCGTATGCAGTGATTCGCTAAAGTACATCATGTGTCTTCAATGATAACAAAAGCCCTGATTGGCCAAAGCAGTACATGGCATGGGTTTGTTTACCTCAATGCTAATAGGATAAGAACTACGCAAGCGCAGAAGGGTCTGCCCCCTCCTTTGCTGGCAGGGAAGAGGCAGCAGCAAATGTTGCGATTTGGGTACAGGCTGGCCAGAGCTGCTGATACTGTTCTATGGGAAATGAATTTCTTGCTGCGCCACAATGGTTTAACGAATAGAAGCTGATAATGATATGATGCTAATGAAAGTATTGTGTTTAATTGGATAATGAAATGTGTTCTGTGACACTGGCCAATGGGGGGTCATAAAGAAGGGCGGGCCAAGATCTGCCGCCATGAGGGTATATAATGATTGCTCTTAGAATGTATGTTAGGATTTGCCCGGAGCAGCTTGTTCTGTGGGTGAACCCCACCAGCTGGTGTCCAATTTCAATAAACTTGACTTCACTTTTGAAACAGTCAATTGTCCGTTCTCTTGTTCCTGTGCCCGCGCGTCCACGTCGCCTTTGGTAAGAAGGTTATTGCCACCCGGAGTTCTGGGACTCCTAATTTGCTGCTACACAAGGAGATTCCATCTGAATATTAGGAAGGACTTCCTGACTGTGAGCGCTGTTCAGCAGTGGAACTCTCTGCCCGGGAGTGTGGTGCAAGCTCCTTCTTTGAAGGCTTTGCAACAGAGGCTGGATGGCCATCTGTCAGGGGTGCTTTGAATGCAATTTTCCTGCTTCTTGGCTGAATGGGGTTGGACTGGATGGCCAAAGAGGTCTCTTCCAACTCTAGGATTCTATGGAAGTGAAACAAGGTCATTTGAAAGAGAAGAAATAATTTCCTGAGGTAAAAGGGATTGCCAAAACAATGGAAATGTGACTCTTTAGGCTCCACATGGATCACAAGGCAGGAAAATGGTTAGTAAGACCAACCATTATTCACCCCTCCCGCTCAGGAGAGCAGTGGCAAGTTTCCAAAACATTGCCCTGGTTTCTTTGAAAAGGTGCTCTTCTCCTTCTCTTTTCTCTCTTCTTTGTAGTTCTGTTTTTAAAACTACAGCTTTGTTTTCAATGTTTGCCTCTTCAGGGCCTTAAAAGCCATGACTGAGGAAACCTGGGCCTGTTATTTCCTTTTTTGACATTTGACATCTCCGGCCCATCCTCTGTTTGGATATCTGCAAGCATGCCAACACATTAAATCAAGAAATAGCTTTCTAAGATCTCTACAGAAACCCTCGCAAGAACATTTCAGCAAGCAGGAGTCCAAAAGTGGCAGGCCAAAGCCCAGAACCTCAATTGGCTAATACTAAATGAGAGACTCCCTCCTGGGCACAGAAGACTGGGCGATTTGGGAGGCGCTGAACAGACTGCGCACTGGCACCACGAGATGCAGAGCCAACCTTAAGAAATGGAGCTGCAAAGTGGAGTCCACAACATGCGATGGTGGAGAAAAGCAAACCACTGACCACCTATTACAATGCAGCCTGAGGCCTGCCACATGCACAACAGAGGCACTTCAAGTGGCCAAGCTTCTGGTCAATGTACACTTAGTATAATGACAACCCTATGGAACCTCTCTTGTTCATAACTTGGGTACTGTCTGTAAATTAATACTTTCCAGTACAAAAAATAATTATTTTGTCCTCCTTTTGTTCCTGAATGCAATAATCCTAATGATAAGCAAGAATAAAGCAGCTTTCTCATATTGGAATGTTAATACCAAGGCTTGTCCTTTACTTCTCCCATTTGCAACTGCAGTCGGCAAGTAAAACGCCCAACTTTGCATAATGCACACAAGGTTTTAAACCCATCAAAAGGCATTTCCACGGCAGTGAAATCCCAGGATCGTAAAATAAAAGGTTTGCTCCTATATGAAAGGCTTGAAATCTCAACCTTTGAAGATGATAAGAAACCGCTGCAAAACCAGATGGCAGCGGAACTACAAAGCAAGTCAATGATACATACAAACATAAATATTAATATAGGCATCACATTTCAGGGTGGGATGGGAAAGTAAATTCAAACGGAATGTTTTTGTTAACGTTTCTAACAATGGCATTTGAAGTATGCATGCATCGAGGAGGCAAAAACACGCCTTTTTCTGGCTGATTGTTAAGGCAGATGATGGGACACAACAGAAATTGGGAGTCCAAAAAACGAGGCTTTTCTGCAAAGCTTGTTTGCTTCATGAACAATTATTCTTCACCTTTAGTTAAAGGTTTTCCCAATATTAAGTCCAGTTGTGTCCGACTCTAGGGTGTGGTGCTCATCGCCATTTTGAAGTTGAAGAACCGGTGTTGTCCATAGACACCTCCAAGCTCATGTGGCCAGCATGACTGCATGGAGCATCGTTACCTTTATATGACCCATTTTATAATGTAGGCTCATGAGTATCCCAACAATAAATGAAATTCTCTGCAAATCTATCTAGAAGCTGATTCTACGTATTATATAATACTAGCTGTACCCGGCACGCGTTGCTGTGCCCTATTTAGGAGATGCGAGATGTAAGGGTTGGAAATGATGTTACTTACGGTCTTGGTGGGGTCATGTAGGCATGAATTGCGCACTTTCTATGTGTGCTCCAAATGATGTCATCTGGAAGCATGAGTTGTATTGTCTTATATAGCGGAGGAAGTGTTTTGATTCTGGAGTGTGTCCACTCAGCAAAGTCTGTAGTGGTTGTGGAGGAGTGGCAAGTGGTGGTAGAGAGACTTTACCGGCTAGGCAGCACATTCCTGTTGTTTCTGCTGGGTATTTCAGGGCTTTGCAGTGTGTGCAGATGTGCGTTAGGGTGCCAATGTCGGCCTCTGGCACCATGCTGTAGTCTTCTGCAGCGTTGTATCTGAAGGCTAGGCGGTGGAATTGGTTGTGGTGTTTTTGAAGTTTGTTTTCTGTGTTGCGACGTCGTTTTTATACGCTCCTTTCGCGCTGCTGTTGTGTTGCATTTATGCGTCTTTGTTGTTCCTGGCTGTGCGCTTCTTCTTGTCGTGCAGTTCTTTGCATTTGGTTCTCAGCTGTGCGTCGTGCAGTGACATGTTGTCTGTGCCTCTGCTGCGCAGTGTGTTTCTGTTCTGACGTTTGTTCTGCCCTTTTTTGTTTGATGTATGTAGCGCTGTGAGTGTGTCCGAATGCTGTTATTTTTATAAGGCATGGCTTGTCTTTTTGGGTCAGTTTATGTCTGTGTGGAAGGAAGGAATGGTTTTTGTTTGTGGTGTTTGTAGTTGTTGTGTGTACGGGGTCCCGTAAGGTTGGTGGGATGGGTTGTGATTGGAAGTTGTGTTGTGTGGGTAGGAATTTGCTGGAGAATTGCTCCCTCAGAGTTTGGTTTTGGCAGTTTAACCCTCAAACACCAACTGAAATCTCTCAGCATTCTATCCTAGCCTTGGATGGCTCTTGCCAGCGTTGCTATGGTTACAGCAGTTATGCAAATCCGCCCTTATTGGCAGCCAATCATGTTGTTCAGAATGTAGAGGCTGGGTGAGTCTTTGGCTGCCCCGGAGGATGCTGGTAAATGTAGTTTTATTTTTACTCGTTGTTTTGGGGGCCTTTTAGGTTTGGGGGGGGGGAAGTTTCTTTGCTACAAACGTACCTTGCTTGAGGCCTATTTCTGTTGGCAAGTATTGTGTTTCTGCGTTGTATGGTTTCTTTGTTTGAGGTATACATCACATGACGTGAACCCATTTATATAATAGATTCATAGAGCTATTTATTTATTTACATCATTTATATTCCGCCCTTCTCACCCCACAGGGGACTCAGGGCGGATCACAATGCACATAGACAGACATTCAACGCCATAGACATACAACATAGACAGATGAGCTACACAATTGGTCGAGAGTTCACTCCGACCCGGGCAGGCCTCGAACTCATGACCTTCTGGTCAGTAGAGATCTTATGCAGCTGACTCCCAGCCAGCTGCGCCACATTCCCGGTGCTATGCATGAGGATATATGGTAGTTCACACTGGTTGACTCCTAAGGAAGTGAGTGCAGGAAATACAGGACTTCGGTGGAAAAAAAACAACACATTGGAAAATTAAGTTAAAAGCAAAGCTTTCCACTTAACATTAAGTCTAGTTGTGTCCAGCTCTGGCAGGTCGTGCTCATTTCAATTTCTAAGCCGAAGAGCCGGCGTTGTCCATAGACATGACTACATCGAACACCGTTACCTTCCTGCCGGAGCAGTACCTGTTGATCTACTCACATTTGCATGTTTTCAAACTGCTAGGTTGGCAGGAGCTGGGGCTAACAGCGGGAGCTCATCCTGCTCCCTGGATTGGAATCGCCGACCTTTTGGTTTATCCTGCTGCGCCATCACAGCCATTAATCTTACAGTATTTTCCACTCTAACACACTGAAAGAAAGGGGGAGCTTGAAGTGAGGGGGGAAACACACCAGTTTCAAAACAGTTAAATGGTAGAAAACTGTAAGAAACATCTCTTTATTAAAAATGGTCAAACTGAGCTGGCAAAACAGTTCTCATATTACATAATTAGAAGACTCTAAAATAGAATTTGTACATCTCTCTCTATATATATATAGATTTCTCAACTCCAAGCTTGTAATTGGGGGGTTGTATTATTTGTTTGATCAGCCACCTTGACAACCAAGCACATTACATAGTTTGATTTCAAATCTGTTTTATAAATAACCATGTTACATATCCAAAGCATATAAAGATAATAAAAACCAACGAAATAGAAATGATTTCTTGAAACAAGATTTTGGGGACCCCCTGAAGCGCCTTCTCATATAACAATGTTTGGTTACATTGCCAAGACAAAATGGAATAGCCAGAACGTTGTTATATAGGACAGCAAATGACCAACAAAGAGTGCAATTTCTTCATGATCTTAATTTCCTTTATCTTGTGCTCTTCCACACATCTCATTAAAATCAGCAAAGATTAATTAGCAGAATTATAGGGATTTGATTCAATACATGTGGCTTTTAGGTTACTATCATATATAAAGGAGATAACAGAGAGATCCCATGTGTAAGTTTGATCACTGGTGATTTATTCATTACAACAAAATGTGTTTCAATGTGTTGTGAGTTTTCCGAGCTGTCTGGCCACGTTCCAGAAACATTCTCTCCTGACGTTTCGCCAACATTTATAGCAGGCCTCCTCACAGGTTGAGAGGTCTGTTGGAAATGAGGCAAGTGGACTGTAGATATATCTGTGGAATGATGTCCAGGAAGGGAGAAAGAACTCTTGTCTGTTGGAGGCAAGTATAAATGTTAGAATTGGCCACCTTGATTAGCATTGAATAGCCTGGCTGCTTTTTGCCTGGGGGAATTCATAGTTAGGAGACATTAGATAATCAGGATACTAAATAAAGAGCAACACTAAAAAAGGGGGAATTCCAGATTAGAAACAATCAGGGCCAGCTAATACCTCCCAATGACTCCACCCCCCCAACAGGAAGCAGCCAGACTTTGAAGCTGCAAGGCCATTCAATACTAATCAAGGTGGCCAACTTCAACATTCACACTGCCTCAAGCAGACAAGAGTTCTTCCTCCCACCATGGACATCATTCCACAGATATATAAACCCCATTTTCCTAGTTTCCAACAGACCTCACAACCTCTTAGTAAGCCTGCCCTAGATGTGGGTGAAACATCAGGAGAGAATGCTTTTGGAACATGGCCGGACAGCCCGGAAAATTCACGGCAACCCAAAATGTGTTTTGATTTAAATGTCAGTTTTCGACAAGCCATTTGACGCCTGATCAATGGACGCAGAGCTACGCAAAGGCTACTTTGTCAATTGTATTTATTCAATCTCCGGGGATCAGTTTTCTTTTTGAGATGATTACACTGTTCCTTACAGAAACCTATGGGAAGCCTTTCCTGTGTTTTTTAACATGTGCAATTATGTTCCTAGTTAATCCATGCATAAACCCCAAAGAAATGACAAGTGTATGTCGAGAGCAGTCCTGCACAAACTTCGGCCCTCCGATTAAGCGGCTGAGGGGGAAAAGGAAGGGGCCTGAGGCCATTAGGAACTGTGGGAATTGGAGTCCAAAACACCTGGAGGGCCGAAGTGTGCCCAGGACTGCTATAGAGTAACATTACAGCAGTTGGTTTTCTACTCTTTAATGCTAAGAGATCCGTATTAGACATAAGTGCTCATGTAGTGTTTCTAGGGTGAACAACAAATAGTAGTCAGAGAGTATATGTGTACATTTAGCTGGAATGATGATGGCATATAATGAAATGGGTATCCTGTTATGCAAGAGCCATAGAAGTTGTGCAAAAGTGTACAAAGACATATTTAAAGGGATGAAAACAATGTATGGGACCTTGAAGGACCTATTCGCGACATTAAGGAGCAAAACACAATTGATGAAACACAACAAGTGAGCATCCAGGTATACCATAACTTTTGGACACATGTCTTGGGAGACATAATACTTGCATCTCAAACAGGAATGCATTTTCACATAATGGTTTACTGTCTTGAAATGTCAGTTGAAGAGAAAATGTTAGTATTTGGAACTGGGCATAGACAAAGAATTGACCAGACTGGAATTTAAAACAAAATACATCATTGTAATTAACAAAATATAATCTATTGCCATTTGCTATTTTGGTGTGAAAAAGCTCACAGAAGAATCCTGTGACGCAATACTATTCGCTTATCTTTCTAGCCTATTTCCTTTATCCGCCAACGAATTGTGATGTGCAATACGTGACCAAGCCCTCCGATTCCAACCCACCTTCAGATTGCATTCAAGAAATGGGACTCATTAGTTATTGCATATACATAGTCGGTGTCCATTTAAATAGTGACAAGACCTCACAGCTACATGCATCGACACCAAGCAGACCAACTGCTGCAACATTTGTTTTTGTAGCTTATGAGACACAATAATAGCAGCTTAATTAAATGTGCATTATGAGAACTTCATAAAAAGGTTGGGAAATGCCAAATGCTTTGAACGGTAGAGCATTACATCTACGAGAAATTCTGACGTGTAACTAAGCACAGTTCAGGGCAGATTAGAGCAAGGACTGGTAGCAATTCTCATCAGCTCTTGTCACAAAGCTGAATAATGTGCAATAATGGGATTTGAAGTCCCACAGGACCTGGAGGGTCATGTTTACTTATCAACAACAGGGCACTGAGCTGTATTGAAGTTTTGTCATCCAATCAATCGTAGCATCTTCCCCTTCAGTCCATTTCTGTGCTAACATTGCATATATGGTCGATCTCTGGAAAGGAAAGCAAGCCTCCCCACTTGTTCAGTGCTTCCAACTAAGACATATATATCTTCTGCCTTTTTGCAATCGCTGCACAACACAGAGGGCACTTCTCCACTGCTTCCGCACAGTCCTCGCAAGCAACCAGGTGTCCACATGGAAGGAGGACCACCGAGATGGTTTTATCCATACAGATTTTGCAGAGCTTTTCCTCCTGCAAACGTCTCAACTTTTCTTCGGTGCTGAGTTCTAAAGGAAAGAAAGGGGGGGGGGACCCAACAAGATATAGCATCAAGTAACAATTGTAAAGCGGGCAAAAGCAGACATTCCAAGCATTGGAAGGAAAGCAATGACAGAGTTGGCAACAAACTCCAGAATTCTGGATGATCTCCCCTAGAGGTTTCATGTATATGTTAAGCAACATGAGGGACAATACTGAGCCCTGCAGGACTCCACAAGTCAACAGCTGCGGAGCTGTCAGGCGCTTTGGGTATTAAGTTATGCCACATACCAAATACGCATTTTCCACCATAATTTGCAAATAAATTAGTTAAAAATCAGACAATGTGATTTCTGGATGTGTTTTCTCACGTTGTCTCTCATAGTTGAGGTCTACCTATGATGTCAATTACAGGCCTCTCTCGTCTTTTTAAGTGGGAGAACTTGTACAATTGGTATCTGACCAAATACTTTCCGCCCCACTGTATGCATATGTATATATATATATATTTAAAAACATAGAAATTTGCTTTAAGGCAGCAATCAATAAACTGGCTAAACACCAGGAAAACCTTCTCGACTTTTTAATGGTGAAGCACACACAAAGGGCAACAGATATTAAACAGAAAGCATTCAGATAATGTAATAACCTGGAGCAAAGTGTTTCTACCTCTGTCCAGAGAAGCCTAGACCTTAGAAAAGTTATTTTTCAGACTAGATCAAAATGCTTCCATCAGTGCCATACAGATTGGAAAATTATGGGAGGTGTAGTCCAAAGAAATAACTTTCCAAAGTTCTGCAGAAGCCCATACGTGCATATAGGAACAAAATTTATGTCCTCTATATACATCTGTTGCAATCCCATACTAATTGTTTTCTTTCAACTTGGGAGATGTGCGGCAACATCTTAATGCGCTCACCTTTTCCCCAGGATTCATTGAGTATTTTCTCTCTCTGGGCATTTATTAAATCTGCCACCAGAGCCTCCACGGATCTGTAGCTCTCTGTGGACAGGTGTCGCTTTCTTTCTATTGTTTTCCTAATTTCGTCCAAGGTGAAACCCATATGCATTGCATCCTGTACCATTTGGTTCTGTAATAGCTCCTCATCTTCAGCGGCAGCAAGAAATCAATACATAAATAAATAAATAACCAAACCAAGAAAATTTGATGTTAAAAATGCAACGTGTGTTCTGAGACACCAAATAATTGCAAATTTCAGTTCTTCAAGCTGGAGACACACAAGTGCAACTAACTATTTCACCTGCATTAAGCAAAGCTGAAATGTGTCTGTGCAGCTTGCTCCATCCACATGTGTTTATTTGATGTAAAAAAATACACTGTCTGCAGTAAGTTATCCTTGATCAGATCCACGTTGGAATTAGTATATATATGGGGGGGGAGGGGGGAGAAAGCTTTGTATGGAGTGCCATAGCACCTGCTCACAGGATGTTTCGGTTCAATCTCTTTCATTACAAGTTAAAAGCATAAAGTAGCAGGGCATGAGAAAAAAACTATTCCAAAGACCAACTGTCAACTGAAGCAAACAGTGTTGACCTAGATATGCAACACACACACACACACATTTATATGCATACATACACACACAGAGTACATACTGGACATGTAGGTCTTATTTTTAACTACTCAACAGTCCCTCTCACACTGTCCAAAGTCACCTCATTATACAGATCTGTTTCAACAATCTAAGTGAAATTTTGTAATAAATTATTGGCTTTATGGATGGAGAACTGTTGATTTAATGTTTTCCATGTTATTTTTAGTTTAGTTGGTCAATGACTGAAACACATTAATCTGTGTTAAGCTTGCCGGTTAACAAATTAAGCATGTCAGTTGTAAACTGCTATACAAACCTTTAGTAAGTAATGTCTTCTCAATCTCCTCTACCTACAAAGAAAATTTGAAATGAGATCCCAATTAGATTAGTTTAGAGATCAATTGACCTACAGATTTAAGAGCTATACCTATACTTATTTGTGCCTTGGCATGAACTGACCACAACTTCAGACACTACAAAGCAGATGTTTAATAATAACAGCTCAGCATTTATCTGCAATGTCAAGAGCTCAGCAGTTTATTTATAAAATGCAAAAGTATGTTTCTGCCGATTCCTATCCTTGAGGCACATATAGATATGAGTATTAAGCTTTAACTTAATTCCTGAGTAACGGGTGAGTAAGAAGCACTGAAATGGGTTAGGAACACTTACTGTAGAATCCTGCAGTGACTGAGTTAAATGAACTCTGTTTACAAAGTCTTGCCCCTTTTCTTCTAGCAGGTATTTGCACCTAGGTACAAAACAGGTTGAATGAATAAGTTAAGAGTTGTAAACACTTTAAAAGAATGGTTCAGAATGTATAGAAATCTGGAATAAAACTGTAGCAAATGAAACAGAATTACTGTTTTGACTTGAGTCTCATGCACCATCAAATATCCATTTTCAAAACCCCCAAACCAAAATGAAATGCTGCCGAATGCAATGTGGGGCAGCAAAAAGTGAGCTCTTTGTCATTTGGCCAACAAAGTTGTGCATAATACCTTGCTGCTTGCTTAGAATTCCTTCTTTAAAAACCAAGTATTAGGACACCAAATTTATTTATTCATTTACTATATTTCTATACCGCCCCTCTCAGCCCGAAGGTGACTCGAGGCAGTTTACATAAGGCAATTAATGCCCACAGATAAAACACAATAACAACAATTAAAACAATAACCATATAAAAACTATATAAAATTAGTAGTTAAAACCATAAAACCAAAGCTTCCATGATGGGAAAGAGAACCTTGGGGTGCATCTATCCTGTACAATGATTCCACTTTAATTGCCTTGGTTCAATGCTATAGAGTTGTGTGGGTTGTAGTTTGACAGGGTCTCGAGACTTCTCTGCCAAAGGAGACTGATACCTCACCAACTATAAATCCCAGGATTGTGGAGCATTGAGTCAAGGCCATTAAAAGGACCTCCAGGTACGGCTCCTGAGGCAACTTTCCCTTTTGCTTTGGCTCAGCACTAATATCACTGCATAAGAGGTAAAGAAAGTTTCCAAATCTCCCTGAACTATTTCTACTTCAGCTATTTGTTATAAGAACCAGTTAAAAAGAATCAACATCTGATTTTGCTTCCCCCCCTTGCCCTATCCCCGTCACAAAGGCACAATGCAAAACGCTTTTCACAATTATGTATACAAACTACAACTAAAAACCAGCAAAAAAGAATCACCACGACCAGTCAAAGCATATGGTGTAACCGCTTCAAAATAAATGAAGTCATAAAATGAAGACACTTACCCAGGAAACCACTTTGCATGCTGCTCCCAAGGATCTTCATATGCCTTCCATTTTTGCAGTCCACCACCACAGTGAAAGCATGCCACGCTATCACCATTCCCTATGCACAAATAGGAATTGGTTTTAATATGGTGTATAAAATAGCTTTTATAAATGCATACATTTATGTATAGTCCAGTTAAAAATACTTCTAGTTTTGTGCTGTACAGTATGTCAGCAATAATTCAGTAAAGGAAGCATTTCATATTATGTCATAAATGAATCACTCTGCATAACGTTCTAAGATATTAACCAAAACACATGCTTATCTACTAACATGAAAAGGTTACTGCTTTTATCTCAGTTTTTCCATTTGATCATGTTTATAGCTGTATTGATCTAGACCAGCAATTCCCAAATTGTGATCCCTGAAATCTAAAGCTGTGGTTCTCAACCTTCCTAATGCCTTAATACAATTCCTCAGGTTGTAGTGACTCCCAACCATAACATTATTTTCATTGCTACTTCATAACTGTCATTTTGCCAGTTTGCCATATTTACATATCAGATGTAAATAATCTGATATGTAAGATAGATTTTCATTCACTGGACAAAATTTGGCACAAATACCCAATACATCCAAATTTAAATAATGGTGGGGTTGGGAGGGATTGATTTTGTCATTTGGGAGCTGTAGTTGATGGGATTTATAGTTAATCTACAATCAAAGAGCATTCTGAACTCCACCAATGATGGAATTGAATCAAACTTGGCATACACAACTCCCATGACCAACAGAAAATACTGAAAGGGTTTAGTCGGCATTGACCTTGAGTTTTGGAGTTGTAGTTCACCTACATCCAGAGAGGACTCAAACAATGATGGATCAGGACCAAACTTGGCACAAATACTCAATATGCCCAAATGTGAACACTAGTGGTATTTGAGGAAAATAGATTTGACATTTGGGAGTTGTAGTTGCTGGGATGTATAGCTCTATAACAAACATTGTTGTTGATGTTACTTATCATTGCTTAGTTCGGTTTAGCACGGGATGTATAGCTCACCTACAACCAAAGAGCATTCTGAACCCCACCAATGATGGAATTGGGCCAAACTTCCCACACAGAATCCCCATGACCAACAGAAAATACTGTGTTTTCTGATGGTCTCTGGCGACCCCTCTGACACCTCCCTCGCAACCCGCACGTTGAGAAACACTGATCTAAAATATCTAGGTAGTTAAAGGGTAAAGGTCCCAATTAAAACAAATCCACCAGTATAAAAAGATCAAACAATGAGGCTTCCAGCTTACCTATGCTATAAAAGCCTGCTCGAGCGAGCTGCTCCTTGCTGACCAAGTAATTCCATGCCACAAAAGTCGTGAGCCGGGTTTCATAATCTGCCATACATGGTTTTTGAGGAAGGCCAACATTATTGCTTCTATTCAGCTTGGTGTCACCTGACTGATTCGAAATGCTTTCAAGGTTCCCAACATCATGACCAAGGACAAAGAAACACCTTGGGAAATGGCGCCTGTGCTCAGACCATGCCTGATCACTAGGTTCCCAGTTTTTCAGTTTGCCCCCACAACAAAAGCACTCAACCTGGTCACCGATGCCAGTGTAATAGAGTCCGGCGTGGGCTAGGTCCTGCGGACTGACAGGGGCATAGGGAGGCCAGTTGTGGAAAGACCTCAACCTGGCTTCTTCACTACACATGGCAGGGTTTCTAGGGTACAAGGGACCTGAGAGGTCCACCACTTGCCCTGTTCTCAGCAGATAATCAGCATCAAGATCCGAAGACTCGTCAAGAGAAGGCTGTTGTAGAGAAGTACTCGCTGAACCATTTTCTGGCCCGTTACGACAATTGAGAAGATTATATGTATCGTTCCTCCCAGAGTCAATGTCATTGATAAACCTGCACTCTGGGGAGACAGTTCTGTGTCTTTCTATTGCGGAGTCCCCCTGTTGCCATCCTTCCACCGTTGTGTGGCAACTAAAGCACTTGACTTGGTCTCGTTCTCCAGTGTAGAAGAAACCAGCTTGGGCTAGAGCTGCAGAGGAAACAGGACAGGCACTTGGAAAACTGGCAAAAGTTTGCTGCCTGGAGAGTTCGTTCGCCAGCTCCGGCTCAGGATCCTCCTCCCGAGTGGCACCAGCCCCAAGGTTTTCTGGTCCGTTACATGTCATCCCTCCTGAAGCGATAGGTCCCCGCAACTCCCCTAAATACAAATATATTAAGATTAGACAAAGAAAGGCAATAAACATGTAATATATTGGACCCCCACCCACCAGATCCATGACTCTACCAACCATGGACGGTCATATCCTATCGGTATTATTAGTGGTTGTTATAATTTTATGTGTTATTGTTTTATTACCATTTTATGTTATATGCTGCACCTTGGAATGCCTTCTAAGCCACCCCAAGTCCTTCTGGGGACTTGGTGGCAGGATAAAAAACATTATTTTTTTATTTTTTTTCATGGGGAACTACAATAATATTCTTGGAGGGTTAAACCACTGAGCTGCTGAACTTGATGACTTAAAGATCGACGGTTCGAATCCAGGAAGCGCATGAGCTCCTGCTGTTAGGCCCAGCTTCTGCCAACCTAGCAGTTCAAAAACATGCAAATGTGAGTATTTTTTAATATATTTATTTATGATATTTATAGCCTGCCTTTCTCAGCCATATGGCGACTCAAGGCGGGTTACAGATTGGCACAATTCGATGCCAGGCATTCATGAAAGTGCCATTGAAAACAATCAACATTACAATATAAATAAATATATAAAAACTGTTAAAACTTATAATAATTGGTATAATCCTGTTAAAAACGTTATCCAGTAACATCATCTGGCCAATCCATGTTAATCATTCATAGTTCCGTGTTATAAATTCCACTGCATTCTCAAAAGCTTGCTCAAACAGCCAGGTCTTAACTTTTTTTCGGAAAGTCAGGAGGGAGGGGGCCGATCTAATATCCCTGGGGAGGGTATTCCATAGCCAGTAGATCAATAGGTACCGCTTCTGTGGGAAGGTAACGGCGCTGCATGCAGTCATGCTGGCCACATGACCTAGGAGGTGTCAAAGGACAACGTCGGCTCTTCGGCTTAGAAATTAAGATGAGCACCCCCCCCAAATTGGACACAACTAGACTTAATGTCAAGGGGAAACCTTTCCCTTTACCTATGAAGTGTTTTCAGTAATTGAATTACGTTGGCCTCTAGATCCACAGGGTTTCAGTTCCAAGAAAGCTTCCCTTCAAACCCAAAAGCCCTTTAACCATGTTCCATATTATTAAATGCAGTTACATGCTAGTGTCTGCTTCAGTGCACCCAGGTTCATCTTGTCTGTTCTACAGCATAGATGCACCCCACAGTTTTCTTTTCCATTGCTGGAAGATTTTGTTTTTAGAGAAGGAATCCTAAGCAGGGAGCCACTGTCATGGCCAAATTACAAAGAGTGCACTTTTTGCCACTGTGCTATACATTAAGCAGCAAATATTATGACTTTTAAAAAATAGTTTCAGGGTTTTGAAAATTGAAGTGTGCATGACATTTGATGGCGCATGAGATTCAAGCCATGCGACACATGTGCGTGGCGATTAGGACTACTAATCTTTGCTCTTTTAAAAGTGTGCATGATACGCATTTCAGGAATCAGAAGCCATTTCACTTTTGCTTTCATCCTGTGCTTCACTCCGGGCAAAAGGGCTCAAAAAGGAACCAACCCACCCCAAAACGTGGCTGGAGGAGCCTTGACAGGCAGAGAACTGTGCTGACATTGAGAAGGTGAAGGGTTAACAGAAAGGGCAATGGCAGGAAAGCTTCCCTGAAGAGGAAGGAAGGGAATGGAGGTCATAACCTGCCCCTCCCTTTGCACACCCATGGCATTGCCATCACACCAAAGCACAAAGTTGGGGGAGACTCTAACAGAGAGGGAGGCTCCATTGGAAGAGATCCATAAAGGGCATTCTGTCCAACCCTCTTCAGCCAGGCAGGCAGGAAGGCACAAGCAAAGCCCTCTCAACAGATGGCCATCCAGACTCTGTGTTTAAAAACCCCCGAGGAGGAGAATCCACTGGGCTCAAGGCAGTCTAAACTTTACTAGAGTTGGAAAGGATCCCCAAAGGGCATCTAGTCCAACCACTTCAGCCAGGCAGGAAGACACAGGCAAAGCCTTTCCAACAGATGGTCATCTAGCCTCAGTTCAAATGGAAGAAACTCCATTGGAAGGGATCCCCAAAGGGCATCTAGTCCAACCACTTCAGCCAGCCAGGCACAAGCAAAGCCTTCCCAACAGATAGCCAGCCAGACTCTGTTTTAAAAAACCCCAGACAAGGAGAATCCACTGGGCTCAAGGCAGTCTAAACTTCACTAGAGTTGGAAGGGATCCCCAAAGAGCATCTAGTCCAGGGGTGCTCATTAGGTAGTTCGGGAGCTACTAGATCTTCGGGCCTCTTCCAGGTGATCTTCGGGCCTCACCAGCTGGATGGGGCGCTCCTGCCATGCGCACACACACCCTGCGCGCGCGCATGCTCCTGCTGCTGACTTCCGCTCTTGCGGTGCTTCTTTCGCCTGCGGGGCATTGCAGGAAGAAGGAAGCACAAGGCGGGGCCTCTGGAGGGAGCGCCCTGCCTCTCTCTCGTCCAGAAGCAGCTGCCGGAGAGACAGGCAGGGCGGAGCGCTCCCTCTGGATGCCCCGCCTCGTGCTTTCTCCTTCCTGCAATGCCCCGCAGGCGGAAGAAGCAGGAGCACGCACGCGCGGCGGGAGCACAAGTGAGCGCAGGGCGGCGGGGGCAGGTAGATCTTTTGGACTTGGTTGCTTTAAGAGTAGCTCGCATGCTGAAAAAGTGTGAGCACCCCTGATCTAGTCCAACCACTTCAGCCAGGCAGGCACAAGCAAAGCCTTCCCAACAGATAGCCAGCCAGACTCTGTTTTTAAAAACCCCAGACAAGGAGATTCCACTGGGCTCAAGGCAGTCTAAACTTCACTAGAGTTGGAAGGGATCCCCAAAGAGCATCTAGTCCAACCACTTCAGCCAGGCAAGAAGACACAGGCAAAGCCTTTCCAACAGACGGCCATCTAGCCTCAGTTCAAAAACCTCCAGAAGAAAATAAACTCCACTGGAAGAGATCCATAAAGGGAACCTAGTCCAACCCCCTTCTGCCACAAAGAAAAATGCTAAGCCCTCCCAACA
Organism: Anolis apletophallus; assembly: GCA_030556195.1. Taxonomy (NCBI): domain Eukaryota; kingdom Metazoa; phylum Chordata; class Lepidosauria; order Squamata; family Anolidae; genus Anolis; species Anolis apletophallus. The sequence goes on along the minus strand of JARBWK010000016.1, from coordinate 21,569,386 downwards.
GATGAACATCCAGCCTCAGTTCAAAAACCTCCAGAGAAGGAAGCTCTATCCCCAGAGGGCATCTAGTCCAACCCGCTAAAGCCAGGAAGGGAGGCACAATCAAAGCACCCCCGACAGGTGGCCATGCTTAAACACATCCAGGCTCTTCGCCATTCTGGGGCGCTCAAGGGCCCTCTGACTCACCCCGGCCCGGTTCCTTCGCCTCAAGGCGACGCCGCTTCGAGAAGGAGGATGAGAAGATGGCGGTGCTTCCCTCTTCCTCGGCAGCATCCGGCGAATACAGGAAGCGCGACCCCAAGTGGATCTGGGAAGCAAGTGAAGCCAGGATATTTTTTTTGGGCGGGAAGACTACATTTCCCAGAAGCATTTGCCACAAGGGGCTGTGCTAATGGATGCCGGGAATCGTAGTCGGAAAGGTGAAGCGGTCCCATTGGTCCGCCTTGGCCACGCCCACAGTCCTTGACAGAGGAAAATGGGGAGCCCTGTTGAAGGCGGAAAAACTCCCATAGCACTGAGTCGTGGCAGCTGAAGTGGGGTCAAACCGCGTTAAGTCTACAGCAGGGGTGCTCACACTTTTTCAGAATGGGAGCTACTGATTAAAAAACCAAGTCCCAAAGATCACCTGCCCAGAAATGTAAAACGTATAACTATTTTCTTATTTATTTATATTTATTATTCATTTTTATGTACCGCTCCTTCCAGCAGGCTCGGGGCAGTTGACATAAAATGAAGTTATAAAACATCAACATTTCAATTTCATAACAACAATATAAAACAGAGCATAAAATACATCCAACCACCCCATTTCTCCCACACTGCCATATTACCACACATATTATCAGCCAGAAAGTAAGAAGAGAGGCTTTTGAACTGCAAGGCCATTTAATACTCAGCAAGGTAAACAAAGGGGCATGCAAAAATACATCCAACCACCCCATTTCTCCTACATTTCCATATTCCCCAACATATATTTCTCAAGGAACAAAGCAAACAGAGAGGCTTTGGAGCTAAAAGGCATCCGAGAGGCAGAATGGGCGCTTCTGCGCATGCGCGCAGGGCCAGCCATGCATCGCGTCATCCAGGCCCGCCCCCTTTGGTCTCCTACAACTCTGAGTGGCTGGAGAAGGACGGAGGGAGGAGGAGGAATCCAAAGAGGGGGCCCATTCTGCCACTTGGACTCTGGAGCTTTTGGAGGCGGCGCGCGAGCAGGGAGCGGGGAGGAGCAACGATGGAGGACTTATTTGCAGCGTGCAGGGGTGCGTTGAAGCAGCAAATTTGGGAGTTATGGAACTCCGGGTGGCAAGTTGACTTCATACCAAAACGGCGCGTAGACGTGCGGGTGCAAGGATGAGGAATCACGCAACAACTTCACTGCTCAATGTGAAATCAAAGAGATTTATTGCTTAACACCAGCTGGTGGGGTTGCCAGCAGAACAAGCTGCTATCAGGGGCAAACGGCCCCGGTCATTCTTAGCACAAAGTTCTTATACCCTTCATGGCGGCATCTCCAAAAGCCCGCCCTCCTTCATGGATTTTTCACAAACATCATTGGCTGGTGTTACATAGCATTTCATTGATCCAATAAAACATTACATTTTCATTAGCATCACACTTCAAACCCCTCCTATGTGTTAGAACAATGAACATTTCTAAGTTAGTCTTTCCCACAGTACACTATCAGTGGCTGGGACTCTCATGTTCCCAAGTAGCAACATTTCGCTTCTGCCTCTCCTTGCCAGCAACAGAGGGGGCAGAATCCCTCTGCTCATGCGCAGTTCTTCTCCCTTTGGCACTGATGTCAACAAGCAGCACGCCTTGTACTGTTAGACCAATCTGAGCCTACGTTATCTTACGCTAGGCACGGGGTGTACTTTAGCAAATCATAGCATTGATTTGAAACACCAATCACAGTGTAACATTCACGGAGCAAGTGCCTGCCTGATTCTTGGCACAGATACCCACTTTTCTAAGCTCTACACGTGTGCAGCATCACTCTCTGACTGTACTCCTGTTGGAAAGTCCCAACACCGCTTTAGCGTGAAGAGGACCAACAGCAAAAAACCTGGTCAGGGGCCTGAAGATCACCAGGATGAGGCCCGAAGATCACCCTGGTGATCGAGATCACCATTCCGAGCACCCCTGGTCTACAGTGTAGACACCCCCTCAGGGGGGGGAACCCTGATTTTGCCTGAAATCAAAAAGATCACTGGGAGACACATATCTACTCACTCACATATGATGAATAAGCTTCTTTATGCAGAAAATAATATGTATTAACAATTATTATATGTTATAAGTATAATATTAATATCATAATACTTATAGTAGCATATTATGTATTGTTAATAATAATGTTATTACAGTATATAAAATATACATAATTATATATTATAATACAATTATATATTATATGTAATATAGCAATCTGTAATAATATATCATATACATTAATATTCGGTATTATAATAATAACGTATTATAATATACTGTATGTAATGTAAAGGGGTGGTGCTCATTTCAATTTCTAACACGAAGAGCCGGCGTTGCCCATAAACACCTCCAAGGTAGTGTGGCCAGCATGACTGCATGAAGTGCCTTTACTTTCTGCAAACGCGCTACCTATTGATCTACTCACATCTTCATGTTTTCGAACTGCTAGGTTGGCAGAAGCTGGGCTATACAGTGGGAGCTCACCCCACTCCCCAGATTTGAACCACCAACCTTCAGGTCAGCAAGTTCAGCAGATGAGCACACACACACACCCCAGAATCCGACACGACTAGCTTTAATGTCAGGGGAAACCTTTACCTTTATCTTAGAAACAATATCATACGAAAGCTGACTAGCACAACCTGGGCATCACAAACATCTACCATTGTGCTTTGCTACTCTCCTGCTGAGTACGCATGCCCAGTGTGGAATACACCTCACCATGTTAAAACGGAGGGTGTGGCTCTTAATGAGAGCCACATTATCACAGGATGTCTACGCGCTACACCTCTGTTTAGCTGGAATTGTACTAACTGACATCCCCCGGGAAGTAGCAGCAATGACATCTCTGGCCCATCCTCTGTTTGGATATCAGCCAGCAAGGTAATGCCTTAAATCAAGACATAGCTTCGTAAGATCTCCAGAGACACTCACAGGAACACCTCAGCAAGTGAGAGTCCAAAAGTGGCAGGCTAAAACCCAGAACCTCTATTAGTGGCTGAGTGAGACCAGATGAGAAAGTCCCCCCTGTGCACACAGAAGACTTGGAAGTTCCCCCTGGGCACACAGAAGACTTGGGAGACTTGGAAGGCGCTGAACAGACTGCGCTCTGGCACCACGAGGTGAAGAGCAAGTCATAACAAATGGGACCCCAAAGTGGAGTCCACAACACATGAATGCGAAAAAGAGCTAACCACAGACCACCTACTACAATGCAGCCTAAACCATGCCACATGCACAATGGAGGACCTTGTAGCAATATCAGAGGCACTCCAAGTGGCAAGTTTGTGCTCAAAGGACATGTAGTATCATGCCAAGTTTTTATACTTTGTGGTTTTTCTATACCTTACAACTGTATTCTCAATTGGGCTGCTCAAAGTTATATATATATGTGTGAGTGTGTGTGTGTGTGTGTGAAAGAACCTTAATCCAAGAGATGGGCTGCTCAACGTGTTCTATTAGAGAGATAGATAAATATCATATACTTGTATTGGTCTGCGCGCTCTCTCTCTCTATATATTAAAATGAATGCATATAAACCCAAGAGATGGGCTGCTCAATGTGTTCTATTAGATAGATATCATATAATTGTATTGGACTGCTCTATATGTGTGTGTGTGTATACACACATAATACATATTATATTGGTATATTATTAAAAATGAATACATATGAAGACATGGTCCCCCCCCCCAGCGGGAAGGAACGGGCGGTGGCCGGGACCACCAAGATGGCGACCGGCCTAGCTTGCTCGGCGTCCTTCGCCCCCCCCCCACCTCTGCTGGACTCCTCAGCCCCGCCCCTCCTGCTCCAGCACACCCGTCATCATCGGGCGCCTGGCCGGCGACGCCAGAGGCTCCTGACATCTCTCGGGTCCTGGCAAGAGCCCCAGGGGCTCGGCCCGCCGCCGGGCCCGCCGCCTATCTCCGGTGCCCCGGGGACCCCTGCTGGGACCGCCGCCTGCCCCGTCACCGACCCGTGACCGGGATGAGATTGGCGGCACAGCCCATGGGGAGCCAGCCCAGAGGACAGCCAGACCGGAGGATGATACGGTGAGTGGCCATCCGGATCAGAGACCACACCGCCGCCGGAGGAGGCGCCGCCGCCGGCTGAGGACCTTTAGCCCCTCTCCCCTTAAACCCCCTAGAGACCTCCTGCGTCGGGGCGGCCGACCCCCTGGACCCCCCAGATGCCCGGCTGGTCAACAGGAGGGGAAGAGGTCGGTCAGCGAACAGCTGGGGGGGAGGCCTCCCGCACCCGAGCCCAGGCCGAGACGAATCTTTCGCTCAAGGACCTTTTGGGGCCCAGGCGCTAGGCATAACCTCCGGCTATTCCCGAAGCCGCGGAACACTACTGACCCACCATGCTTGTCCCTATCGGCTGGGCCACGGGACGAAGGAGGCCGGCCTACATTCTTTCTCCTTGGCCGGCAGGGGTGCCTCTCTTCGCGCCCCCCCTCCCTCCCTCCCTTTGATGGTCCGATGGGTCCAGTTTAGGCCCCAACCACCTGTTGCCGCCTGAACCCTGACTTTGCCCCATTTCCCCCATCCCCTATGTTGTGTCTGTCCAGTTTGTCCGTTAATTGTATTGTGTTTTCTTGACTCTGTAAGCCGCTGCGAGCCGTATGGAGTTGGCGACATATAAGTCTAAGGAAATAAATAAATAAATAAATAAATAAATGTACGTGTGTGTATGTGTGTGTATAAATGAATGCATATACACCCAAGAGATGGGCTGCTCAGTGTTATATTAGATAGATATCATATAATTGTATTGGGCTGCTCTATATGTGTGTATGTATATGTATGTACGTGTGTGTATAAATGAATGCATATAAACCCAAGATATGGGCTGCTCAGTGTTATATTAGATAGATAGATAGATAATTGTATTGGGCTGCTCTATATATATGTGTGTGTGTGTGTGTATACACACACATATAATACATATTATATTGGTATATTATTAAAAATGAATACATATAAATCCAAGAGATGGGCTGCTCAATGTGTTATATTATATAGATAGATACCATATAATTGTTTTGGGGTGCTCTATATGTTTATATATATTAAACTGAATGCATATAAACCCAAGAGATGGGCTGCTCAGTGTTATATTAGATAGATAGATCTAATATAACACAGTGGCCTGTAGTGTTGCAAATGTAAGCCGTGCTGAGTCCCCCTGCGGCAGTGAGAAGCTACGGGGTACAAATACCATAAATAAATAATAATAAACATCAGAATAATTTTAGACCTAATAGAACATTTAGATAAAAACATTGGAACTAAGGTCGCCCTCACATTTCTAGACGCCGAAAAGGCATTTGATCAGGTGAGTTGGAGCCTAATAGAGAGACTCCTAGTTGAGCTAGACCTGGGCCACAACTTCACCTCAGCTGTCCGAGCAATATATAAGTCCCAAGAGGCCTATATTATGGTAAACGGACAAAGGTCGAAAAGAATTAATATTCATAAGGGAACGAGACAGGGGTGCCCCCTCTCGCCCCTGATATTTAATTTTGTCCTCGAACCTTTAATAAGAGACATTATGGCTGATGATGAAGTAAAGGGCTTAAAAATTAAAAATGTGAACTACAAATTATTCGCCTTCGCGGACGATATGGTCTGCATTACAGAAAACCCCAGTGTAAATTTAGACAAATGGATCAGGAAAATAGAAGAATATGGCCAAATTTCGGGCTTCAAACTAAATAAAACAAAATCACAAATTCTAGTGAAAAATATTGATAAAAAAAGAAAGTGAAGAAATAGAAAAAAGATACAATATTCCCATATCAAAAAAGGTGAGATATTTAGGAATCCATATAACACCTAAATATTGTCAATTGATAAAAAACAATTACGAAAAAGTATGGAACTCAATCAAAGAGGACTTAAAAGTTTGGAATAACCTAAATCTCTCCTTATTAGGGAGGATTTCAACAATAAAAATGAAAGTGTTCCCAAAAATAAACTTTCTATTTCAATCCCTCCCTATACTAAAGAACCAGACCATTTTAAAAAGGTGGCAAGCGGAACTTAGTAAGTTCATATGGAATGGAAAAAAGGCTAGGATTAAACAAAAATTCATGCAGGACCTTCCAGCGAATGGGGGTTTGGGCCTTCCGGACTTAGTGTCCTACTATGAAGCGAATTGTCTGGATAATTTGAGTGATTGGCTTGACCTAAAGGATAGAAAATTGCTAAATATAGAGAGTTGGGGTTTGAGATATGGCTGGCATGGCTATCTATTTTACAACAAATACGACCAGGATAAGAACTTTAAAAACCATATTATAAGAGCCCCTCTGCTGAAAGTCTGGGAAAAGTATAAGACTAAAATCTCCCAGAAGATTCCGCTATGGCTCTCCCCAGCAGAGGCGATACAGATAACAAAGACAGAGAAAGAGGGATGGCTAACATACAAACATATATTAAAGAAGGAGCATAATAATTGGATTATAAAAAACAGGGAAGAAATAGGTGAAGGGAAGCTAAACTGGTTTCAATATACCCAATTGAGGAAGATATACCAGACAGATAGCAAAGTGGGCTGGACAGAAGTACTAGCGCCAGGGGAAAAGATTCTGTTACAGAGAAAAAAAGAGTAAGCAAGCTATATAAATACATTTTAGCTGATAGATTTGAAAAGGCCCCCATAAGAGAATATATGGAAAAATGGCATGAAAATATAGGACACAATATACCCCTTGAAAATTGGGAAAAGATGTGGAAAACAATACCAAAATATATGTATGCCTACACAATGAGGGATAACCAGCTGAAACTCATGTACAGATGGTACATAACCCCAGCACAATTATCGAAAATTTATAAAAACACTAACGATAGATGCTGGAAATAGAATAGGGGCACATTCTACCATCAATGGTGGTCATGTGACAAGGTAAAGCAATACTGGGGCAAAGTACATAAACTGGCGCAAGAAATACTGAGAGAGGACATTGTACAACTACCTGAGTTATTTCTTTTAAATATTATAGAACACCAAAAAATGGACAGACATATGGAAAAACTACTCTGTTTCATCCTCACGGCGGCTAGAATCGTCCTAGCGAGATACTGGAAGAAGACCGAAATACCAGAAGAAAATGAACTATTATTTAAAATTTTGGAATTTGCAGAATTAGATAAACTAACGAACCTGGTGAGAGGAAATTTAAGTTTAGAATTTGAAGAAACTTGGAAACCTTTTTTATGTTATATCAAGAATAAGGAAAAAATAGAGTTGCATGGTTTTTGGTTGTAAGAGAAAAAATACATATATATTATTTAGACCCAAAGAAATATGCAAACCCTCCTCTGGTTCCGGGTGAAGTCAACCTGTTTTTATATGTTTATATGTCTATGTCTTATCCCCATGTATCCCTACCCATCCCCCCTATCCCTCTCCCTACCCACCACTATGTAGCTGTGTCTACGTCTGTGTAAATGAAACACAGACGAGTTTGTGCTTATATGTAAAGGTCATTTTAAACAATAAAAGCTATTTTATTTAAATAATAATAATAATAATAAATATCATAAAATTGTATTGGGCTGCTCTATGTGTGTGTGTGTATTAAAATGAATGCATATACACCCAAGAGATGGGCCGCTCTATGTGTTATATATATATCTTGGCTTTTCTTCACGAACGAAGATTCAGGAAGGACTCCTCCCACGCTTTCTGCAAGCACGTTGATGACTAAAAAGGCCAATCTGAGATAGGCAAGTTCGGTTGCAGAAAGCACAGCAGAAAGTGTCCTTGGGTGATGTTGTTTCCAGGTTGCGGTTCTTTCTGTGTTGTCGTTTCTCTTCGAGACTTGTTCGGCGTGACTTCACGGAAGAGGCCGCAGCATTGTGGATAGTGCGTTTCCATGCCTCCCGATTTGAGGCCAGGGTGGACCATTGTTGGTGATCAATCTGGCCGAGCCGGAAATGTTGTTTCAGGGAGTCCTTGTATCTCTTTTGGGGGGCACGTCTCTTGCATTGACCCGTGGCGAGTTCACCGTAGAGTAGTATCTTTGGGAGGCAGTGGTCCTCCATCCTAGAGACGTGCTCTGCCCAGCGCAGCTGAGTTCTCAATAGCATGGCCTCAATGCTGGTGATCCCTGCTTGCTCAAGGACAGCAACATTAGTCACATAGTCGGTCCAGTGTATATTTAGGATTGTGCGAATACAGCGCTGATGAAAGCGTTTGAGGAGTCGTAGGTGTTGGTGATAGGTGACCCACGTTTCAGACCCATAGAGGAGAATACACCCCCATACATATATATTCAAATGAATGCATATACATCCAAGAGATGGGCCGCTCTATGTTTTATAGTATATAGATAGATAGATATCAAATACAGTGTTCCCTCACTTATTCCAGGACCTCCCACAATAAGTGAAAAACCGCGATGTAGGGACACTCTATTTTAATATTTATACATTATTTTAGTAGTTATACACTATTTAAAGTCTTTCTAAACTTAAAATAAAACGAAGGAAAGGCCCTTCAAGGCTGGAGGGAGGGGGGAGGGAGGAGGGAGGAGGGAAAGCGCCTTGGAGAGCACAAAACAACAAAAATACCATGATATATATTTTAAATTAATTTTTTTGAAATCCGCGAAACAGCAAGTCCGCAATAAGCGAGGGAGCACTGTAATTGTCTTGGGCTGCTCTATGTTTAATTTCAATTTATTATTTCATGAGTCGCTCTCCATCGAAGTGCTCCAAGCAACTTACAATTTATTTTATTTATTTATTACTTCAAACTTGTATACCGCCACTCCCCGAAGGCTCGGAGCGGTAAAACATACATACTGTATATATCACATAATTACAAGTTTAAATGTTTGTGTTTATATATATATATATATATATATATTTATATATATATATATATATATATATATATAAAACTTTTATACCCCGGCCTTCTCACCGCAGAAGAGGGACTCAGACCAGCAAACTGCAAGAATTCAATGCTAACATTTAAAATCTAAAAACATCATAAATCTACAATAAAATTATCATATACAATACAATAAATTAATTTTTAAAAGCCTTTCGCCAAAGTAAAATCAAGTCCAACTTAATCCATATATTCGGTCCATATCAAGTGGTTAGCGACTTTAGTCGCTTCGCGATCTCCTTCATTCTGCCAAGGCCTCATTGCACAGCCACGTTTTCACCCATTTCCTAAAAGTCAGGAGGGAGGGGCGGATCTAATTTCATTTGGGAGGGAATTCCACATCCGGGGGGCCACCACAGAAAAGGCCCTGAGCCTTGTCCCCACCAGACGCGCCTGCGAAGGTGGTGGGACCGAGAGCAGGGCCTCTCCAGATGATCTTAGCACTCTTGACGTTTGTTTTTTTTACAAACTTTTATACTGCTACTCCCCGAAGGCTCAGAGCAGTTTACAGAGTTTGACACATAACAGAAAAACAAGATAGAGTAGAAAATTGATTACATAGACAGAGGAAGGGAGAGTACAGAAGGAATATTGAAGGAGACTCATTGAGTTACAAAAGAAACGTCAGGAGAAAATGCTACCCAGGCATAGGCATAGCAGAGTTAGCAATAATCTGCCCAGAGACAGCAGAACAGAGAAGGGAGTCAAACTGAACATGTGCAGGAATGCAAAGAGATAAAGAAACACTGTATCTCCAACAATGAAGCGTGGACAGTCCGTGTTACATTGTGATAGGCTGCAATTCTAGCTGCGACATAACTTTTAACCAATAATAAGATTTTGGGCAACCATAAGTTGAACCCTGATGCTTGTATAAATATGTGCCTTACAAGAGGGGAGGGGCCGCCCCCTGGAAGCACCATGTTGTGCTGAGGGACGGACTCACAGCTGTGAAACAAAGTAAACTGAGCTTTCTGAGAAAATCCTGTTGTCTGTTTTCCCTTCTACTGCGTCTGCACGAGCAGCCTGCCTTGTGGGAGTATGGTTATCTGCTACAATATGACATTTAAAAGAATTGGTAACAAAACGCGGGTGTGGGGTAAAGCTCAGGTCCCGTGCAGGCTGGCGTGTTACCAAAGGGGGATGTCTGGCAGTAATATCTGTCACACAGTCAAAAGAAGGGAGCTGTGGCGCCCCAGAAAGTCACGGAAAGTCTCTAAACCAGGGGGAGGGGAGCCAACTCTACCCTCTGGGGCCAGTGACTTAAAAGTAAGTCTCTTGCCTGTTGCATTGTCCTGTTTCCAGGGCTGGGGACTCACCGGAGAGTGCTCCCAGCTCCTGGAACTAATATTCCAAAAGGTCCTGGTGCGGAACCTTCTCCGCTTCTTCGTTGGCATAGGCCTCGGCCGGTCAGCTGCAGGTGGGCAGACCCTTGGCCGAGCCTCAGGGGCCGTAGAAGTAGACCGTAGACGGTTCATAGGAGGGAATAAGTTCGGACAGGTAAACTGGGCCGGGACCGTATAGGTCAGGGGTGCTCACACTTTTTCAGCATGCGAGCTACTCTTAAAGCAACCAAGTCCAAAAGATCTACCTGCCCCCATTGCCGTGCACTCCCGCCGCCGCGCGTGCTCCTGCTGTTGTTTTCTGCCCGCACAGTGCTTCTTCCGGCTGCAGGGCATTGCAGGAAGGAGAAAGCATGAGGCGGGGCATCCAGATGGAGCGCTCCGCCCTGCCTGTCTCGCCGGCAACGGAGGCTGCACAGCTGCTTCTGGACGAGAGAGAGGCAGGGTGCTCCCTCCAGAGGCCCCGCCTCGTGCTTCCTTCTTCCTGCAATGCCCCGCAAGGCGAAAGAAGCACTGCGAGAGCGAAAGGCAGCAGCAGGGGCGCGCACATGGAAGGAGCGCCCCATCTGGCTGGTGAGGCTCGAAGATCACTAACTAACTAACTAATTTTATTATTTATGAGTCGCCCTCCACAAATGTGCTCCAGGCGACTTACACAGCTAGGCATCTACAATACTAAAATATAAAAATATTAAAAATTTTAAAATGTTAAAATATGAGAATAGACAGGTTCCAGGTCACTGATTGTCACTTATGCATATGCTCTTCTAAGTAGCCATGTCTTAAGTGCCGCCAGAAATGAAGGCAGGTCGAAGATGGCTCTTTGGTCTGGCGGCAGAGAGTTCCACAGGACAGGGGTCACAACGGAAAAAGATCTCTGTCTCGTGGACTCCAAATGAGCCTCTCTCAGACCCGGGACACAGAGAAGAGGGCCGAAGATCTACTAGTAGCTCGCGAGCTACCTAATGAGCACCCCTGGCATAGGTTTTGTAGGTTAAAACCAGCAGTTTGAATTGTGCTTGGAAGCTAATTGGCAGCCAGTGAGGCTAGCGCAACAGGGGAGTTGTGTGCTCCCTGTACCCTGCTCCTGTTAGTAGTCTGGTTAGTCGTAATTGCAGCTTCCGGGCAGTCTTCATGGGCAGCCCCACGTAGAGAGCGTTGCAGTAGTCTATGCGGGGATGAAACCAAAGTGTGGACCATATAATACATATTATATTATGATATTATTATAAATGAATACATATAAATCCAAGAGATGGGCTGCTCAATTTGCTATATTATAAAACTATATAGTTATGATATAATAATAATAATCCATAGCAATGGGCCTAAGCTGAAGAGAGAGGCTGATGAGTGAGCCAAGGACTCGTCTTCCCGTCATGCCCCGCGCGCCGGCCCCTTCTTGCCTGCCTGCCTGCCTGCTGCTCGCACATCCGGGCACTTTCCAGCGCCAGACGGGGAAGATGGCGGCGGTAGCAGGGACGGCGCTCCCTGGCGAGTGGATCAAGACCTGGGAGAAATCCGGCAAGGGCGAGTTGTGAGTGAGGGGCCGGGCCTTCGGGGGAAGGGAGGAGGGAGCGAGGGAAGGGGCCGCGTGACCGGGCCTCCCCCGCCTGTGTGGCCCTCGGTGGCGGGGACGCCTCTCCGTGGAGGGACGCCGTGGGCCGGGCTTCTCTCCTCTGCCAGGCCTCGGCCCTGTCTCCCCCGCTAGGCAGCCCAGCCTCAGGATGCGGGTTGCCTGCTTCGAACTGGCTTATATGGCAGTGTAGAGCCGTACCTTCCAGGACAAAGGAGGTCATCTGGATTCTATGACAGTTTAGACCAGGCCTGGGCCAACTTGGGCCTTCTGGGTGTTTTGGACTCCAACTCCCACAATTCCTAACAGCCGGTAGGCTGTTAGGAATTGTGGGAGTTGGAGTCCAAAACACCCAGAAGGCCCAAGTTGGCCCAGGCCTGGTTTAGGCTCACCAACCACTTCAAAGCAGACAATCTAGACCCTGAAACCTGGATTCTATGACAGTTTAGACTCATATAATCCACTTCAAAGCAAATAATCTGGCTAAATTGCCATAGAATCCAGGTTTCTGACTCCAGATGATCTGCTTTGATGTGGATTATGCGAGTTTACCTTGCCATATATTCCAGGTTTCTTACTCCAGATTATCTGCTTTGAAGTGGATTATATGAGTCTAAACTGTCATAGAATCCAGGTTTCTGACTCCAGATGATCTGCTTTGATGTGGATTATATACATTTACATTGCCATATAATCCAGGTTTCTGACTCCAAATGATCTGCTTTGAAAGTGGATTATATGAGTAAATTGTCATATAATCCAGGTTTCCGACTCCAAATGATCTGCTTCGAAGTGGATTGTATGAATTTACGTTGCCCTATAATCCAGGTTTCTAACTCCAGATTATCTGCTTTGAAGTGGATTATATTAGTCAAAACTTTCATAGAATCCAGGTTTCTGATTCCAGATGATCTGCTTTGACGTGGATTATGTGTGTTTACATTGCCATATAATTCACGTTTCTGACTCCAAATGATATGCTTTGAAGTGGATTATATGAGTCTAAACTGTCATAGAATCCAGGTTTCTGACGCCAGATGATCTGCTTTGACGTGGATTATGTGAGTTTACATTGCCCTATAATCCAGGTTTCTGACGCCAGATGATCTGCTTTGACGTAGATTATATGAGTTTACATTGCCCTATAATCCAGGTTTCTTACTCCAGATAATCTGATTTGAAGTGGATTATATGAGTCTAAACTGTCATATAATCCAGGTTTCTGACGCCAGATGATCTGCGTTGACATGGATTATATGAGTCTAAACTGTCATAGAATCCAGGTTTCTGACGCCAGATGATCTGCTTTGACGTGGATTATGTGAGTTTACATTGCCCTATAATCCAGGTTTCTGACTCCAGATGATCTGCTTTGAAGTGGATTATATGAGTCTAAACTGTCATAGAATCCAGGTTTCTGACTCCAGATGATCTGCTTTGAAGTGGATTATATGAGTCTAAACTGTCATAGAATCCAAGTTTCTGACTCCAGATGAACTGCTTTGACATGGAATTTGTGAGTTTACATTGCCCTATAATCCAGGTTTCAGACTCCAGATGATCTGCTTTGAAGTGGATGAAATGAGTCTAAACTGTCATAGAATCCAGGTTTCTGACTCCAGATGATCTGCTTTGACGTAGATTATGTGAGTTTACGTTGCCCTCTAATCCAGGTTTCAGACTCCAGGTGATATGCTTTGAAGTGGATTATATGAGTCTAAACTGTCATAGAATCCAGGTTTCTGACGCCAGATGATCTGCTTTGACGTGGATTATGTGAGTTTACATTGCCCTATAATCCAGGTTTCTGACTCCAGATGATCTGCTTTGAAGTGGATTATATGAGTCTAAACTATCATAGAATCCAAGTTTCTGACTCCAGATGAACTACTTTGACATGGATTATGTGAGTTTACATTGCCCTATAATCCAGGTTTCAGACTCCAGGTGATCTGCTTTGACGTAGATTATATGAATTTACGTTATAATCCAGGTTTCTGACTCCAGGTGATCTGCTTTGAAGTGGATTATATGAGTAAACTGTTATATAATCCAGGTTTCTGACTCCAGATGATGATATGCTTTGAAGTCGATGAAATTAGTCTGAACTGTTTTATAATCCATGCTTCTGAATCTAGACTCATATCATCCACTTCATAGCAGATAATCTGGATTCAGAAACCTGGATTCCATTGAATTCTAGGCCCCTTCTACACTGCCATATAAAATCCAGATTATCTGCTTTGAACTGCATTATCTTGCAGTGTAGCCTCATATCGTCCACTACAAAGCAGATCATTTGGAAACCTGGATTCTATGACAATCTAGGCCCCTTCTACACTGCCATTTAAAATGCAGATTATCTGCTTTTAACTGGATTATCTGGCAGTGTAGACTCATCCAGACCAAAGCAGATAATTTAGATTCAGAAACCTGGATTATATGACAGTGTAGACTCATAGCCACTTCAAAGCAGATAACCTGGATTCAGAACCCTTGATTCTATGGCAATCTAGGCCCCTTCTACACAGTCAAATAAAATCCAAACTTTTGCTTTGAACTAGATTATCTGGCAATGTAGAAGGGGCATCATATAATACAGGTCAAAGCAGATAATCTAGATTCAGAAAGATGGGTGATATGAAAGTGCAGACTGATACAATCCAGTTCAAAGCAGATTGTGTGGATTCTCTGCTCTGATAATCTAGATTATATGGCAGTGTAGAAGGGCCATCATATCATCCAGGGCAAAGCAAATAATCTAGATTCAGAATCCTGGATTCTATGGCAAAGTAGATCAAGCTTCAAAGCAGATAATATAGATTTAGAAACCTGGATTCTGTGGCAGTGTAAATCCACCCTCCATCACTGTTTACACTAAACCTTCCTGGAGTCACCTGGAACCAGAGAGTTGGAAGGTGTCATCCTGCCCAAACTCCTGCCTTTCAGGAAAACACAACCAAAGCATCCCCCAACAGATGGCCACCCAGCCTCTGCTTAATAACCTCCAGAGAAGGAGGCTGCTCCACTGATCAACTGTTATGGAATTCTTCTTACTGTTTAGGTGGAATCTCTTTTCCTACAATTTGAATCAATTGCTCCATTGTGTCCTCATCTTTAGAACAGCAGAAAACAAGCTTGGCCCTTTAAATATTTAAACATGGCTGCACTCCTTTGCTTCTTACCATAACTAATTCTTCCTAGAGCCAAACCATCCAAGGTGCCAGTCCTCCTCTATGAATTTCTGAATTTAAACTGAATTTCTTGAAGGCCCAGGCTTCTTTCTTCCATAAGGGGACTTAGGAAGATCCCCATCCCTTAGTCAATTTCCTTTCCTCCCATTTCAGGCAGTGCTGTTGTAAAATTCTGTCACTTTAAGTCCCCTAGACTTAGAGCTTAAAAGCTGGATACAAGAAGATATCTTTCTTTCTCCCTCCTTGATCATTGGGAATCTCAACATGGGAATTGAGATTCCCAATAATCTTTGGTTCTGGACAAAATACAGAGAGAGTTGAGTTGTAATCCTTAATTTTATTTGATCCATGACGGTCTTGTTGAGTTTAGAGAAACTTCTCAGATTGTTAACATTACTATTATTACACTTACTTATTTATATCCTGCTTTTATTCCTTTCTTGAAACACAAACGGGTTCAAACAAGAGATAGTTTTACGACGTGACCCCAACCATCTCTTGCTCGAGATACAAAATAGCTCAATGAAGAAATGGTTTGGGTCATGTTATATATAAAACATAAGGAAGGACCATTATCCAGCTTGATAACGTATTGTTTGGAGCTGACCTGTTTTCAGAAATTGTAATTAAAACCAGAACTTAGAAGTATTTCTTTTGGGACCACAGTTCCCACAATCCTCTAGCCTCCAGTACAGGCATGAGCAAATGTTGGCCCTCCAGGTGTTTTGGACTTCAGCTCCTACAATTCCTAATAGGAGTTGAAGTCCTAAATAGCTGGACTTCATGCCCATTTCTTCATGCTTAGTAGAAATGGCAAACTGATGTTAAAGTGCTGGTTTTGACCTTCAAGGTCTTGAATGGTCTGGGGCCAGTGTACCTAAGGGACCGCCTCTCCCCATATAGTCCTCCAAGACCACTGCGATCTGAGTCCCTGAACCTTCTTGCGGTGCCGAGCTGCAAAACCCTCCACCTGACCTCAATGCGGAGGAGAGCCTTTAGTGCCATCGCTCCAGTATTGTTAGAACACTCTTCCTCCCACAATCCGCGCATTGCCCACCCTACTAGCCTTTTGGAAGGCTTGTAAGACCTTCCTGTTTGTACGGACATTTGGCCAGCAATAACTCTGGGCCTTCTATTACATAGCCGTAGGCCATTGGAGTAATCTTGGCGTGTGTGCACTACTGTATAGTTTTAATTATGGATGCCAGTTCCTGTTATTTTATGGTGTTTTTATAGTGTTTTTAACATTTGTAAGTCGCCCCGAGCCTGACAGGAGTGGCGACTAATAAGCCGAAATAATAAATAAATAAATAAATAAATAAATTGAAAGAATAAGTGAAAGGTTCCAAACTTCTCTGCATACATGCATCAGTAGAGGAGATCATGAAGCTCACAGAGACTTACTGTAGTCTGTAGTGTCTGTTTGAAGAGCATGTTCATGAAGCATAAGACTAATAAGCTATTACCCATATAACGTGTAAGTGGAGCATCCATGTTTGGAGGTGTGAATTATGTACTACCAATCACTGTAATGGGGAAAAATGTTAGGTGGTTGCCTTTGTGTCCTTGTTGTTGGTGGTGGTATGTGCCTTCAAACCGTTTATAACGGCGAGCCTAAAGATTTTCTTGGCAAGCTTTGTTCAGAGTCGGTTTGTCTTTGCTTTCTTCTAAAGACAAGAGAGTGTGACTTGTCCTGAGTTACACAATACATTTCTGTGAGTGAGAAGGGTTCAAACCCAGATCTCAAATGTCCTTGCCCTTCCATCCTTGGGGCCTTCTTGCAGGCTCTAGGACAGTGGTTCTCAACTGTGGGTTACCAGGTGTTTTGTCCTCAACTTCCAGAAATCTCAGCCAGATTACCAGCTGTTAGGCTTTCTGGGAGTTGAAGGCCAAAACATGGTCGAGAACCACTGGTCTAGGAGATGTCTAGATAAGACTATTGGAGATGGATGTTTGATATGATCTTGTTCCTGTGGCTTTAATAAATTGTTTGCAACATTGAGTTGAATAGTGCCCGGGCAATTTATTTTCTGTTTTTGTTTCTTCAATTCCTGGTGGGACTGGAAGTGGAATAAGTGGAGTTTGCTGTGGGAATAAGAGGGGCTTGGTGAAAACATAGGATTTGGTTCATTACCCAACATGTGTATTCCAATTTATGCAGAAATAAAATAAAATGTGGACCCTATCCTTATTGTCCACTATTCACTTGCACTTCTTGTTGCATTCCTAACCTTTGCACTATTCATATTCAAGCCAGGAGTGGAGTCATCAAGAATGCGGGCATGCATGGGTCCTCTTAGCATAACGTTTCCACATGGTTTTTGGAATCCTTGAATAGAGCTAACTAGGGAATTAATTTGGAATCTGACCAGGGAATTTCATTGTCACCTCCTTCTGATTTGACTCTACCTAAGTACCTTGTTACCTCTTACATTTTTCAGCTACAAATTAGGTAATACAAATTACACTATGTAACACAATTTTTGTTCCTGTGTTTTTAATGTCATTGCCTAGTTGTTGCTCTCATAAAACACGGAAAGGTTTATTAAACTGCAAAAACTTCGTTTTTCTGGGAGGGATATCCTGCATCTCAATCAATTCAATGTAGTTTGTGGCAACCACCAAAACTAAGTTTCTGGAATAGAACAACCACGCTGTTTTAATCTGCTACTTTTAACTGTTTTAACTGTTTTAATTGTATTACTTGTTTTTAAGTTAAGCTATATCTTTCGTGCTCTATGTTTTATGTTGTTCCTCTGGCGCTGAGCCAGTAGCATGTGAGCCGCCGCGAGCCCTTGGGAGTCGGCGGCGCAGAAATCGCAATAATAAATAAATAAATAAAACAACTACTGTCAAAGTGGGCCTCTGTTGAATATCATAAACAGCTCCCTTGAGCAAGGACTCTTTCCAGAGTGCTTAAAAGAGGCGGTGGTAGCTCCATTACTGAAGAAACCGTCATTAGACCCTGCGGTTCCCTCCAACTACCGCCCAGTGTCGAATCTTTCGTACCTGGGCAAGGTAGTTGAGAGGGCAGTAATGGAGCAGCTGCAGTCCTTCCTAGATGATGCAACATGGCTAGACCCCTTCCAGTCCGGCTTCCGTTCGGGGCACGGGACGGAGACGGTTCTGGTCTCCATCACAGACCAACTCCGCTGCCAGCTCGACCAAGGCGGGTCTGCGCTGCTCGTGTTATTGGACCTCACGGCAGCGTTTGACACGGTCGACCACAATCTATTGACCCACCGCCTGGCCATGGCTGGAGTGAGGGGGACAGCCTTAAAATGGCTGACCTCCTTCCTCCACCAGCGGTCTCAGCATGTGAGGAGGGGCGGGGTGGTCTCTGAGGGCTCCTCATTAGTTTGTGGAGTTCCGCAGGGGGCCATTCTCTCCCCTCTGTTATTTAACATCTACATGCAGCCGCTTGCACAGCTGGTGCGGAGTTATGGGCTGGAGTGTCACCAATACGCGGATGATACCCAGCTCATTCTGAGGATGGAGGGCAGGCCGGGATCCGTCCCCGATAATTTCCAACATTGCCTCGAAGCCGTTACTGGATGGCTGCGAGCCAGTAGGTTGAGGGTGAATCCGGCGAAGACGGAGATCTTGTGGCTGGGCCGCCTGGGTGGAGTAGATGTCCAGCTTCCGACCCTGGACGGTGTGGTGTTATGCTCATCGTCTTCCGTGAAGAGCCTGGGAGTCCATCTGGACTCCCAGCTGCTCGTGGAGGCCCAGGTCTCTGCGGTCAGCAAGGTGGCCTTTTTCCATCTCCGACAGGCAAGGAGGCTGGCCCCCTATCTCTCCCGGAACGACCTCGCCACGGTGATCCAAGCCGC
Organism: Anolis apletophallus; assembly: GCA_030556195.1. Classification (NCBI taxonomy): domain Eukaryota; kingdom Metazoa; phylum Chordata; class Lepidosauria; order Squamata; family Anolidae; genus Anolis; species Anolis apletophallus. The sequence continues at coordinate 21,550,323 of JARBWK010000016.1, read as the reverse complement.
GGTCATCTCAAGGCTAGACTACTGTAACGCGCTCTACGTTGGCCTTCCTTTGTCGGCGATCCGGAAGCTCAGGCTGGTGCAGAACACTGCCGCCCGGCTCCCGTCTGGCTCCCCAGCAGGTTGCCATATAACACCTGTCTTGCAGGATCTGCACTGGCTGCCAATTGAGCACCGGATCGCCTTCAAAGTGTTGGTTCTCACCTTTAAGGCCTTACACGGTCTGGGGCCAGCGTATCTGAGGGACCGTCTCACTCCATATTGCCCTTTGAGATCACTACGGTCTGAGGATGCCAACTTCTTGGAGGTACCTTCGGCAAAGCTGGCACGGTTGACATCCACCCGCCGGAGGGCGTTCTCTGTCATAGCTCCCACGCTGTGGAACGCCCTCCCGGCCGAAACTCGGGCAATGAAGGACCTGCTCCCGTTCAGACGGGCTTGTAAAACCCATTTGTTTAGGCAGGCTTTCGATGGGTAGGCCCGTGCGTTCTGGTTGTGCCACTGCTTCAACTGTGCTTCTGTTTTTATTGTTTGCTCTGTTTTTAACTGCTTTTATTGTTTTGTATTTTATTGTGTCTTCTGCTCTTGTAAGCCGCCGCGAGCCTCCGGGAGTCGGCGGCATAGAAACCCGAATAAATAAATAAATAAATAAATAAATAAAAGTAGTTACTCTGCTTTATACTTTCAAACCAGGGACAGTTTTCCCCCTCAAAATTTGTTACATAGTGTCATCAAATTAATTAACTGAAAATGTGATTGAAAGTACTTTGGAGGTTTATGAATTTCTCCTTTTGAGTCCGCCCTCTGTAATACTACCCTTTTGCTTTCCTCAATTTTATTAAGATTTATTTGATGAAGAAAAAAAAACTCCAACCTTAATCACAACTACTATAAAAGCTGTCTTTGTATTAATAGGAGACTTATGACTTGTGCATTTGTGAGTAGAATATTGTAAAAAATAAAGTTTCAGGCATAGAGTCATGGAAATATTTTAATTTGGTCAAACTATTCCATCACCTTTGCTCCATTAATTCACTCTTTGACCTCAAATACCCCAAAAACCTCCAGACTTTACCCTTTTCTGCTTGTACAAGATGTAGTGCTCATTAGATATGCTTGTGTTGTTAATGTGCCTTAGGCTACTTATTGAACAGGTAAAGGGTTTATCTGAACAGTACAAGCTATTGACCTACACAGTTTCTTAACCACATAAAAGAAATGAGCAATACTGTCTTTGCCCCCCCTCCCTTTATATATACACAAATTGCATTTGTGATGGTGTTCCTAGATGTTAGCTGAGTTTAAATAAATACATATTTTCCTAAATATTTAATAGACATAATGCCACATTGATTAGACGGAGAAGAAAAAGTAGTAGAAAGAGAATTTAGAGATGATATTTCTCCTTTTGCTTATTATTGTGCATAGTCAAGTACAGATATTCATAATTGGAATTCATATTCTACAATAATTTGTCTGTTTTCTAAATTGGATGTCAATTAATGGAACAGCTGTTATGCTTGGGTTAGATGGTAAATGCGTCTCGGGGTATAAGTAGTGATTCAGGATGGTTGTTATGTGAAATTATTATTGCAAAATTACCATAAATCAGTTTTAGTATTTCTCTGTAACTTAAACAGTAATGTTTGTCATCACTGTTGACATGAAAGCAAACAGATGCTGGTTTTATGTTTCGCTCAGTTTGCTGGGCAGAATGTAGCCTGAGCAAAATCGCAGCTATACAAACAAAGCATGGGAAGTTTGGCTCTGCGTCACTGTAAGTCAGAAATGACTTCAAGGCACATGTCAACAATAATCCTCTAAGTTTTCTTCTAAAATATCTGTGGATTTGTAAAAAAATGCATTTATAATAAGCACAATAAAGGATGCCCCTACACTGTAGAATGAATGGCAGTTTGACACCACTGGCTCAATGATATGGAATCGTGGGAGTTGTAGTTTTACATGCTCTTTACCTTTCTCGTTGTCAGAGCCCCAAGTGGCGCAAAGGGTTAAACCCTTGTGCTGGCAGGGGAGCAGAGTGAACTCCCTGTCTGTCAGCTACAGTTTCTCATGTGGGGGCATGAGAGAAGCCTCCCACAGGATGGTAACACATTGCCCAGGGCGTCACCTGGGCAATGTCCTTGCAGATGGCCAATTCTCTCACACCAGAAGCAACTTGCAGTTTCTCAAGTTGCTCCTGATCTTCCGAAGAGTGTAGGTGCCTCTCCAAACTACAGCTCCCATAATTCCATAACATTGAGCCAGGGCAGTTAAGGTATTGTCGAAATGCATTCATTCTCCATTGTAGTTGCACCCAAAGGACAGGGACAGTTACACTCTTAAGTACAAGGCTGGCAGTATATTCAGACATAAAACATGGGGGATATTGCTCAACACGTGTGCTTCTCTCATGGAAAGACCGCTTCCACGAAGTGTGTCTTGGATCTCAATATAAGCACAGGAGTTGTTAACCAATGCCATAGATTGTTTTAGGTACTGTTTTCAGACTCAGCATTTCATGACATGATTAAACCATATCATAGAAAGCATTTCACTCAATTTTTAAAAAGGGAAATAATCAAGAGTAGCTTTGTTTTCATTTTAAAGAGGGATGCACATTTATCCTACATTTCCCCACTTCCCCAGCCTTCACATCTCCAATCAAAAGCTTTAATTATCTCTTTAAAGCAATATCACATGTGTGAAGATATTATTAGAGAAGAATGTATTGTTATGAGTTACAAAATGTATTAATTTCACAACCCATGTAACCAAAGGATCACAAGCAGTTGTTTGATTTCATATTGTTATGGACATGGGTCTCGCACTATTTTTCTAACGTAGTGGAATAAAATTATTTCCACTGTATGCTCTTTCTGAAGACAACTGAATTATAATAGACTGTTTAGAATTTGAAGTCACATAAATTCTGAAATGCTAAATTCTCCTTTCTGCTTCATTTAGCTTGCAGTTATGTCGTAATCTCTGTGAAGATACTGCTGTTAGAGGTAAGTCATTGCGTTCGGGATTTTCTGTAATCCCTTGCATTTTGCCACTCAATTTAAAAACATGCACCTATTCTGACTTGCATACAAATCCCTAACCAAACTCTACATAAAATTTCCTCAGAAGCACTTTATTTTTTGGTTGTGCAATTAAATCCCACCTCATCCCCTGGATCCCCTATCTCCCTATTGTCCTGTCTCCCAGTGTTTTAAAATTTTAAAAATTGTAATCTTTGATTTTGGCCCAGGCCACGGTGATCATCTTTAGTGTCTTAATGTTTTGATTTCATATTGTTGTGTTGTTTTATATACATTGGTTTTGTATTTTAAGTTATTCCATTTTTTGATTTTCTGTTGTGCTCTTGTGTTATATTGTGTTTACTGTATTGATGGACTTCGCCTCATGTAAGCCGGCCCGAGTTCCCTTGAGGAGATGGTGGCGGGGTACAAATAAAGTTGTTTATTATTATTATTATTATTATTATTATTATTATTATTATTATTGCAAATTCAATTTAAGAACAAGCACACTGAACCTATCTCGTCTGTAACTTGGAAACTGCCTGAAGATCTCACTTTATCTCTTTTCTAACCGGGAATTTAAAGAGTGAAGTCTTGATTTAAAAAATTATATTGAAAGCACCACTGAACCAGTGACGTTTAATTCTGAGTACATATGTGCAGAATTGCTCTCGTGGTGCACAGTGTTGTCATTTAATTGTTGAATCAGAGCTATTATAAAAGAGCGTAGTTCTTCGGGAAGTTCACTCATGTAAGCCTCATTGAATTTTTGTAAAGTGTGATATTTATTTTGGCTGTTACTGTTTTATGGTGCCCCTGGTGGCGCAGTGGGTTAAACCGCTGAGCTGCTGAACTTGCTTACTGAAAGGTCGCAGATTCGAATTTGGGGAGAGGCATGAGCTCCCGCTGTTAGCCCCAGCTTCTGCCAACCTATCAGTTTGTAAACATGCAAACTGATAGACGGAGGGCCTTCTCAATAATCGCCCCCATTCTATGGAACTCACTGCCTTCTGAGGTCAGGGCTCTCCTGGACCTGATGACTTTCCGGAAGGCGTGTAAAACCTTCCTGTTTCGACAGGCTTTTGGGGCTTAAGTCGTTGATTGCTCGGGCACTTATATGCGAATTCTGTGCTAAGCCCGGTTGAGCTATTTTACTGTGATTTTATTCTGTATTTTGTACTTGCGGCGTTTTTACTGTGTTTTTATTGTGTTTACCTTGTTACTAGTTGTAAGTCGCCCCGAGCCGCTTTGGGAGTGGCGACACATAAGTACGAATAAATAAATAAATAATAAATGTGAGTAAATCAATAGGTATCACTCCGCCGGGAAGGTAACGGCACTCTATGCAGTCATGTCAGGGGATAACCTTTATTATTTTATGTTATTGTTTCTCCAGTTTTTGTATTTTCTGTGTTTGCACCTTTGAGTGCTTTGTAAGCTGAATCCCTCTGGGTGATGGTGGCAGGATATAAATAAAGTTTATTATTGCATAGGAGCTCTGCAAAAGCACAGTGCTGTGTCACCTCTGAGTTGGAGATTTTCATCTTTTGTAAACATTTAATCTTGAGCTTTTGAAATGTAGCTATTTTTATTTTTCAGTAATGATCATCTGTAATGTAATCACAAAGTATCTGCTCATTGTCGTGAAATGCATATAAAGTTTGTTTTTATTGTAGCTAAAAGTAACTTTTTACAATGCATTTTTCCCATTGTGCTGCAGGTATCCAGCAGGCTTTGTATGAGCTTGCCTATCATGTTGTGAAGGGAAACCTAAAGCATGATCAAGCATGTAGTGTTCTCAATTACATTATAGTAAGTCTATACTATAATTGTGTCTCTGTTAAACAAATAGTAAATACTTATCATACTACTTTCCTGCTCAGCCAGCTAGGAGAAGCTATCTTAAAATATACGTTTTTTCAAATGCTCACAGGTTGCTTTTGATTGAAGCAGTAAAACTAAATGCATGAAGAGAACAATGTGTTGTCCTAGTTCTATTCCTGATTCACTCTGAGAGAATGTTCTCTAAGTAGGAGGGTAGCTAGGTTGACTATTAGTTTTAGCTTGATAAACCAGAAACTGTTTGATTCATGTAGGTTTTGATGTAATTATAACTTTTTCATACAGAAGACCAGAAAAACTGCTCTGGTTCTTGCGGGGATGCAGCTCTTAGTCTAGAGCAGTGTTTTTCAAACTTTTTTGAGCCGCGGCACATTTTTTACATTTACAAGATCCTGGGGCACACCACCAACCAAAATGAGGCAAAATGACACTCTAACACAGTAATACATATAGTTAATATGTTTTTAAATGTATTTATACACTCAGCGTGAAACCTGGGCCTGTTTTGATGAACACAACATATATATGGCTTCCTCTCACATACTTATACATGGCTATCATGTCTTCTCTCAGCCTTCTCTTCTTCAGGCTAAACATGCCCAGCTCTTCAAGCCGCTCCTCACAGGGCTTGTTCTCCAGACCCTTGTGAAATTTCACCCTGAGTGAAATTTGCTTCCAGATAACTATGGATGTCATGAAGCTGTTATAAGCAGTTCCTTGGGGTGGGGGGGGGGGCAACTCTCGAAAACTCCAGTAAAATAGTTTTAAAAACCTCACATTTCCTAGTGGAGAGGCTCAATTTGTTTCTTGGAAACCTGTGAATGCTTCAGCCTCCCGATGCTCCCAGGTTTGCTCACCGCCCAATTCACCGACGTGGAGCTTCCGGCTAGGCGGGCCTGGCCCTGGCATTTGGCGGAGCCCTTCCTTTGCCTCGGGGAGGATCTTTGGGGAGGGAAAGAGGGAGAAAGAGCTGCTAGGAGGAGGAAGAGTGCCAATTTCCCACGGCACACCTGATGATCGTTCACGGCACACTAGTGTGCTGTGGCACACTGGTTGGGAAACACTGGTCTAGAGAATCAAGTCAAAGGTTGCCATTTCTTGAAACGCCTCTGATTGTCATTATTATTGTTGCATTTTAAAGATATTTTCTATTGTGCTTGCAAAAAGGTGGGGGAGGTTTTTTTAAATAGATGTAGAGAGAGATCTTACATAACCCATATTTTCTGATAGCCTATAGATCAGGCATGGGTAAACTTCAGCCCTCCGGGCGTTTTGGACCTCAACACCTGGAGGGCCAAAGTTTGTCCATGCCTGCAATAGATGATAACTGCAAATTATCCTATAGAACAGCGTTTCTCAACCTGGAGATTGGGATCCCTGGCGGGTTGTGAAAGACAATCAGAAAAGACAGTATTTTCTGTTGGTCATGAGGGTTCTGTGTGGGAAGTTTGGCCTAATTCTATCATTGGTGGGGTTCAGAATGCTCTTTGATTGTAGGTGAACTATAAATCCCAGCAACTACAACTCCCAAATGACAAAATCAATCCTGCATATCAGATATTTACATTACAATTCATAACAGTTGCAAAATCACAGTTATGAAGTAGCAACAAAAATAATGTGATGGTTGGGGGTCACCACAATATGAGGAACTGTATTAAAGGGTTGTGACATTAAGAAGGTTGAGAAACACTGTTATAGGAGCTTTATGTCACTGTTATTTATGTGAAAGCCTAGTACGACCTATTGCTGTTGGTTTGTCTTAACTGTACCGTAATCCAAATGCACTTGACAGGAATCATACATTAACAAGAGCATTTATCTCCTTTATTTTAATAGGAATATCGAGATGACATGCCTTCCATCCTAGCTGATGTATTTTGCATATTAGGTAAGTCCCACCTCCATTTACTCTCATTAATAATGCTACTCTTACCATGTAACAAGTCAACATAAAAAAGAAGGGAGGAGGAGGGGGAAATAAACCTGTCTGCACCTTTAAGTTTAAGATGGTTTTTATTTTATAATGAATTCAGCTTCTGGGACCATTTGGATAACTGAGGAGAGCATTCGAAGAATATTAAGATTCTTTGACGTATGAAACATCTTTGGGGGGAAGAAAGTTCCATAGCATCACATATTTCCTGAAGTGAGAGAACTGATTGCTTCACAGTATGAAGAATGAGAAATCTGGCAGATACTTCAGTGACAAATAACACCATCTGTTTTGTTTTCTTGTATTTTTGCTAGACATTGAAACTAGTTGTTTAGAAGAAAAGAGTAAAAGGGACCAGTTCATGCAGCTGGTGTTAGCGTGTTTGGTAAGTTACGTTTACATTTATTTTTGATTTTCAAAGGTCAGGTGACAAACATTTTTCTCTTGTTCTCTTAGTGCTGTTGCATTATTGTAACACTTGTTGTTGTACACATTTAAGTTGAATCTTTTAAAATATGTCTCTAGTACAAAAATAATATCAACAACATTTTATTATGGTCCAAAGACCCTTATTGGAATAATATCTCTGCTCTTCTTTTCCTCCCAGTACTTGGTTTCAGATACTATACTAAAGGAGCGCCTGGACCCAGAGACATTGGAATCATTAGGGCTTATCAAGCAGTCTCAGCAGTTTAATCAAAAATCTGTGAAAATCAAGACAAAACTTTTGTAAGTACAAAATATATTCCAGTTAATTTATACTTTATTTTTACTCCCTTTCCCCTTAAAACTGGGATTCAAGGCAGCTTATAAACTTAAGTATTGTGTTGTTGAAGGCTTTCATGGCTGGAATCACTGGGTTTCTGTGAGTTTTCTGGGCTGTCTGGCCATGTTCCAGAAGCATTCTTTGCTGATTTTTGCCCACATCTATGGCAGGCAACCTCAGAGGTTGTGAGGTCTGTTGGAACTAGGCAAGAGGGGTTTATATATCTGTGGAATAATGTCCAGGGTGAGAGAAAGAACTCTTGTTTGAGGCAAGTGTGAATGTTGCAATTGGCCACCTTGATTAGCATTGAATGGCCTTGCAGCTTCAAGGCCTGGCTGCCTCCTGCCAGAGGGGATTCTTTGTTGGAAGGTGTTAGCTGGTTCTTAACCAACCTTGACACAGAGTATTATTTGAGAACACAGAAATGCTGGACCACTCGAACAGGCACCATGACAGACTACACAGAGAAGCCATCGAAATCCACAAGCATGTGGATTTCAACTTAAGTATTGCAATATATTTAAATTTATTGAAATTTAACATTAAAATAGTGTTAAACTATTAACAATTTAAAACACTTGTCTAAAATATCCATATTTACTTGAGTCTCATGCGCCATTGAATCTAATGCACACCTCAGTTTTAAAAACCATGAAATCAGAAAAAGTTTTTGTGGCCAAATGCACAGAGGCAAAAATGCACTCTTTTTGTAATTAGGCCTAAAAAGCAAGTTATTTCCCATCTATAGTTGTAGAATATGTGTATTTGACCTTTTTCATCTTTTGTCTGATCATAGTTATAAGCAGCAGAAATTCAATTTATTAAGAGAAGAAAATGAAGGTTATGCAAAACTGATTGCTGAACTGGGACAAGATTTATCTGGAAGTATCACCAGTGAACTGATCCTAGAAAATATCAAATCTTTAATAGGTAAGATTTCATTAGCTGTGACAGGCGTTGTTTAACAAATTCTTCATTGTGGTCCCTATGAAATCGCACATATGGTATTTCATGCCCCTGCACAGGAAATATCTTATGTGCGAATTTCACAGGTGAACACTCAGATAAACATGGTTACAGGTAAGCAACCATTACTTTTCTGACAACTGTTAGCTTTAATCTGAAATAACTGTTGAAAAAAAGTAGCATTTCATGCTTTGGAATATTTGTGTCTGATTGAAATATAAGCCATGCCACCGATTTTGAATTTGTTCTGTTCTTTAATAGGATGTTTTAACCTGGATCCTAACAGAGTGCTCGATATTATCTTAGAAGTCTATGAATGCAGGCCAGAATATGATGAATTCTTCGTACCTTTGATAGAATCCTACATGTATATGTGTGAACCTCAAACGCTTTGTCATATCCTTGGATTCAAATTCAAGTTCTATCAGGTAATACTTCTGTTTGCGGTATTGTGATCCGAGAACTGGCATGTTTACTGAGGGAGCTCTATAAGTGTTTCTGTTGAGTTTACTTTACAAAGAGCATCAGTGAAATTGAATATGAATGTTTTTATTGTCCGGAGGGCCAGCTTTATTTCCAAGGCAATAGACACGACTAACTTGTGCATAGGAGTCAATTCAATACAGTTTACAATTGGCCAGAGTTAGTCGAAAGGGAAGAATTATAGGGAGGTGCCCTCTCCTTTTCTGCTTGACAGCCCCCCTCATGGACAGGGAGTCAGCAAACAGAGATCCATGTAAAGTTGGATACTTAAATATTCATTATAGAAGCTTAAGGACATTGTTATGTCAGAGAATGAAGCACTCGGATATAGAGGTGTGCGGAACGACTGAAATGTGACACATTGAGACAACATGTATTTATTTATTTCGCATATGTGTATCCCATCCTTCTCACCCCCGTGGGAGGACGCAGGGTGGCTTCAGAGCAGGCAACCAGTCGATGCTATCCAACAAATCTATAAATAACAATTAAAATTAAACTAGCTAATTAAAACATTCATTATTATGAGGTTGGAGGTTTAGCACAGCTGTTAAATCATCAGCAGCTAAAAGATCTATCAACCGAAAGGTTGCAAGTTCGAACCCCGGGTTGATGTGGGCAGTCAACTGTCAGCCCTGCCCACTGTTTACCTAAGCAGTTCGAAAACAGCTTTGGCTGTAAATAGAGAAATTAGGTACTGCTAAAAAAGCGGGGGAGGTGTTTTACAATGCCATAAAGAAAAAGAAGATCAGAAAATGCTGGAATGAGGAAGTCCTGACAGCTCTTCGTCATAGAGGATGGAGCGACAGCACCCCCTGTGGCACGAGACAAAAACCTTCTGTTCTGTCTGTGTATTGTGTACGTCTATACAAACGGCATTGAATGTTTGCCGTGTATGTTTACTTGTGATCCGCCCTGAGTCCCCTTTGGGGTGAGAAGGGCGGAATATAAATAAAGTATTATTATTAAGACATTCATTTAAAATCACTCAAGTTCAAAATCATAGTCCAGGTCAAACCATTGTCAGTCACATAGAGTTGTTCTCATTCTTGATTGCTGCATCTACTGTTCAAACGCTTGGTCCCACAACCATGTTTTAAGTTTTGTTCTAAAGGATAGGAAGGAAAGGGCTGATCTGATGTCACTGGGAAGGGAGTTCCACAGATGAGGGGCCACCATGAGAAGGCCCTGTCTCTCGTCCCCACTAGTCATGTTTGCAAGGGTGGTGGGACCGAGAACATGGCCTTCCCTGATTATCTTAACCATCGTGGTAGTTTATAGTGGGCAATACGTTCGGACAAATAAGCTGGGCCGGAACAGTTTAGGGCTTTATAAGCTAAAGCCAACACTTTGAATTGTTCCCAGTAGCAGATTGGCGGCTAGTGGAGCTGGCGTAACAGAGGGGTTGTATACTCTCTGTATGCCACTCCGGTGAGCAACCTGACTGCCACCCATTGGACTAGTTGAAGCTTCCGAACAGTCTTCAAAGGCAATCCCATGTAGAGTGTGTTGCAGTAATCTATTTGGGTTATAACAAGAGTGTGGGCTACCATGGCCTACATGACCAGGGCAGCAAACCTGCTAAATTCCAGAACAATCAGTCTATCCACTGATTTGAAAATGTGAGGATCTTTTTCAATTAGTAATTTGGAGATTCGTATTAAAGAATCATATGACTGTCCAAATTACAAAACGGAGGTCTGAAGCTTTGCACAACCCTACTGTGATATATTTTTGCAAGCAGCAATAGTATTATTTTGAATTAATTAATTTATTTACAACATTTATTTATTCATTCATTCATTCACATAACACTATTATCTTCAGATGATTTCCCTCTGAAAAATGATTTTCCTATGATACTTTTAATGGCCTTTGTAAAAACATCCTTTTCTTTTCAGGAGCCAAATGGAGAGACGCCTGTTTCCTTATACAGAGTTGCTGCAGTGCTTTTGCAACACAATCTTATAGACTTGGAAGACCTCTATGTGCATGTAAGTTACCACATTGCCTTTCACTTACGCTGTGTAACACGAATTTTGTTCCTGGAATATAAATGTCATTTCCTGATTAGTTATATCATAAAAACATGGGGAATCTTTATTAAACTGCACAAACTTTTTTTTTGTGGGAGGAGCATCATCCTGCAGCACATTTTGCTCTAGTTTTTCAATGCATCTTTCATCATAGAGACTCAGCCAATTCAAACTAGTTTGTGGCAGCCACAAAAATGAAGTTTCTGAAGTAGAACAACTACTTTCAAAGTAGTTACCACACAATAAAACAGGAAATAATACATTCAAACCAGGAACAGAACATTTTTGTTACATATAGTGTTCTTTTTCTTGAGATAGTTATATATCTTGCTTGTAAAATATAATTTTTAAGGAAAGATGCTTCACTTATGTGTTTTAATATTATGTCAGCCAATATGTAAGGCTGAAAGTAAACAAAACCCATTGAAGCAAACTAAAATAATTAAGAAGTCAATCATTAAAAATATGGTTGTTTTAAAAATGGATTTCTCCTGGTTCAGGTCCTTATTTGGAACAGTACTTTACTCTCAAAATAAATGCTCTGACATTTTCAGGGAAATGGACTTTAACAGATACCTACATATTTTTTGAAATTGTTAGTTCAAGGGCTACTAAAGACACACATGTAAGACTCTCTATCTTATATTGGTCTTATTGTTTTATTGTAGTGCTGAAATTCTGTAAACCGCCCCGAGCCTCTGGGAGTGGCGGTGTACAAATCAAATAAATAAATAAATAAAATATTACATTTTGTGTGTGTGTGTGTGTGAGGAGCGACTTGAGAAACTGCAAGTCACTTCTGGTGTGAGAGAATTGGCCATCTATTTATTTATTTATTTATTATTTGGTTTTATACTCCGCCCCTCCCTGCAGGCTCGGGGCGGGTTACAACACATAAAACGGGCAGCGTGGAACAACATGCAGCCCTACAATAAAACAATTAAAACATTTAAAAATTACATGTCACAGCGTAGTAAAGAGGAAGCACAGAAGGTGGCTTGGGTCTGGAAGTTATGCTATCATCGGCCGGTCTGGGACCTAGCCGAAGGCTGATCTAAATAAAGCAGTTTTACAGGCCCTCCGAAAGGGAATCAGCTCCGAGATGGCTCGAATCTCCCCTGGAAGGGAATTCCAGAGCCCTGGAGCTACCACCGAAAAGGCCCGTTGCCTAGTTGAGGACAGATGGCAGGAGCGGATTGATGGGATCAAAAGCAGATTTTGTTCTTCTGAACGGAGTGGTCTCGGGGGAGTATATGGGGCAAGGCAGTCCCTCAGGTACGCAGGCCCTAGGCCGTGCAAGGCCTTAAAGGTCAACACCAACACCTTGAAGGCGATTCGGCACTCAATGGGGAGCCAGTGTAGTTGCTGGAGAATGGGAGTAATGTGCTCCCTCACTGGCGTTCCGGCCAGCAGGCGAGCAGCGGCATTCTGCACTAGCTTGAGTTTCCGGAGCGTCGCCAAGGGAAGGCCAACGTAGAGGGCGTTACAGTAGTCCAGCCTCGAGATGACCGTCGCTTGGATCACCGTGGCCAGGTCGTCCCTGGACAAGTAGGGGGCCAGTCGCCTAGCCTGTCGTAGGTGAAAGAAGGCCACCCTGCTGACCGAGGAGACCTGAGTCTCCATGGTCAGCAGGGGGTCGAGCTGAACACCTAGGCTCTTAACAAGGGGTGACGGGCTTAAACGCTCGCCATCCAGGGTAGGCAACCGGCACTCATCCAGCCCAGGCCGACCAGGCCACAAGATCTCCGTCTTCGACGGGTTCACCTTCAGCCGGCTGGCACGCAGCCAACCAGTCACGGCCTCCAGGCATTGATGGAAACAATCGGGTACGGTATCCGGCCTGCCGTCCATTCTCAGCAAAAGCTGGGTGTCATCTGCATACTGATAACACTCCAGACCAAGGTCGCGAACCAGCTGGGCCAGGGGCGCATATAAACGTTGAATAATAAGGGGGAAAGGATGGCACCCTGGGGACCCCACAATTAAGTGGTAGTCTCCCAGAGACCTCCCGCCCCACACGCTGTCCCCGGCCCTGGAGGAAGGAGGCCACCCATTTAAGGGCAGTCCCCCTAACCCCAGAACCGGCTAAGCGGTGGGTTAACAAGGTGTGATCTACAGTGTCAAACGCTGCTGTCAGATCTAACAGGACAAGCAGGGCTGACCCACCCTGGTCAAGCTGGCGGCGAAGTTGGTCTGTAATGGCGACAAGCACGGTTTCCGTCCCATGCCCAATACGGAAGCCGGACTGGAAGGGATCAAGTCCAGCTGTGTCTTCTAAGAACCCCTGCAGCTGCAAGGACATTGTCCAGGGGACGCCCAGATTTTTGATGTTTTACCATCCTTGAGGGAGGCTTATCTCATGTTCCCCCATGGGGAGCTGGAGCTGACAGAGGGAGCTCATCTGAGCTCTCCCCGGATTTGAACATACGACTTGTCAGTCTTCAGTCCTGCCAGCACAAAGGTTTAACCCATTGTGCTACCAGGGGCCCCATCATATTGAGATCCATATGTCTGAAGAAAGCTTTCATATTATCTATGAATCAGAGATAGTTCAGAAAAATGTACAGTGGCATTAATTGATTCTCTGGGGACCTCATCACACTAGAGAATGGATCCACTTTACATCCGGTTTCTTTCTCCTGCAGAACCTTGCGGTTTGTAGTTGAATGAGGCTGTTAAAGGCTCCTCCCTAAACTACAGATCCCAGAATTCTGCAGGAGGCAGGAACCAGTATTTAAGTGAATTCACTCTCTAGTGTGATGAGGGTATGGTTTGTGGTTTTTAAAAATCATAATTCAGTCAATGTGTTGTCGAAGGCTTTCATGGCTGGAATCACTGGGTTGCTCTGAGTTTTCCAGGCTGTGTGGCCATGTTCCGGAAGCATTGTCTCCTGATGTTTCACCCACATCTATGGCAGGCATTCTCAGAGGTTGTGAGGTTTGTTGGAAACTAGGAAAGTGGGATTTATATATGTGTGGATGCCTGTCATAGTTGTGGGTGAAATGTCAGGAGAGAATGCTTCTGGAGCATTTCCATACAGCCTGGAAAACTCAAAACAACGCAGTGTTTCCGGCCATGAAAGCCTTTGAAAACAAATTGATTCTCTGTTTGTAAGGGTTTTTTTCTATCCAGAAATAAAAACGGATGTCTTTATCACTAGCTTTTGTGTAAAAAAAGAAAATAAAATCCTTTGCATATAAGTGTTAGTGAATCTCTCAATTGTCCCTGTAGCTTCTTCCAGGAGATAATGCTATCCTGGAAGACCACAAGCGAGAAATTGGAGAAGCTAAACTGATTGTGAGGAAACTTACTATGGTGGTGTTATCTTCCGAAAAGACGGAAGAGAAAGAGAAGGAAAAGGAAAAAGAGGAAGAGAAAACAGAAAAGGTATGTGTATAACTTTTATTAAGTGACTAGCTTAGAGACCCACCATTGCCCGGGTTATTTGAAACAGTCAGTGTTTAAATTGAGTGAACTACAACTCACATCATGCCAGGTTAACTCCGAGATACTCCACCAGTACTTTAAGTTTGTTGTGTTGGGCAAGTTTGCCCTAGATGCCTCATTGGTGGGGTTCACAGTGCTCTCTGGATGTTGGTGGACTACAACTCTTACCATTCCCTCCAAAGACCTCGAGTATTTTTTGTTGGGCATGGCGGATCTGTGTGTGAAGTTAGTTCCAGGTCCATCGTTGGTGTACTTCAGAGTGCTCTTAGATTGCAGGTGAACTATACATCCCAAGGCCTATAAATCATAGTGAATCATAGTGAATTCCCCCCAACCAGATCAGTTGCTGATCAATTCCTTTGTTTGCTGTGTGCCATAGAAAAGAATAAGAAAGGTTTAAGGGAGAGGCAGTGGGCGAGGTCATGCAAATTCCACACCAATGGAGAGAGTCAGAAACACTGGGATGCCTGTGGTGGAGGAAACAAAATCTAGGATGGAATTTCCCCCGAATGAAAGTCTTCACTTGGTGGTGGGCAGTGTGGTGTTGTGGAGGACACTGACAGGGATTGTACATATTCACTCCGCTTGCTATAACCTGCAATATCATTGGAGGGAGGGACTTTGGTGGCTCCTCATAGGTGGGGATCATAGCTGTTCCTGGAGACGGTAGCTTGTGTGTGTAAGTGGACTCCCCAGACACACACATATACACACACTACATATTTTCACTTTTATTATTTGTATAGATCAGTGTTTCCCAACCTTTTTTGAGCCACGGCACACTTTTTACATTTACAAAATCCTGGGACACACCACCAACCAAAATGACACTCTAACACAGTAATACATATAGTTAATATGTTTTTTAATGTATTTATACACTCAGTGTGAAACCTGGGCCTAATTCAATGAACACAACATTGAGTTATAGTTCACCCGCAATCAAAGAGCACTCTGAACTCCACCAATGATGGAATGGAATCAAACTTCCCACACAGAACTCCCATAACCAAGAGAAAATACTATAAGAGTTTGGTGGGCATTGACCTTGAGTTTTAGAGTTGTAGTTCACCTTACGGAGGAAGCTCTCCACCTGGCTCTCGTGTCCTTCCGAGTTTGGACCAGGCGGAAAAGCCTCCCCCAGCCCGGCACCCTCCCTCTCCTAACACACACACACACAAGGCCTCAGAGCCCACCTCACCCGCTAGGCCCGGATCCGCCTTCGTCTGCTTGGCCTCCTCCCCCTCCCTCAAGCAGCAGCAGCAGGAAGAAAGGGGTGGGAAGAGAGGTTTTTCCACGGCACACCAGGTGATCTCTCACGGAACACTAGTGTGCCGCGGAACCGGTTGGGAAACACTGGTATAGATAGATTGAGTGGACCGGGATGGCCTATTT
Source organism: Anolis apletophallus (assembly GCA_030556195.1). NCBI lineage: Eukaryota > Metazoa > Chordata > Lepidosauria > Squamata > Anolidae > Anolis > Anolis apletophallus. Next base: position 21,534,426 of record JARBWK010000016.1, on the reverse strand, counting down.
GGCATTTTTGGCTTAATTGCTTGTTTATCTTTGCAGCCACCTGATAACCAGAAGCTGGGCTTATTAGAAGCGATGCTAAAAATTGGCGACTGGCAGCATGCCCAAAGCATCATGGACCAAATGCCTCCGTTTTATGCAACTTCACACAAATCTATAGCTGTTGCCCTTTGCCAGCTTCTTCATGTGATGATTGAACCACTTTATCGCAGGTAAATTGTGCCCATATGTTTTGGAAATATAATGCATTGCACGTACAGCATAGTGGTATGTACTTGCTGGACATTGGTATGTTTCCAATTGCTTGAAACCTCTTTAGCTTTTATATTTATCAATATTTGGAATACACAGCCAACTAATAAACTTTGAAAAGTGTAATTTCCAAATGAATTACACCTGTGAGATGTAGTCCCTTGATATATAGATGATGTTAACTGTAAAAAACTTTTGTTTTTCCCCTTGACAGAGTCGGAGTCCCTAAAGGGGCCAAAGGGACGCCGGTCCCTGCTTTGCAGAATAAGAGAGCGCTCAAACAAGTAGAAAGCTTTGAAGATTTAAGAAAAGAAGTGTTCAATATGCTTTGTTATCTTGGACCACATCTCTCACATGACCCCATATTATTTGCAAAAGTTGTGCGTCTTGGAAAAGCTTTCATGAAAGAGGTTAGCAAGCTTTAAAGCAAAGATTTGTGAAGTTCGTTACTTTTTTGAGCATTTGTCTGATACTTTTACAATGTCATGAGCCACTTTGGGAACTCAAATTGGGATGTGAATGACTAAAATAATAGCTTACTCTGGATCACACTATGTAATAATATATTTTTTAAAAATTACCTTCCTGGTTTGAAAGTGTTCTTTCCTGTTTAATTGTGTGGTACTTACTTTGAAAGTCATTGTTCTACTCTAGAAACTTCATTTTTGTGGCTTCCACAATCTATGTTGAATGGATTGAGACTCTTATGATGAGATACTGTATTTATTGAAAAACTATTGCAAAATGTGCTATAGGAGGATATCCCAAAGAAACCAAGTATTTGCAGTTTAATCCATGTTTTTATGGCAGACCCCATTAGGAAAGGACGTTTATAACCCAGGAACAATAATCGCGTTACATAGTGTAACATTCTTGGTGTGAAATAATTCAACTTTTGCTGTTCTATTTTTATTCCAGTACCAATCTGATGGGAACAAACAGGACGACAAAGAAAAAATGGTGAGTTGTCTTGAAATGTATTCTTTAAATTGTTTATAGTGGTGGAATAACACAGTAATACAGGTAGTCCACAAGTTACAAACAAGAGATGCACTTGTAAATCAGAACAGGTAAATGTTTAAGTATAACTCCAGCCGTATGTACACACACACACACACACACACATATATATAAAATCTTTGGATGGGAGCCCCTGGTGGGGCAGTGGGTTAAACCGCTAAGCTACTGAACTTGGCAATTGAAAGGTCACAGGTTCGAATCCAGGGAGCAAGGTGAGCGCCCGCTGTTAGCCCCAGCTTATGCCAACCTAGCAGTTTGATAGCATGCAAATGTGACTAGATCAATAGGTACCACTCCAGCGGTAAGGTAACAGCTCTTTACCTTTACCTCTCATTGGGTAGCTTCAAAGGACACATAGAGGGAGATTAGTCAGATCGGACAATTATTTCCTTTATTTAGGGAAGGCACACTGGAACAGCCACGTTTTCAGGCTCCTTCTAAAGACTGCCAAAGTGGGGGCTTGTCTGATATCTTTAGGGAGTGAGTTCCAGAGTCGGGGGGCCACCATAGAGAAGGCCCTCTCCCTTGTCCCCTCCAATCACGCCTGCAAAGGGGGTGGGAGTGAGAGCAGGGTATCCACATGGTCGAAGAGATCGTGTGGGTTTGTTAACACTCCTGTGGTGTTTCCTTTATTGTCTGTGCCCCTGTTCAGAAGATTTTACCACACTTTCAGTCCCTGTGAGATAAAGCTTCAGTGGAGGTTCCTTTTCTCCATGACAATGACTCTTCCAGGAGTGGATTTCTTTTCCTTCCAAGGAATAGATTTTTCTTGTTGTCTCACCCCGGTTCTTAACTAGGAGTTGTTTTAAGTCAAATGTTTGTAACTTGAAGGCGGTGTTGCACCCCAGGCCTGGAACCAGCTATGACCACCGCACCACACAAGAGCCCAGGAATATAATCACAGTTTATTGTAAAAACACATAAAAAGCATATAAAAGCAGGAATAAGAAAAGAATAATAATCATCATATTAAACTTTATTTATAACCCACCACCATCTCCCCAAAGGGGACTCAGGGCGGCTTACATGAGGCCAAGCCCAAAAGTGCATTTCAATATAATAATATAAAAGACACAAGGCAACAATTACAATAAAATAATAATTAAAATAAAATTTAAAATCAAACGCAAAATATAATAAACAATGCAAAATAATACAATAAAAAACAAACGCAATCACAATGAGCGGGCCACATGTGCAAGATACAATGATAAAAAAACTAAGGATGAGATAAAATTTAAAACATATTTGTAAGAAAGGTTCATGAACATGGGAGTAAAAAAAGATATATAATCCAAAAAGGTTTAATAACAGATGATAATCAAACAATAATTCAATTGTCTCATAAATTATTATTATCTATTTAAAAAATTTGTGCCCCGACCTTTTCACCTCCAAGGAGGGACTCAGACCGGCTTACAGCAAAATTCAATGACATACAAATTTTAAACATCTTAAAACAGCATATTAAAGTACATAAAAACAGAGATACATAAAAACCACATTGCCATTGAAATCACATTCAACTCGGTCTATAAAAGTGGTCAAGTTCCAAGGGTGACAAAATCCAGGAACAGCCAGAAATCACAGTTACGGCATACTTCCACAAGCAAGAAGGTATACCTTGTAAAAACTTGGAACACGAATATACTTCCAGTACATTAAAATAAAAAAACAAAGAACAAGAGAACTCAGGCTTAGCTTCTCACTCTGACGCAGCGTTGCCTGAACTGCCCTTTAACAACTTGCTGTTTAATAGCCACCCATGAAAGCATTACATCTCCCATGAATTTTCTCCCTAACTTTCCCACGTCATCTCTCAGCCTGGCGTACTCTATTTTCAGCTCTGATTTGTAAACAGAGACTTTTGTTGTTCTCTGTAGCTACAGGTGGTTTCTTCTGGGAATCCTCTTTTTATCACTCAGCTCTTCACTCAGTTCCTTCTCTTTGATTGCTATTTCTGACTCCTCAACCTGACCGTCAGGCCGTGCACATTCCGAGCCAGTTTTCCCATAGAGAGAAACATCATTCCCTAGACCTGAATTTCCCAGACTTGAGCCCCCATCACTTTGTTCCACAGGAAAGCCCACAATCCTCTAAATCCTCAGTTAAACCATCAGCCTCTGGCTGATCCACAACAGACGGCCTGTAGAGTTATCATATAACTGGTATTCTAGTATAAACTTGTATAGCTAATCAATGACGTATCCAGCCACGGATTCTTTTCAGCATTCTCTTCCTTTTCCTCCATCAGGAGCTATTATTCAGTTGTTTGCTGAGTATTACTGACCAGGTTTTGCTGCCTTCTCTTTCTCTGATGGACTGCAATGCGTGCATGTCTGAAGAACTCTGGGGAATGTTTAAAACATTTCCATACCAGTACCGGTGAGTAAGAACCGGGAAAAGCTTTATGTGGAAAATTCACAGGTGTTGATAAAATAATTTCACTTTTTTTTTTGGTCTCCCTGCCCTCTTGCAACAGGTACCGCTTATATGGCCAGTGGAAGAATGAAACCTACAATAGCCACCCGCTGCTCGTGAAAGTTAAGGCTCAGACAATTGATAGAGCCAAGTATATTATGAAGTAAGTTCTGCTTTATTGTTTTAGGATTGTAATCAAAGCAATATTATTTATTTATTTATTATTTCGACTTCTCAGTCACCTCTTCCGGGTGGCTCGGGGCGACTTACAAATCATTAAAACAGTTACAATTATTAAAATACCGTAAAACACAATAAAAATACAGTACATCATACATATTAAAACATCGTTAGACGTTGAGTTACATCCATAGTTACGATATTCATATGCTGCCCTTCTCACCCCGAAGGGGACACAGAGCCGCTTACAAATGATATGTGCATACAATATACTATATTATTAGCATAGTGCAATATTAGTATTATATATTACTATATTGTACTATACCACTGGAATGCAATATTATTAGTAATATTACATGTAATATGAAATACAAAATTATTATATTGTATTGTTATTAGTATTATATTTTATTACATTATAATATTTATCAATAATATATGTGTATACAATATATTAGTATAGCACAATATTAGTATTATATATTCCTATATTGTAGTATACAATTATACTGTAATATTAGTAATATTACATGTAATATAAAATATATAATTACTATATTGTATTATTAGTATTTGTGAATAAGATGGGTATAAAGAGGCACTGATGTCCGATGTTCTCTTCCAGGCGTTTAACCAAGGAAAATGTCAAGCCTTCTGGGAGACAAATTGGGAAACTGAGCCACAGCAACCCAACCATTTTATTTGACTATGTATGTGGCAAGATAAGTACTGATGTATCTTGGCTGTTGTGTTAATTACAAAGAAGTTAATGAGTTCAAAAAATAAGCTGCATGTTTTTAACTGTATTGTTGAGTGCCCAGCATGTTTTCACCTTATGATACTGAAATTTGAAAACCGATTTGTGAATAATACAATGCAGTTTCCGCTTTAGATGTATAGATGGGATTATTCCTCATTTTAAAATGCTATAAAGTATAGACGAATGTATGGACTTTTGACAAAATTACACAAGTGGAAAACTCCCTTTCATTTGATCTTTTCAGATTTTGTCTCAGATACAGAAGTATGATAATTTAATAACTCCAGTTGTGGATTCATTGAAATACCTCACTTCGCTGAACTATGATGTCTTGGCTTGTATCCTTTCACCGAGTTTGATTTTTTGTTGTTGTATACTTACTTGACCAAAAGGTTGGCGGTTCAAATCTGGGGAGCAGGGTAAGCTCCTGCTGTTAGGCCCTGCTTCTGCCAACCTAGCAGTTCGAAAACATGTGAATGTGAGTAGATAAATGGGTACTGCTCCGGCGGGAAGGTAAGGGCGTGCCATGCAGTCATGCCCACCACATGACCTTAGAGGTGTCTACGGACAACGCCGGCTCTTTGGCTTAGAAGTGGAGATGAGCACCACTCTCCAGAGTTGGACATGATTAGACTTAATGTCAAGGGGAAGCCTTTATCTCTATACTTATTAGATTCATCCTTCATTTGCCAGAGTTTCCCTTTTTAGGATTTGTGATATCTTACGTTTTGTTGCAACCTGGTCCGCAATTTGATCTTACAGACATTTTCACTACCCAGGACTGATAAGTTAACTGTTCAAACCATTTTTAGTTTTTAGCTCTGGCACCCTTTAATAAAGAAGTTGTTACTATGGAGTACATGGAAAATAATGTTATATTTATAAAGCAGAACTATAAAATCACCATTGTGAGAGGGAAATCTTGCTTAACTTCAGAAAGATTGCATAATTGAAGCATTGGCTAATCCAGAGAAGGAGAGGATGAAACATGATGACACTACGATATCCAGTTGGCTTCAAAGTTAGTATTGACTATAAATATTTATATACGCATGTAAATATGTATGTACAAATGTACATAGGGCCAGTTAAGATTTTTAAATTATGTTTCAATTAGAACATACAAACTCTACCTTAGCCAAATAAACAAAACATAATAATTAGTATTATTATAATAGCAAAGACTCTGGCACAAGCCAGTAAAGGTGTTCCAGTGGTGATTGTCACACTGGGTGCAGTGCCTCAAGACCTTGGTCTCCACTTAAAAACAATCTGCACTGACCAAATCACCACCTCTCAGCTGCAAAAGGACACCCTGTTCAGATCTGCATGCATTATTCGCAGATATATCACACAATCCTAGACACTTGGGAAGTTTCCGATGTGTAGTCCAATACAAAAACCAGCATAGTGATCTTGTTTGCTCTGTACTAATCTTGCTGTGTATCAAATAATAATGAATAATACTAATACTTTCCTAATAGCATATAATGTAAAAGGGGATTTATTTTTCTATCTTGTAAGATGACTTTTGAGCCACAGTCAAAGGGATGGATGGTTAGAAATCCAAAAAAACGCTTGTAATGAGAAGTTTATAAAATAAGTTCTATAAATAATACCTAACAACAAATGAAACGTTTGTTTTCCAATTCTCAAGGTTATTTTGAAACACTGGTATTATGAACTGTGTCTTTTCCCCTGTTCACTTTAGGTTTAGCCAGTTTTTGCGGTGCTGTGTTTCGCAAATATCCAATCGAACTTGCCGGTCTACTTCAATATGTGGCAAACCAACTAAAGGCCGGTAAAAGGCAAGTAGATAACACTTTACTCTTTTATTTACAAATGACGCCATTTTTTTCCTGAAGTCTGAGCATTAGAAGATAACTCTATATGCCTTTCCATTGGCAAGTAATACTGTGTGTATGTGTGTGTGTATATGTATATATAATTCAACAGCCTTTCAAACTTTTTGGGAGCTTTTAATGATGTACTATATATATATATATATATATAATATAATATAAATTTATAAGTTTCACATTGCTTTTTATTCTCTGCATTGTTTTTGTATAGTTTTATTGATGAGTGCCTTTATCAATGTCTTTTTTGAACTCCAGTACTTTGAGAAAAGATGTGTTGTAAACAGTCATTATAATACTAATATCTGGATTAGAGAACAGCTTTATATGCTTCATAGATAAGAACCAAACAATCTTGCTCTCCTTCAACAAATGCAGGAACGATACACTGTAAATTACCCTCTACAGTGTAGACAATTCCGTTTGTTTAAATGTTGGGGTCAATCTTTCTCTCCATAGTTTTGACCTGCTTATTTTGAAAGAAGTGGTACAAAAAATGGCTGGGATAGAAATCACGGAAGAGATGACAATGGAGCAGCTGGAAGCCATGACTGGTGGAGAGCAACTCAAAGCGGAGGTACGTTTTTCGCTGAACAGAAAAGGAAAATAGATGAGATCCCGTGGTGTGTTTTTCTAAACAGAAGGACTACTCATATTACCAACTGTGGAATGCTGGGGTAATATTAATAGTTGCTTAAATAACATAGTAAAAGTCTAGATCAGTGTATGCAGGTACCTGGTTGGCATGGAAGGCTTGCAGACCATAAAAGAGCAATGATGTTCTCACCTCTGTTGAAAAACATCACAAAAATAATGCTTTACTTCTGAACCTTCTCGGGAAATGAGGAGAAAGGAAGCTGGAACCTCCTTGTTTTAGCTGCTGATCTTATTTATTTTTGTCAGGGTGGATATTTTGGCCAGATTAGAAACACTAAGAAATCTTCCCAGAGGCTGAAAGACGCCCTTTTGGACCACGATCTCGCCCTCCCACTGTGTCTCCTCATGGCTCAGCAGCGAAACGGAGTGATCTTTCAAGAAGGAGGGGAGAAGCACTTGAAGCTGGTGGGGAAGCTCTATGACCAGGCACGTAGAAATGATCCTGTTGACATTTGTTTAAGACTTGAACAGTGGTGTCAAACCTGTGGCCCTCCAAGTGTTTTGGACTTCAGCTCCCTGAATTCCTGGCCATTGGACAAGCTGGCAATAGGGGCTTCTGGGCATTGAAGCCCCAAACTTTGAGAGGGCCACCAGTTTGATCTCTCTGCTCTAAAACCTTTTACAATGTATGAGGAATGTATTTGTCAAAGTTCATATATTGCAGCAGACAGGGTTTTTTTTAATAAGGTTCCCATCAGCACTATATCGGTCAGACTCTGGAAGATCTTGGAGTTAAAATCAAGATCACAACAATAAAACGCTGGAGACAAGTGTTTTATTCCTTCTCTCCGCAATCCTAAAAAGACAGTTCTAAAGGTTTCCCGCTCAGACCTCCTGTATATATAAGCCCCAGCTCCCATCTGCCCCCTACTGGCCAAACACTGTGTTAACTGCTATTTCCCTCACAAAACAGTTAGTTGTCTTACATACACTACCTTCCCCAACTGTACCCAGCCTCCCCCACCTCCCTTCTTTATGACAGAGAACTGAAACAGCCAGTCCCAGGCTAATACGGTGATCCTGATAATATCTAGCGTAGTGAGAAATAGGGGAGACGATGGTGGCTGCCATACAACAATATCCAAAAGGCCACATTTCCTATCCCATATGGAATGCTATCAGTTTGTTAGACATGATGATTCAGTTCAACTTCATCAGTCTCATTTTAGATCTGCTGATCATCTAAATGTTGGGACAATTGCCTGCTAAGTATATTTAGCAATTGCAATGGCATTTCTGAAGCTGTCATGAACGTTTAAAAACAAAGGCCAATATGAATTTCACACTGGCCAAAATGAAGGAGATCACCTTCATTTTGGCTTTTACAAATGTTAGTTTTTTTCCTGATTTATTTTTTTTAAAAATGTTATGTATATATTAGAAATGGAATTTTTTTTAAAAAATGAAGTTAAACTAATTCCCTTGATCTTGGAATCTCTCCTAATGTGATTGTATTTTTCAATTCAGTGCCATGACACGTTGGTCCAGTTTGGTGGGTTTTTAGCATCTAATTTAAGCACAGAGGATTATATTAAGCGAGTGCCTTCTATCGACGTTCTCTGCAACGAGTTCCACACCCCTCACGACGCTGCATTTTTCCTTTCGAGGCCCATGTATGCACACCATATTTCAGTGAGTACATCAGCGGACTTGCATTCTAGAAATACAGTACAGACAGTTTTCATGGACGTCAAATCTGTTTCTCTCCAGATCCTTTGCTGAGATTAGCTGTTTGTTTCTAATGTTAATGTTATTTCGCTTGGCCATCAAAATACATCATATTAGATTGAATAGAGATGTGCTTTTCAGTGTGAGAAATGGATAATAACATGACTTTGTGTGTGTGTGTGTTATTTTTTCTTCAGTCAAAATACGATGAACTGAAAAAAGCCGAGAAGGGGAACAAACAGCAGCAAAAGGTCCACAAATATATTACGTCTTGTGAGCTTGTGATGGCTCCGGTCCATGACGCCGTGATCTCCTTGCACCTCCCAAAGGTCTGGGACGATATCAGCCCACAGTTCTACGCGACTTTCTGGTCGCTCACCATGTACGATTTAGCCGTGCCCCACACTAGCTATGAACGGGAAGTCAACAAACTCCGAGTCCAGATGAAAGCTATTGACGACAATCTGGAAATGGTATGTCTCATGCGTTGAAGAAGTGTTATAGTTTTTAATGTTTGCTTACTATCTTTTCATTGGTATATATAAAGATTATTATTATTATAATTGTTATTATTCTCTCCAAAAATGCATAACAGTTATATGTGAACTGCATTGGAAACAAACTCATTGTAGAGTCCAATTGCCAGAACTATCCAGGCATAGTTCCTCATCTCTCCTCTATAGGTTTCTATGCTCAGTCTAAAATCGAAATACATTTCTTTTTGTAGCCTCCGAATAAAAAGAAGAAAGAGAAAGAACGTTGTACGGCGCTTCAGGATAAACTTCTTGAAGAAGAGAAGAAGCAGTCGGAGCATGTGCAAAGGGTGCTGCAAAGGCTAAAACTGGAAAAGGATAATTGGCTTCTTGCAAGTGAGTTTGGGGGACTTCTTCCCTCCTGCTTGGTGCTTCAGTGAAACTTTGCCTCACTTTGTCTTCTCTTTTTCAATGCTCTTTCTAAAATGTTATGTGTGAATTGCTTCCATTTCGCTGTGGTTGAGAGATCAGTCCTATACCCTGCAATTCCTTTTCCTCCCATAGGAAAAATCTTCTCATCTAGGGAAGGGTATTGATTGAAAAACTTCCATTCAATATCAGACAGTGGTTTACCTTTCCTTGTTTTCTTTTGTTTTAAATTTATCAGAGTCTACAAAAAATGAGACCATCACCAAATTTTTGCAGCTGTGTATATTTCCTCGGTGTATTTTTTCTGCCATTGACGCTGTTTATTGTGCCCGCTTTGTGGAATTGGTGCACCAGCAGAAAACGCCCAATTTTTCCACACTTCTTTGCTATGACAGAGTAAGTACTTGTTGGGAGTTGATGCATTGCTTTGTTCAGGCACTTTTGGAAGCAATGGTGGATGTTTCTGCTCCAAAAAAACAGAATTACCGTATATACTTGAGTATAAGCCGACTCAAATATAAGCCGAGGCACCTAATTTTACCACCAAAAAAACCCCTGGGAAAACATTGACTCAAGTATAAGCCGAGGGTAGGAAATGGAACAGCTATGGTTAAATTTCAAAATAAAAATAGATACCCATAAAAATACATTAATTGACGCATCGGGAGGTTAAATGTTTTTGAATATTACATTAAACTGTTATTTAAGAAAAGACTGCCCAACTCTGATTAAAACCTTCTTCAATGTAAATGTGCTTTCTTATCCTTCCAATAATAATAGAGTAAAATAATGCAATTGTAATAACAATAGTAGAGTAAAATAATGAATGTAATAACAACAACAATAATAAATAAATAAAGTAAAATAATAAATGTAAAAATAATAATAATATAATAAAATAATAAATGTAATGAAAATAATAATGGAGCAAAATAATGTAAATGTAATAATAATAATAGAGTAAAATAATAAATGTAATAAAATAATAGTAATAACAGACTAAAATAATAAATAACCTTGACTCGAGTGTAGGCAAAGGGGGGCTTTTTCAGCCTTAAAAAAGGACTGAAAAACTCTGCTTAAATTCGGTTTTAGTAGGTATACCCGAGTATACCATGTATACTCGAGTATACCTACTAAAACCGAATTTATTGCTGCATGATTTAAGTGTGTGAAGCCTTATGACACTGGCTATTATGGAAATAGTTTGCAAAAGACAGCCATTGAGCTAATAAGGAAAAAAACCCCCTACTACTATGTAGCCTTAGAAGTAAGACTCGGTCTTTATCCCATAATAGTACATTTTTGCTGCTGACGCAACCTTTGAAAATGTCTTGCAGGTATTTTCTGATATAATCTACACAGTCGCGAGCTGTACGGAAAACGAAGCCAGTCGCTATGGCCGCTTCCTGTGCTGCATGCTCGAAACTGTAACTCGATGGCATAGCGATAGAACCATATACGAAAAGGTAGGTGGGAGATTCAGAAGATGAAGTCCAAAACGGGCTAAAGAAGCAGGGCTTGGCAAAGTAAGATTGGGTAAACCGGCACCTGTGTGACTACTCCGATAACAACAACTTGGATATGATCATACTGAAGATGGGTACTCTGAATCAGAAAGTTTGGAAATTCTAGTAGTACTACAGAGATCTACCTGAAATGGTTTCTCTAATATATATCCATCCCCCCTTGTGTAGAAACACCCTAAAATATCATTTTGGATTGGATCTCCATTTGTGTGAATCAGTGCAAGCACAAAACGTTGCCATTTTCTGTTTTTAAAAAAATCCGAAATGCAATTTGTGCCCAAGGGAAAAAGTATTAAGGTGTGTGCGTGTGTGGTCCGTCCCCCCGTCCTCCCAAATATTAATCTAACCATGTTGATGGTTGAACAAAATGAAATTCAATGGGGGCAAATGCAAGAGATTCCACTTAGGCAGGAAAAAAAATGAAATGCAGATACAGAATGAGGGACATTCCTGGCTCAACAGCAGGACATGTGAAAAAGATCTTTGAGTCCTCATAGGGAGGAAGGGGAATATGAGCCAGGAATGTGATGCGGCTACTAAAAAAGCCTATGGGATTTTGGCCTACATCAATAGGATCCTAGTGCCTAGATACAGGGATCTATTCTATTCTGTCTTGGTCAGACCACTTTATCTGGAATCACACTGTGTCCAATTCTGGGCATCGCAATTGAAGGGAGGTGTTGACACTAAGCTGGAATGTGTCCAGAGAAAGAGGGCGACTCAAACAATCAAGGGTCTGGAGAACAAGCCCTATGACTTCACCATGGTGGTCCACGCCTTGGTTACCTCTAGATTGGATTACGTGAGGCTTCCCTTGAAGACAGCCCGGAAACTTCAACTTGTCCAACGCTCAGCTGCCAGACTAATAACTGGTGCAGGTTACAGGGAGCAGTCGACCCCCCCCCCCCTGTTTAAAGAGCTCCACTGGCTGCCGTTTATTTTCCGAGCCCAATTCAAGGTGCAGGTGATTACCTATAAAGCCCTAAACGGTTTGGGACCCGCCTACCTTTGTGACCGGCTCTCCTCCCATGAACGAGCCCGAGCCCTTCACTCCTCAGGGGAGGTCCTCCTTTCGCCCCTGCCAATCTCACAAACTTGGCTTGTGAGCACTAGGGAGAAAGCCTTCTCCTCTGTGGCCCCCCGTCTTTGGAATTCCCTCCCGGGAGAGATTCGGAATGCCCCCTTATTGGAATCCTTCAGAAAACAACTGAAAACCTGGTTCTTCCACCTGGCCTTCGGAGATTAGGCTCCCCAAATGCCCCCGTTTCTGCGAGACCTCTTTCTCCCTATGTGACCCTTTGTGTTTCGACCCTACTCCAGTTATCTCCCCCAAGTTTTTAAACATTTTATATGTTCAAGTGACTCGCCCTGTCGTTTCTGTTTTAGATTCACCTGTGCTGTTGTGTGTTCACAGATGTATTTTATTGTGTTTATTGCTTTTATTGTGTTTATTGTTTTTTGATGTTGATATTTTGTGATGTGTTGTTCGGGCACGGCCCCATGTAAGCCGCTCCGAGTCCCCTCCGGGGAGATGGATACAGGTTAGAAATAAAGTTTTTAAAAAATTATTATTATTATTATTATTATATTATTATATGAGGAGCGGCTTAAAGAGCTGGGCATGTTTAGCCTGCAGAAGAGAAGGCTGAGAGGAGACATGTTGACAGTCATGGATCAAGGTGGGAGGGAAAGTCATAAGGAGGAGGGAGGAGGCTTGTTTTGTGCTGCCCTGGAGACTAAGACGCAGTGGAGCAATGGCTTCAAACTACAGGAAAGAAAGTAGAACATTAGGAATAACTTCCTGACTGTGAGAACTGTTCAGCAGTGGAACTCTCTGCCCCTGAGTGTGGTGCAGGGTCCTTCTTTAGGGGCTTTGAAACAGAGGCTGGATGGCGATCTGTCGGGGGTGCTCTGAATGCGATTTTCCTGCTTGTCAGAATGGGGTTGGACTGGATGGCCCGCCAGATCTCTTCCAACTGTAGGATTCTATGAGTTAGCATAACTACGTGATCCTGATTTTCAGTAGCAAGTTGGCTTGTTCCTCTGCAAAATCCTAGCTTGCCATTAGGCTCATAATTATACATATATGTCCCTTTACCCACTTCTAGAATGAGAATTAAGGGGTTAAAAAATCTTCGTCTACCTACAGGAATGTGGCAACTATCCAGGGTTCCTCACTATATTACGGGCAACCGGTTTTGATGGTGGAAACAAAGCCGACCAATTGGACTATGAGAATTTCCGGCACGTCGTACACAAGTGGCATTATAAACTGACAAAGGTAACTTAGAAACACTGAGAAGAGGCCAAGGCTTTTTTGCGCTGCTGTTGAAAGTCTTTTGACGGCACCTTTTCTTTGATGTTCCTAGGCGTCGGTGCACTGCCTGGAAACGGGTGAATATACGCACATCCGAAATATCCTGATCGTGCTGACCAAAATCCTGCCCTGGTATCCCAAAGTGGTGAATCTGGGTCAAGCGTTGGAAAGAAGAGTCCACAAAATCTACCAAGAAGAAAAGGAAAAGAGGCCTGACCTATATGCTTTAGCAATGGGGTAACAACCACTTCTTTTAAAAGCATAGCTAAATAATACACAGAAAAATCAAAAATGTTACAGGCATTTTTTAAAAAGGGTAGAATAATTTGTCCCTTTCCTGGTAATATATCGCAGTGGCCTTTTTAAGGATGTATATCAGTTATCCAAATGCTTTGGGATTTTATTGTAGATAGATGATGACATGGTGATGATGGGAAAAAGCTTACATCGGTTCAGATGATACACCTGTGCATTTAATGAAATTGTTGTGATCAGTATTAAGCCATGGAAACTCCAAAAATGATAGCTTCTTTTTTTAACTTGCAATTTTTAAAATTAAGTTCTCACATATACTTGAATATACTCGATATTCCATATATACTTGAGTATAAGCCGACCTGAATATAAGCCAAGGCACCCAATTTTACCACAAAAAAACGGGAAAATATTGACTTGAGTACAAGCCGAAGGTGGGAAATGCAGCAGCTACTGGCAAATTTCCAAATAAAATAGATACCAATAAAATTACATTGATTGAGGCATCAACAGGTTAAATGTGAATATTTACATGAAACTGTAATCTAAGGTAAGACTGCCCAACTCTGATTTAACCATTATTCTAACCTTCAATGTAAATATGCTTGTGTATCCTTCCAATAATAATAGAATAAAATAATAAATGTAATAATAATAATAGAGAATAATATTAATAATAATAAGCATCACATAGTCCTAGACGCTTATGGAATGTAAAAAAGTTATCTAATAATAACAAATAGAAAATAATAATAAATGTAATAAAAATAATAGAGTAAAATTATGTAAATGTAATAATAACTATAATAGAGTAAAATAATACATGAAATAATAAATAGAGTAAAATCAAACATGTATTAATAGAGTAAATCAATGTAAATGCAGTAATAATAAATAGCAAAATAATGTAATAAAATAATAATGGTAAAATAATGTAAGTTTCATAATAATAAATATAGTAAAAAATTTAATGCAGTAGTAATAATAATAAATATTAAAATAATAAATGTAAAAATAATAATAGTAAAATAATAAATGTAATAATGGTAATAAACAGCAAAATAATAAATATAATAACAATAATGATGATAGAATAAAATAATAAATGTAATAAAAATAACAATAGAATAAAATAATGTAAATGTAATGATAATAATAAATAGAATAAATAATAAATGCAATAAAAATAATAAAAAGAAAATAATAAATACCTTTGACCGGAGTATAAGCCGGGGGGGGGGGGGTCAGCCTAAAAAAGGGGCTGAAAATCTCTGCTTGAACTCAGGTATATACGGTATTTCATTCGAAGCATTTTACAGCGATCATCACTAAAGCAATTCCTGTCTGCAGACAAAAGGGAAAGGAATTGGAAGGAAGAATGAAAAATAAACTTGACTTAATAGTGGCCTTCATTTCCCTCTCTGTCTGTTTCTTTCTGATTGAATCGCTGCTGCTATGTCATATCTCTATTGCGTCTTGCATAACATGCTAATCTCCCTTCTATGTTACAGAAAATCTTTAAAAGCCTGTAATGTATCTCATTCGACCGAATCCTATTGCCGATTCTTTTCAGAATAAAGGCAAAGGTCTTTTTGGTGGCAGAGATTTTGGGTAAAGGTCTTCTGAGCGGTTTGAAAAATGGGGTGGGCTTCTTCGAAATCCAATGCTTGTATATGACGTGTTGGGAAAGTTGTCGACTTTCTATAGTTTCCACATTTGTCTCTCCAGGCAGCTCTCCCGAGTTTCCCTCTTTGCTTGTTGGTTTATTTGTTCTGTTTGTATTTAACGCTTGTTGCGACTTTCAGCTATTCTGGGCAGCTGAAAAGTAGAAAGCATTGCATGGTCCCTGAAAACGATTTCCACCACAAGGACCAGCCCACCAGGAACACAGTGCCGACCGCGGTGCAAAACGGGCCGGGAGGAGGAGCCGGGCTGCCCGCTTCTTCGCTCACGATCCACGCAGCTAAACTGGAAGAAAGCACTGCTGAGGAGACCGGTACGGCAGCCAGGGATATATATATGGACATCTCTTATATCAGTCATGGAAAGCCATGCTTTCCTTTACATAGTCATTGATGCACGCATTTTTCTGGATTGCTAAATCTTATGACTTGTAACGAAACCTTTGAACAGGCTCAGTTGCCAAATAATGGAAAAGTTGATGTGTTGTTGAAGGCTTTCATGGCCAGAATTGCTGAGAGTTTTCTGGGCTGTCGGGCCATGTTCCAGAAGCATTCTCTCCCGAAAATTTGCATTCTCAGAGGTTGTGAGGTCTGTTAGAAACTAGGCAAGTGGGGTTTATCTCTGTGGAATGATGTCCAGGGTGGGAGAAAGAACTCTTGTCTGCTTGAGGCAAGTGTGAATGTTGCAAATGGCCACCCTGATTAGCATCCTGATTCGAGGCTTGGCTGCTTCCTGCTGGGGGAATCCTTTGTTGGGAGGTGTTAGTTGGCCCCGATTGTTTCCTGTCTGGAATTTCCCTGTTTTCCTAGTATTTTCTGAACTTACACAACCCAAGAAAGCATTCTCCTAGGAAGGAAACAGCCAGACTTTGAAGCTGCAAGTGTATTCAATGCTAATCAAGGTGGCCAATTGGAAACTAGTCAAGTGAGGTTTATATATCTTTGGAATGTCCAGGATGGGAGAAAAAACTCTTGTCTGCTTGAGGCAAGTGTGAATGTTGCAATTGGCCACCTTGATTACTATTGAATGGCTTTACAGCTTCAAAGCCTTGCTGATTGCTGCCTGGGGAATCCTTGTTTGGAGGCATTTTAGCCTGCAGAAGAGAAGGCTGAGAGGAGACATGATGGTGATGTATACAGGTGTGAGGGAAAATCATAGCGAGGGGGGAGCAAGCTTGTTTTCTGCTGCTTTGGAGACTAGGAACAATGGCTTTACACCTCAGGAAAGGAGATTCCAGCTGAACGTCAGGAAGAACTTCTTAACTGTGAGAGACGTGTTCAGTTGTGGAACTCTTTGCCCCAGAGTGTGGTGGAGGCTTTAAAAACAGAGGCTAGATGGCCATCTCTCGGGGGTGCTTTGAATGCGATTGTCCTGCTTCTTGAGAGAATGGAATTGGGCTGGATGGCCCACCAGGTCTCTTCCAACTCTTGTAAGATTATATGATTCTTACAGTGATCATAGATCTACTAAATGATTTCATATTATGTCCTATGACAAGATAAGATTGAGGCTGCAGACCTGCCCACATCTACTTGAGTCCTGCTGAACTCAGGAGGGCTCACTTATGAATAGACACATGCATAGGATAGTTAAATCAATAATCGTATTACTCTTGGCTGTACCTTTGCTGAGATTATTCCTTGTGCCAACTTCAATTTTCCATTATTGGCAAATGTCATATTCATCTGTGTCATTTCTCAGTCAAACAAAAATTAATTCAATGGGATATTTAACAACATTTATAAAGTCTTTATCTGCTGATTAGCCATTGTTTACCTTTCTTTAACAGATAAATTAAAAGAGAAATCTCAGGGTGCTGTTAAAGTGATTAATAAGGCTGCCAATCCAACTCCAAAGGTGACCACAAGCAATGGAAACAGTTCCTCAAACAGGTGAGCACCTGCCACAGTTTTCTCTTTACTGTGATATTTATTTAGTCACTAGCTTGGGGACCCGGCGGTGCCCGGGTTATTTGAGAAAGGAATTGTGTGGCAAGGTTGGTCCTTATCAGATGTTTATGTGGCTCGCAGTGGCTGGTGGAAGTTAGTGAAGGTACAGCGAGTCCCATCGGTCATGGTTCAGTCCCCTCGAAACAGTACCAGAATGTAGTGTGGGCCATGAGGGCTCTGTGTGCCATGTTTGGCTGAGATCCATCATTATTGGGAGTAGGTGTGGTCTCATGAAATTGGAGAACGTACTGCAAGTCCCATCATGTGTGGTCGGTGGTCCTGTGCACTGCAGGAAGATGTGGAGTGGGTAGTGGGGGCTCTGTGAGGCAAGTTTGGTCTGGATTCCTCATTATGAGGAGTTGCAGTGGTATCATGGAATTAGTGAAGTTACTGCAAGTCCCATCATCTGTGGTCGGTGCTCCTGTGAACTGCAGGAGGATGTGGAGTGGGGGCTCTGTGAGGCAAGTTTGGTCTGGATTCCTCATTATAAGGAGTTGCAGTGGTTTCATGGGTGAAGGTACTGCAAGTCCCATCATCTGTGGGAAGCAGGAGGTCATGGGGGCTTTGTGTGGGAAGTGTGGTCTGTATTGGTGATTGGATGAAGGTCACAGTGCTCTTAGGAAGTTAGTGAAGGTACTTCAAGTCCCATCATCCGTGTTCCCCTCTCCTTCAAACTGCACCAGGATGTAGAGTGGGTCTGGGGGGGGACTGTGTGGGAGGTGTGGTCTTTTTCTGTTGTAGGGGGCCTAGTCAGGAGAAATAAGTAAAGTAATTCTTACTGTGAAATCAGGCTAGAGAATGGATGAGGGCCAATAAGAATCCATAATGCAAGTAGTCCCTCAGTGCCAGCCAATCAAGTTGTGGGAATGTAGAGGCTGGGGAGCCAATCAGTAAGCTAGCACATACATACATACAAACATACAAACAAACAAACATTCCCTTTTATTAAAAATAGAGATTTATATGTGAACACAATTCCAAGGATAAAAACTCAGATTGCTCTCTTTTTGGTACAGTTTATGTCTTGTGAATCCAAATAAGGAAGGCCTTTCTTTACACTGATTCTTGAGTCAGAAGTTGTTGGTGATATGCAAGCGTTAATGATACGTATTGTGCTAATGTTTGGTTCTTTTTCATTTGAAATAGCAAAGTTGTAAAAGAAAAGGAGGACAAAGAAAAATGTGGGAAGGAAAAAGAGAAGGAGAAAAAAGAGAAGGCGCCAACTGCCATTCCCGAGGCCAAAATGCTTGGAAAAGATGGGAAAGAAAAGCCAAAGGAAGAGCGGGCAAACAAAGAAGATAAAGCAAGAGATACCAAGGAAAAGACGCCAAAGTCGGACAAAGAGAAGGAGAAAGCAAAGAGAGAAGAGAAGTTGTCGAAGGATGAGAAGTCTAAGATTATCGTGACCAACACCGAGTCAAAATCAATCATAGAAAAGGAAAGAGAGAAGGAACCATCCCGAGAACGAGATGTAATGAAGGATATGAAGACCAAGGAAAACATTAGAGGAGGAGGAGGAGGAGAGAAGGCACCAGTTGCTGGGTCCTTGAAGTCCCCTGTTCCCCGCTCAGAAGCCTCCGATTGTGACAGGGGTATGTTTGTGACAAATATGTTTGCTACCTATTTGCACTTTCACATTTCCATAAGAAGATGGTTAACAAGTGGCATTTTATTTATTTATTATTTATTTATTAGTTCAGTTTGTATTTCCCTGCAGGCTCGGGCGGGTGACATTTCAGCAAGTCACAGACATGACAATGGTTAAAACTCCAATACAACAGGTCACGAGGCACAGGGGATGTACTGAGAATATACACAGAGCATACGGAATCCCAGTTGAAACTGTACAGCTTTCATTTTCAGCCATTGTTTTTTTTAGAATTAACTTTGAACCAGCTGCTAGTATAATCATCTTGGGTTAGATGGTGAATTAGACCTGAGCCCAGCCTGACAACATTGACCCTAAGCCAATGTTTATGGGTCCACCACCAAGCTCTTGTTGACAGGGATTTCCCTGGATTCTATCATCAAGACATAGAATAGCACACACCTGGAGAATTGAAAGAGGGCCCTCAAGAACCTATGGTTAATTAGTCCTATCAGTTTATTTTGGAAAAATGGCATTCATAACTTTTTTGAAAAGGAAAAATAACGTTATATGCTTTTGGCAAATGTGAATCCTCATGGACATCTGGAGACCACCTTTTCAAAACCACTAGTCAAGGAAAGGCATGGCCTTGTTAGAAGTCAATCCTTTGAAAAAGTGATGTTCACAAGCATTCATGTAATGGCACACAGGTAACTCAGCTGTTAAACTGATAAACCATGTCTTTGAACTGCCAGGGACAAAGACATGCCACTGCATTAAAAAAAACATATACTTAGCTAGCAGAGTTTTGAAGTTCAAGTTGATATTGCAGTTGCAGTTCCCCAAAACATATACTTTCCCTTGAAGCCTCTTAGTTTTAAATTATGCATTCAGAGACAAAAAAACCAACAAAAAAAACCCTGTGTTCTTTAAAAAAAGTACCATATCTTGTTTACTCACAAACATTTTTATTTATTTATTTATTTATTCGATTTTATATACTGCTCCATCCCGACAGGCTCGGGGCGGTTTACAGGCTCGGGCCGGTTGTATTAATTCAGCATACAGGCAAATTTCATATTAAAATTCAGTTATAGATAGGATGCAGCTTCTCTGTATTGAGCACACAGGACATCATTCTTAATCGATAGTCTATAGTCCAAAGTACATCTTATGAAAGTCCAAACTGTATAACTGTCCTCACTGTTTCTCAAAGCAAACATATAGTAAACTGTTCCTGCATAAGTCCAAAATGCAGACTGCTTTCATTGAAGTCCGAAAGTAAACTGCATCTAAAGTGAACGGCTAACATTGAAGTCCAAAAGCAGGCCGACAACAAAATGGAGTCTTGAGTCTGAACATGCTCGGTACAATCACTTCTGTAGCCCCTCCCACATCAAAGAGTTCAGTCGAACTGGCAAATCAATACAGGCTAGCAAATATATATACATTAACAAACAAATAGTGAAGGCTTGGAAGGTTGATATTTCCAGCAGTTTATGAATCTGTTTGCAGTTGTGCACCTTTTACCAATGAGCCAGTTGGGTCTTTGGACTGTAATGAAGTTTTGATTGATTAGTGTGCAATGTAATTGTTTGAGTAACATCGGTCCCCTTTTTTTCTCTCTCTCTTCCTCCAGAACAAAAACGCCGCAAAGTTGATAGCCACTGTTCTCCATCGCATTCCTCTGCAGTAAAGGTTAGTATAGCCTGAGGAAGGCAGCGCCCATTCTTAGGCTGTCGTGTTTGGAATGCCATTGTCCGACTTCCGTCAAGTTTTGTGCCGAGTGGAGCCATTGGGAGCTTTTCACATTTGCATTAGAGGAAAATGCATTCCTTTTCTTGGTTGGTGGACTCTTTTTTCCATATTGAGAGAGAGAGAAAAATATTTATTAGAAAAAGAAGTAAAGCTTCAAGGACCTAGCGGAAATGTTGTAAATAGAGTTCGAGAGTGTCAAGATTTTTTTTGAAACACAAAACCGAAAGTGCCTCGCTGTTTTTAAAACAGTCAGATATATATTTTTGTGGAGTGCAGTGGTAGCTACAAGCAAGCCCAAGTCTCTGACGGCAGCAGAGCAGAGGAGTGTGCATTTTGGCATTACTGTGGAAGAATGCGTAGTGCCGAAGAGAGTGTTTCCGGAGGACGGCAGGATAACGCGATACCTCTGAATGCATCAAGCTTCTTGATGAGCTTCATTCAATACCGATGTGTGCCTTCTGAGGAGGAGCCTTGACAAGGAGTCCCGGTTTTTTATAAAAACCTCCTTGGTGATCAGTTCTGCTGTAGTTGTGTGTGTTGAGTGATGAGCAGGCAGCTTCTGTTGCACCTTCCCTGCGAGGTTTGTTTATATTCCGGTGGGCTTCCACCCCGTTGAGTTCTGCATTGCGCTTAAACCAGACGTGGCAGCCAAAACCTTCCTTCCACCCAGCAAAGAGAAAAAACCCCAGCAGCCGAGCATCACAAAACCATGGCTGTAGCCTTCTTGGAAGACTCAGGGTAGCAATTCCTTGCTCCATGTTTTTTTCTTTTTCTTTTTATATCTTTTTATTATTTCTAAATCACCTCTAAAGCTCATATGGAATCTTTGCATTTGCAGTACGTTGAAGCTTGGAAACTGTAAGTTACCGATACGCCGCCTCAGAGCCCTGAGAGGAATGAATTGTGTGTGTGTAGAGGGGTGTTTGCCATCTTGCCAACCTTTCAAAGAACCCCATTTGTTGTTGTTTTTTAAGAGGTTGGATGAAGGCACAAAGCAATTGACTAGACAAATAAAACGCACATTGTCATTTCTGAGTCATAGTCAGTCCTTCCTGTGCTTGCGTGAGTGGAATTTAGCTTTATGCAAGTGTGTGGGAACGACTGCAGTATTCAATTATACTGGATAATAACTTTCCATTAAAAATAATAATATTGGGGCCATTCAGTGTTGCCTAACATTTATTGTCCCAACAACACAAGGAGTTTTAGGACCAAAAGCTTATTGGGCTTGCAAGGATTGCACTTCACATCCTCTGATGTGCAAAATGTAGTATTTGACCCTCAAGTGTATACACAGTGAATATATTTATCATGTTACGTATCCATTATCATGCTGACCTCATCCCGATGCATATAGGGGTTGCTGTGAGTTTTCCAGGCTATACAGCCATGTTCCAGAGGTATTCTCTTCTGACGTTTCACCCACATCTATGGCAGGCATCCTCAGAGGTTGTGAGGTCTGTTGGAAACTAGGCCAGTGGGGTTTATGTATCCAGGGTGGGAGAAAGATCTCTTGTCTGCTTGAGGCAAGTTGGAATGTTGCAAATGGCCACCTTGATTAGCATTGAATGGCCTTGCAACTTCAAAGCCTGGGTCGCTGTGGCCTGGGGGATTCTTTGTTGGAGATGTTAGCTGGCCCTGACTGATTCCTGTCTTTAATTCCCCTGCTCTTTGGATATTGCTCTGTCCTGATTTAAGAGTTATTAATACTGGTGGTTCTTGTCCACAGCTGCATGGTATACAGTAGACTGCAGAGGTGGGAGGATTCCTCTTGTGCTTTGCTGAACGGAGTATTTGTTGTATTTTCTTAGTGGGTCTGTAGATGATTTGTAGGTTGTGTTTCTTCAACAGCTTCCCTATTTGGTCAGTGGTTCCCTTGATGTATGGTGAGAACATTTTTCCTCTTGGATCTTTGTGGCTTGTTCGTGGCCATGCAGCTCTTCTGATGCCTGTGGTGGAGTCTCTATTGGCCTGCAGAGCCCAGTTTGGGGGGTTCAGTTCCCCTTGGAGGAGGTGGGCTTTGCAGATTTTTTTTGCACTGTCTGCCAGGGCTTTTATTGTGCTCCCTTTTTGACTTGGGTGATGGTTGGAGTTTTTAAGTAGGTATTTATCAGTGTGTGTAGGTTTTCTATAAACTGTGTGACCCAATTGTTGATCTGGTTTGCAGATGATTGGGACATCTAGAAATAGCAGTTTTCCTTCATTTTCTTGTTCCGCGGTGAATTGGATGTTTGGGTGGATGCTAGGCATGAGAAAAAAGTTATGAAAATTAAATGAAATCGGAAGTGATTCGTATGTAATGGGACTTTCTAGTTTATACGCACCGCTGCCGCGATCCCAGAAGTGGACTTTCTTTTCCGCACTTCCTGGGCCCAAATTTTTGTTAGTTTTCTAATATTTCAGAAGGCCCCCTATTATCCCCTCCAAAATAGCTTCCCAGACATTACTCACAGTCAGATCGGGGCCTTTCCATGCTCGGAGCCTACTTTAACTGAAAGGCCTTCCTCCAGGATGTGAAAAACCAGCCGGAACCATAGAGAGATCCAGAGCGGGAGTCCTAGAGCGGCTGGAGGACTCAGGAAAAAAGCGGTTTAAACCGCAGGGAAAGAAGCCTAGATAGGAGGACAGGCGAGAAGGACATGAGGAAGGCTGAAACAATGGGAGCAGGGGGTGAAAAGAGCACGGAGAGGAGCAGGAAAAGTGCAGAATCAAGGAAAAGCCATAGTGTTCAAACGGAGCTCCTATCCTAGAGAGGTATGGAAAACTGAATGGGGGAAAGCTGCAGTGAGAAGAGCTCTGGAGAAGGTAGGCAACAATTTTATAATAATATATTATTAATATTTACTCTTTCTAATTTCCTGGAAGGAGGACCCTGGCCATTTAATTCTAATAATAATAATAATAATATATTAATAATATTTACTCTCTTTCTAATTTCCTGGAAGCAGGGCCCTGGCCATTTAGTTCTAATAATAATAATAATAATATATTAATAATATTTACTCTCTTTCTAATTTCCTGGAAGGAGGGCCCTGGCCATTTAATTCTAATAAATGCTCTGGAGAAGCAAGCCTTGACCAGAGGTGGGCAACTATTTTATTTAATAATAATAATATATTAGTGCATGATATGTCCCTGCAAGGACACCCAGGCCTTTAATTATATTGATAATAATAATATATTAGTGCATGATATGTCCCTGCAAGGACACCCAGGCCTTTAATTATATTAATAATAATAATATATATAGTGCATTATATGTCCCTGCAAGGAAACCAAGGGAAATGTTGCCCCTTGATTTGCCTGTGCTTAAAACAGTGTCAGTCCTGTTTCCCTGCTTTGCCTACTTTAGAACTAATTAAGAATTTCATTAGTAATTACGTTACATTTTAGAACTTTTTGGAAAATTTTTGTAAGTCCTTCTATTACTAATAAAAAAAATCCCCCCCCCCAATTAGATTTTAGAATCGCGATTTTTGGGTTCTAAAACAAGCCTAGTGGATGCTGTTAAGGTGGTCCAAGAACTTATTGAGTTCTTCTCCATTGCCCCAAATGGTGAAAGTGTCATCCACATATCTGAACCATGTAGCGGGCTTTTTTGTTGCTGCTTCCATGGCTTGTTTTTCAAAGTGTTACATGTAGAAATTAGCTATGACGGGGATGAGAAGGCTCCCCATAGCTACTCCCTCTTTCTGTTCATAGAATTCATTGTCTCACTGGAAGCAGCTAGGGGTGAGGCAATGGTGAAACAGGGTCGTGATGTCTTCTGGGAACTTCTAGTTGATTTGTGCGATGGTGTCTGCTAAATAAATAAAAAACACCACATCAAAGCTGATCAGTTTGGCATTGAGCTTGAGGTTGCTGATTTTGTCTATGAAGTATGTAGTAAGCCCAATATGGGTTTGTAGCTGTGCGGCCATTGCCAAGTCTTATGTGGAGGATCCAATGGCACTCATGATAGGTCTACGCAGGTTGGAGTCCTTATGGACTTTAGTGTGTATATACACTTGATGCTCAAATATTTTATCTGAGGATGTGGTTTGTCGACCATGAAAGGTGACACAAAACTGAATATGTTATCCTTAAAAGCCAGCACAAGATTGTCTGTTATACGGTAACAGACTAATATTATTTATTTCCTATATTTATACCCCGCCCTTCTCACCCCTGAGGGAGTGGCTATGCTTTTGAAAAGGGCTACCTTTGTTAATTAGCTGGGGAGGTTCTGTAATTGGGTTAGGAATATAACTTTTTTGTCTTTTCTTTGTGGGTTTGGTGGGCCTTTCAAAGAATCCTTTACCTTGTGGCTGATTTCCTTTCTGCATGACTGTTTTTGAGATTTATTAACTCTGGACTTATTCCTGGAAGGAATAGCTGTTTTCTTTGTTTCAAGGGTCTGGCCCCGCTTCCCCAAGTCCCTGCGGTTTCTGAGAACTGTGCGAGCTCACGTCTCATCTCCATTCATTTCCAACAGGACAACCTCAGCGAACTCAAGGACTCTTCAGCAAAGGTTTGAATCTTTCAGTCACCCAGAGAATACAGAAAATACAGCAGAATGGTTGCTTTTATAGTCTTAGCAAGGAGTATAGCAAATCCACAGGAGGTATTTTAAGAGGTGCATTGGTCATATGCAACCGGCTACAAG
Source organism: Anolis apletophallus (assembly GCA_030556195.1). Classification (NCBI taxonomy): domain Eukaryota; kingdom Metazoa; phylum Chordata; class Lepidosauria; order Squamata; family Anolidae; genus Anolis; species Anolis apletophallus. The sequence continues at coordinate 21,508,983 of JARBWK010000016.1, read as the reverse complement.
ATATATATATATATATATATATATATATATATAGTATAGTATAGTATAGTATAGTATATATATATATACACACACACACACACACACAGAGTATATATATATATATATATATATGCTACATCTCTAGTTTTCAAATGTTGTTCCAAGGTATAATTTCTTCAGAGAGGTTAACAATGGCAGATAAACTTCCTTGGTGTGAAAAAAACCCCCCTACTCTTGCTATGTAAACTTGCATATGATGTTAATCTACTCTTATTTGGTTTTGTCGGTCTTTTAATGTATTCGTCAATATTTTGTAAGCCGCTCCGAGCCTTTGGTGAGTGGCGGCATATACATTCGAATAACAAATAAATAATAAATAAGATAGTCAAGGTGATATCCTTAGGTCAAGCAGAGCACAAGTGGTGCCCACCATGTGAATGAAGTGGCCAGTTTGTTGATACTTGACACACAAGTTAAAATATAATTAAATTGCTGACAAGGGTAAAAATTAATTAATTTATTTACTATATTTATACTGGGCCGCCTGGTGGCGCAGTGGGTGAAAGCACTGAGCTGCTGAACTTGCTGACCGAAAGGTTGGCGGTTCGAATCCGGAGAGCGGGGTGGGCGCCCACTGTTAGGCCCAGCTTTTGCCAACCTAGCATTTTGAAAACATGCAAATGTATTTATTTATTTACGACATTTATATCCTGCCCTCACCCCAAAGGGGACTGAGAGTGGTTTACAAGTTATATGTGCATACAATATTTTATATTATTAGCATAGCACAATATTAGTATTATATATTACTATATTGTACTATACCATTATACTGCAATATTATTAGTAATATACTACATGTAATATAAAATATGTAATTATTATATTATTGTATTGTATTATTATTAGTATACTGTATTACAGTATTATGATCAATATTATATGTACATACAATATATTCTAATTATTATTCGCTAGGGAGGGAGTTCCACAGCCGAGGGGCCACCACTGAGAAGGCCCTGTCTCTCGTCCCCACCAGTCATGCCTGCGAAGGAGGCAGGATCGAGAACAGGGCCTCCCCAGACAATCTTACAGGTATGCTAGGCCGGAACCGTTTAGAGCTTTATAGGCTAAAGCCAGTACTTTGAATTGTGCTCAGCAGCCAGTGGAGCCAGTGTAACAAAAGAGTTGTGTGGTCCTTGCTCGCCTCTTCAGTAATCAATCTGGCGGCCACCTGTTGGACCACATGAAGCTTCCGAACAGTCTTCAAAGGCAAACCTAAACAATTTAAAAGCTCAAAACATCTTTTATTTATAATTTCATAATTTTTGTCCTTAACGGAAACTGTACTCTCTTATTCAAACATGGCTGCATTCTTCAGCTTTCACAATCTAGTATCTTTCTTCTATTTTTGCTGGCTTCCAGTGGAAAACATAATAAAAGAATACAGTGTTTTATTTAATTTTTAATGCAAATCACCACCTGAAACTTCTGTGTAGTCTTCAGAAGGAAGTTTACAGAAGTCTTGTATCTACAGAGACATCATTCTGAGATAGGATCTACAATCCTATCTACAGGGAGAGAGGATTGGAGACCTTTGCCATAAGGCGCTGGTGGAAGGCAGACCTATACATTGGTTTTGACTAGAAATGCAGGTAGAACTGATTGATCCAGGAGCAGCTATTACGCCATGTGATGCAATTTTTGTTTTTTATCAGTGTCATTTACTAATTGGTTCTATCATAAAAACGTGGAAAACGGTTTTTATTTATTTATTTATTTACAACATTTATATGCCACCCTTCTAACCCGAAGGGGACTCAGAGCAACTCACAAGATATATAGACATACAATACATTATATTATTAGCATAGTACAATATCAGTATTATATATTACTATATGTACTATACCATTATATTGTAATATTATTAGTAATATCTCATGTAATATAAATATATATATTTATAACTTATTATTATTAGTATTATATTATATTACATTATTAATATTATATTGTATTAGTATATTGTATTACATTATAATATTATATTATATTAGTATTATATTATATTACATTATAATATTATAATATATATTATTAAGCTGCACAAACCTTGTTATTGCGGTCTGCAGAAAAGGCTAAAAATGGCATATGAAAGGTTACAAATGGCCCATTGAAAGGTTTAAAATGGCAGCAGCAAACACAACTTTTCTGGAGTATATACTTGAATATAAACTGACCTGAATAGAAGCCAAGGCACCTCATTTTACCACAAAAAAACTGTCGCAACGTATTGACGCGAGTATAAGCGGAGGGTGGGAAATGCAGCAGCTATGGATAAATTTCAAAATTAAAATAGATACCAATGAAATTACATTAATTGAGGCCTCAGTAGGTTAAGTGTTTTTGGATATTTACATCAAACTGTAATTTAAGATAAGGCTGTCATTATTTTAACCTTCTTCAATGTAAAGGTGCTTACATATCTTTCTTAAGTGGGAGAACGTAGTACCTGACAAAATACTTTCCCCCCCACTGTATACATTTTGGGGAAAATGCTGTGTGTATAGGAATAAGGAAAAGTGGGAAAGACTGGCACCGAGAGAGGAGGAGAGGAAGGTGCACTCTTTGCGAGAAAGGAGGAGAGGAAGGACAGCTGGGTTACTGTGGGTTCGGTAGGGGATATTAGAGGGGTCATCAAAGACCACTAGAAAACACAGTATTTCCTGTTGTTCATCGAGGTTCTGTGTGGGAAGTTTGGCCCAATTCTACCGTTGGTGGGTCTTTGATTGTAGGTTAACTATGAATCCCAGCAACGTCAACTCCCAAATGACAAAATCAACCCCCCCCCCCCACTCCACCAGTATTTAAATTTTGGTGAATCTGGTATTTATGCCCAATTCAGTCCAGATCCATCGTTGTTTGGGTTCACAGTGCTCTCTGGAGGTAGGTGAACTGCATCTCCGCTAAATCACTGTCAATTCATCCCAAATCCCTGTTGGTCATGGAGGTCCTGTGTGGAAAGTTTGGCCCAATTCTATTGCTGGTGGAGTTCAGAATGCTCTTGGATTGTAGGTGAACTATACACCTCAGCAACTACAACTCCCAAATGACAAAATCAACACCCAACCCCACCAGTATTCAAATTGGGGCGTACCAGGTATTTGTGCCAAATTTGGTGAATGATAATATATCCAGCAGATCAGATATTTACATTATGACTCTTAACGGTAGCCAAATTACACTTATGAAGTAGCAAAGAAAATAATGTTATGACCTAGACATGATGATAATATTTCAGTATCTTGGTATAAGTGACTGATTATTCTGATGCACTGTCTCTTAAAAATACCCATTAATCCACGGTACTCTTGCCTTAATTTGCCAGCATTATGTTAACCACTCCACTCCAACCCTGTCCAAGAGTAAGGAGAGAGAACTGGACAAGAAAGATTTGGACAAATCAAGGGAAAGATCCAGAGAGAGAGAAAAGAAAGAGGAAAAGGAAAGGAAAGATCGGAAAAGGGTTTGTGATCTTTATACGTTTGTTTAATCTCTTCAGTTAAAGCCTAATGAAAATAGCCTTTGAGCGCTTGCTTTGCGTTTGCATGAAAATTAACAACGTAGGCAGCCTGCCACCAGGATCTCTGGGGCAAGCGCAAAATAGGCACGTCAAAGGGGAAAAGCAGCTTTGACAAATTAGCTGTCTATGTTTTATACATCCGTGTTCAATTTGTTGATGTTGTGTCTAAATAGGATCATTCCAATAGTGACCGGGAAGTGCCACAGGATTCAACTAAGCGTCGGAAAGAGGAGAACGGAACAAGTATGTTTTCTCATACTTTTTTTTCTCTTTGTAAACATTTGTCTACCTGGAACGGGCAGGTGATAAGTTAGTGTGCTGTTTTTTTGTCTTTTTCTCAGCTGGTTCTTCTAAGCATAGCAAAAGTGTCAGCCCTTCTGATTCCCCTCGCTCCAACGAAAAGGAGAAGGAGAAAAACAAATCAAAATCTTCCAGCAAAGAGAAAGGAGATTCCATAAAAGTCGAAAAGATGGAAAAGAGCTCTTCTGGAAGCAAAAAGGCAAGACCAAACACACACATATACATATTGCCTTTTAGTATTTCTAGCAAAATACTTGAACGAGATGTTGATGGGATATTTATAGAGTTTGTTTACAAAAGGTGACAAATCCAATTGGGGAAAAATGAATTATAGATGGCTACAGGTTTTTAGCCAGGAGTAGAATATTATTTACTGATCAGAAACTATCAAAACGTATCCAAATAACTTCGGTACAGGACTTTTAAAAATGGGATTGCATATTTTCAGCATGTTGCTATTATTATTCCTATAAAATTTATTCCTGTGGATTTGGTAACTTTTGGAAGTAAGCGCCATATTTGAAAGCATGGGAATCTCCTCCATATAAAGATGTAACGTATGTGATACTAGAAACCTTTAAAGTATGTTTTATGCTTTAGCTATCCACTTTCATAGGGTTCAGGGTTTATTTATTTACAGCATTTATATTCCACCCTTCTCACCCGAACTGAGGCCAGATCACAGAACACATACACGGCAAACATTCAATGCCATTAGACATACAGCACAGTCAGACAGATAGAGATATGTGTCGGCATTTTCCAGCTTTGGCGCCCTGGAGGTTATGCTCGATTCCGGCCACAGGGGGGTGGTGTTGTTCCATCCTCTATGACAGTGAGCCTTTTGATCACAGACTTTCCTCCTGTTCTTTGATCACCAGCTTTTTTATGATGCTGTAAAATACCTCCCCGCCGAAGCGGTTCCTAATTTCTCTACTCACAGCTCGCAGCTGTATTCAGACTGCTTAGGTGGTTAATAAGCTAGGCTGAAAGTTGGGTGCCCACCCCAACGCGGACTCAAACTGCCAGCCTTTTGGTTGGAAAAGATCTATTGCTGTTGGTGATTAACCAGCTGTGCTAAAGCCCAGCCCCTACAATTATTATTATTATTTAATAATAAATATTAATAATTTTATTTATTTATTTACAACACGCCCTATCTCCCCAAGGGGACTCAAGTGGAAAGACTGGGGGAAACCCCACTGTATACATCTTGCAAAACATATTAATCAAATTCACAGAATGATGAACTTATCTAAATTCTCGACTGGCTCTTTGACACCCGTCACTCTACTCCCCCTGCTTTCATCTTGTAATTTAATCCCGTTTTACCAAATTTATTCAAACGGGTTTTATCCTGTATTAATTTATTTTAGTTAACTATTGCAAGAGTTTTAGCATCGTCCTTAGTATCTATATGTCTCTGTATTTTTTGTTTTGTTTTTGTCTTTTATTGTTGTTGATGTGATGAGTGGACTAATCAATAAACAGATCTATCTAAATGCACAAACTTTTGGGCTGGTTAAACACCTAGTCAGTCTTGTCAGTCGTAAGGCTGCGTTTGAAGCAAAAATGTGATTAGATAAATAGGTACCACTCACTTTAAAAAGCAGGGGAGATATTCTGAGGCACCCAGAAGGAATGCCGGCGATTCAATCCAAAGGAGGAAGTTATGAATTAGCTCTTTGGCAGAGAGATGGAGCAACAGCACCTCCCGTGGCTGGCACCAATCACAGCACCTTCCAAGATGCCGAAAGATGGGGAAAGCTATCTATCTAACTATCTATCTACCTAGGCCCCCTAGTGGCACAGTGGGTTAAACCGCTGAGCTGCTGAACTTGCTGACTGAAAGGTTGGTGGTTCAAATCTTCAGAAAGGGGTGAGCTTCTGCTGTTAGCCCCAGCTCCTGCCAACCTAGCAGTTCGAAAACATGCAAATGTGAGTAGTTCAGTGAGTACCACTTCTGCGAGAAGGCAACAGCACTCCATCCAATCATGCTAGCCACATGACCTTGGAGGTGTTTGTGGACGAAGCCGGCTCTTCTTCTTAGACATGGAGATGAGCACCAGAGTCAGACACGACTATATTTAATATCAGGGGAAACCTTTGCCTTTACTTATATCTATGTATAATTGTCTGTCTAGTGTATAAAATGGCATTGAATCTTTGGCGCATATGTATGTTCTGTGATCCGCCCTGTGCCCCCTTTGGGCTGAGAAGGGCGGAATATAAATACTGTAAACAAATAAATACAAGCGTGGAGAGAAAACAGCAGGACATAGATGCCCTATTCATAGAAAAGAAAAACACAATCCTTCCTTTTCCTTTTAGCTTATTTGTTCTTTCACTGTTCTTTTGAAAACTGAAAAAAGTATATTGTTTATGTTTCCTCTTGTTTTTACCCCACTTTGTTTTAGGAGTCCAGGCACGATAAGGAGAAATCTGAAAAAAAGGAGAAGCGGGACAGTACTGGGGGCAAAGAAGAGAAGAAGCAATATCCTTTTATTGTGTGACCACCTTATACATTTGTGCAGAAGGGGAGGGCAGGTTATGGGATCAAAATTACGGATTTCTGTATGACTTGTGGATGTCGAGGGTTATGTAGACGGGACTAAAATAAGGCAAGAAGCTGCACCGCATCCGAGAGAGCAGAGATTCTTCTGAAATATTTATTTATTTATTTATTTATTTATTTACAGTATTTATATTCCGCCCTTCTTAGCCCGCAGGAGACTCAAGGCGGATTACAATGTACATATACATGGCAAACATTCAATGCCATAGACAAACAACATATATAGACAAACACTCAGAGGCTATTTAACATTCCAGCTTCTGGCCACCAGGGGAGCTGTCGCTTCCTCATTCTTTGCATACTTCCAGGAGATTTTCATGGCCTCGTAAATCAGTTAAATTAGCCTCCCCACAAAGTGGTACCTACATTTCCTACTTGACAGATGCAACTGTTTTTCAGGCTGCAAAGGTCAACAACAAGCTACACAATTTTGGTTGGGAGCTCACTCCGACCCGGGCTGGCTTTGAACTCATGACCTTTTGGTCAGTAGTGATCTTAATGTAGCTGACTCATTCCTGGTGTTCTTCCTGGGATGGAGCTCTTGCCATTCTGCTCAGAGCAGAGGATGGTTCTAAGAGGCATATCTCACCCGTGCAATTGTTTTAGCTTAGTTTTGGTGGCTAACATTTCTAGACCTTTACAGTAGTCACTTTGAAGATTATTTTCTAAGGCTTTCTTCTTTGAAACATTTATTTCCCTTAATTGTTTATCTACTCATAAATCTTCGGACAAGCACAGATAATGAACACTCTTCTGACCAAGGTAAGAAGGGCAGTTCCATGCTCTCTTATGGGTTGTCTAAAATGGTTCACATCAAGCCCATAGCCAAGGGGGCGATTTAGGGGCTCAGACCACACCTACGGGAGGCAAACATTAGAGCAGTGTTTTTCAACCGTTTTTGAACCGCGGCACATTTTTTACATTTACAAAATCCTGGGCACACCACCAACCAAAATGACACAAAATGACACCCTAACACAGACGGAAGCACACTCTGAGGCAGAGAGTTCCACTTCTGAACAGCTCTCACAGTCAGGAAGTTATTCCTAATGTTCACCCTCCTACACAGACATGCTTCCCTGTGATGTTTGCTTTTCTGCCTGCGCTGTTGTGCTCTCTCTCTCTCTCTCTATATATATATATATATATATATATATATATGTGTGTGTGTGTGTGTGTGTGTGTGTGTGTATAAATGTAATGTTCATTTGTGGGATTAACATAACTCAAAAACCACTGGACAAATTGCTGCCAAATTTGACCACAAAACATACTAATACTAACCCAAGGAGGGAACATCAGTCAAAAAATTGATTTTGTCATTTGGGAGTTGTAGTTGCTGGGAGTTATAGTTCACCCGCAATCAAAGAGCATTCTGAGCTCCACCAATGATAGAATGGAATCAAACTTCCCACACAGAACTCCAATAACCAACAGAAAATACTGAAAGGGTTTGCTTGCGAATTGACCTTGAGTTTGGAAGTTGTAGTTCACCTACACCCAGAGAGCACTGTGGACTCAAACAATGTTATGTTATGTTGTTTGTTTTCTATCCAGAATCACAATGTTGGAAGGAGGCCCACCACTTTGCTGGTCCTTTAAACAGGCATGGGAAAACTTCGGCCCTCTGGGTGCTTTGGACTTCAACTCCCACCATTCCTAACAGCCTGGGGCCCTTTCCTGCTTAAGTGGCTGAGGGGGAAAAAGGAAAAGGGCCTGAGGCTGCTGGGAATGGTGGGAGTTGGAGTCCAAAACACCTGGAAGGTCCAAGTTTGCCCATGCCAGCTTTTGACAGAGACCTCTTCCTCCGCCTTCCCTTTCGCGCTCTTTCTTCCCTCTCCTGCCGAACACTTACTTTTTCTTATCCACTCGCTTCTGCCGCCATTTTGATCCGAGGGGGCAGCGTGAGCATGTTCGGGAGGGGGGAGGGAGGAAGACGTCGTGACCCGTGCGGGCACTACTGCGCAGACCCGCCCCAGAGCAAAGCGAGCAGAGCGAGGATGGGAAGAAGGGAGGCCGAGTGGAGAAGAAAAAGTGTTCGGCAGGAGGGGGAAGAAAGGGTATTGGAGGTTCCAGTTTCCCACGGCACACCTGATGATAGCTCACGGCACACTAGTGTGCCAAGGCACACTGGTTGGAAAACACTGCATTAGAATCCCTCATGCAAGCATGATCTCGACCAGATTTTGATTGATAATAATAATAATAATAATAAAAACTCTATTTATACCCCGCTACCATCTCCCCAAGGGGACTTGAGGCAGCTTACATGAGGCCAGGCCCAACAATACAATAAAACAATATACAACAAGGAACACAGCAATAAAATAAAGAAAAAAAATAAAATACAAGAACCAGTATAAATAAACACATCAAACAATATAAATTCACAATATTTGAACACAGAAAATTGATCACAATGGGCAGGGCTGGTTACAATAGATTAAAAGTTTTAAAACACTGGGTGAGAGAGCAATGTAATGTATCTATCTGGGAGACAAGGGTTTAAATGCACTAGCAGGTAAAATATAGGTATCTTATGCAGGGTTTGGTCAGGTCATGGATTATTGTTCATTCATTGAAGACACACTGGAACAGCCAAATTTTCAGGCTCTTTACAAAAACTGCCAGGGTGGGGGCTTGCCTAATATCTCTGAGGATTGAGATCCAGAGCCAATTATTCACATGATCAATACCAACTTTCTACCAATTTGCATTGCAATAGCTAGCAAACGAGGCAAGCGAGGTTTATATATCCGTGGAATAATGTCTGATTGAGGCAAGTGTGACTGTTGTCATTGGCCAGCTTGATTAGCATTGAATGACCTTGCAGCTTCAGAGCCTGTCTGCTTCATGTACACAGCATATTATTTGAGAACACAGCAATGCTGGGCAGCCATCATGTTCTAACAACTACCATGTCAGACTACACAGAGAAGCCATTGAAATCCACAAGAAGCATGTGGACCATTTCAACAGAAAGGAGGAAACCATGAAAATGAACAAAATCTGGCCAACAGTATTTTAAAAATACTCCAAAATCAGAACGTTAAATAAAGAGCAACACTGAAAAAACGGGCAATGTTCATTAATAAGAACAATATGCAGTGGTGTGTTTTCGAAGGCTTTCACAGCCAGAATCAGTGGGTTGCTGTAAGTTTTCCAGGCTGCCTGGCCATGTTCAAAAGCATTCTCTCCTGACGTTTCACCCACATACATCTATGGCAGGCATCCTCAGAGGTTGTGAGGTCTGTTGGAAACTAGGCAAGTGAGGTTTATATATCTTTGGAATGTCCAGGATGGGGGAAAAAACTCTTGTCCGCTTGTGTGAATGTTGTAAATGGCCACTTTGATTAGCCTTGAATGACCTTGCAGCTTCAAAGCCTGGATGGTTGCTTTCTGGGGGATCCTGGAGGAAACCATGAAAATGAACAAAAACTGGTAGGTATTAAAAAAAACTCTAAAATCAGGACAGTAAATAAAGAACAACACCAAGAATACAGGGGAATTCCAGACATGTAACAAATTGGCCAGTTAACACCTCCCAACAAAAAAATCCCTTGGGCAGGAAGCAGCCAGCTTTGAAACTGCAAAGCCATTAAATGCTAATCAAGGTGGCCAGTGGCAACATTCGCACGTGCCTGAAGCAGACAAGAGTTTTTCTCCCACCCTAGACATTATCCCACAGAAATATAAACCCCTCTTGTCTAGTTTCCAACAGACCTCACAACCTCTGAGAATGCCTGCCATAGATATGGGCGAAAAATCAGGAGAGAATGCTTCTGGAATATCACCATATAGCCTGGAAAACTCACAGCAAACCAGTGATTCTGGCCATGAAATCCTTTTGACAACACATTGACGGAATTACGATATATTAATTCTGCAATCAGTGGTATATTAAAAAAACATTATACCTGATGTTTAGGAAATATATTTGATTCTCCCTTTTAGGCCAAGAATATATGGGAAGAAACCGAGCTGTGGCCAGAAAACGGATCCTTCTGGACTCTAGATTGCACAGGAAATTCGTATGAAGAGGACCCATTTGCATCTCCTTAAATTATTCAGTTCTCTTGCTTTTATTTCCCTCCCAGTGTGGAAGATTTGATTGTTAAGTTGTACATTACTGTATTTTTAACTTGTCTCTTAGTTCCTTAAACATTTATTTTCAGTACCTGGCTGAAAGTGTTACATGTTCCATATTTTTAGCACAATGTGCTGCAAACCGTTGCCACCATGCAAAATTAATGAGGGGTTTCCACGTGTACAGAATGCCACTGTCGGGGATCGAAATACTGCCTGAGTTTAGTAAAATCCTTTTCGGTTGGAAATGCATTATTTTAGGGTGTTTTGAAAACCTACAAATAAAACAGTTATTGAACCTTGGAAATTTACCTCATTTAAAACCCAGTTTTTTTTAATTTATTGTTTTTAATATCGATGACTAAAAACGAAGTGGGAGCGCTGCCGTCACGCGGTGCGTATGAATTATTTGTATATTATGTGCACAGCACTGACGTGTTTCGGAAGCGAGCCGCCCTACACTTTGTCTTTTCCCTCACTACACCTTAACGTTTTGTCATAATGTTTTTAGAGAAATTGGGGAAAAATAACTTTCTTCCAAGCTAAAATTTCAAAAAAAAAATTAGGTTTCAATATTACAGCTGCTGCAGGAGCTTTGTATCGCTGGAGTTTAGTCAAAAAAGAAAAAGTTTCACAATGACATTTTTAAAAAAAGGAAAAATCAATTTTTTTATCTGACAAATTCTACCAGTGTAACCTTTTTTCTAAATAAACAATAGTTTTCTCAATGGGTCGTAAATCATTGTGTGTGTTGCTTATTCGGGTGGTTTGCGTACTGAAGTTCTGGTACTTACTGTATATTCTTGAGCACTTTTCCAGCATGCGAGCTACTTATAAAACAACCAAGTCCCAAAGATCTACCTACCCACTACTCAGAGAGCCATAACAGCAAAATATTAGGAAATTTATTTCAGTGAGAGCCATATAATATATTTAAGACTGAATTCAATTAAATGTGAGTATAATAAACCCCTGAGCATTCCTCCCAAATGGCATGGGAGCCATACATACTGTGCCTGCGATCTGCCTGTGATCTACCAGGACGCCCTTCGAGATCTACCAGTAGATCACGATCTACCTAATGAGCACCCCTGTTCTTGAGCATGCCTAGTTTTTCAGCCCTTTTTTTAGGCTGAAAAAGCTTCCCTCGGCTTATACTCAAGTCAAGATTTTTTATTATTTTACTCTGTGATTAGTATTGTTTTTATTACATTTATTATTTTTCTATTATTACATTTATGCTATTTTACTCTATTATTTTATTACATTTATTATTTTACTCTATTATTATTACATTTACATTATTTTACTCTATTATTTTATTACATTTATTATTTTACTCTATTAATATTACATTTACATTATTTTACTCTTATTATTTTACTCTATTATTACATTTATTATTTTACTCTATTATTTTATTACATTTATTATTTTACTCTATTATTACACTTATTATTTTACTCTGTTTTTATTACATTTATTATTTTACTCTATTGTTTTCATTGCATTTATTATTTTACTTGATTATTATTACATTTATTGTTTTACTCTATTATTGTTTTTATTGCATTTATTATTTTACTCTATTATTAATACATTTATTACAGCAATTTACTATAGCAATGTATTACAGCAAGCCAGGGATTCTGGCCATGAAAGCCTTCAACAACACGATGAGGTATTCATTGGAAAACTAAAGCAAAATGTGCTGCAAGGATGTCCCTCCTGCAAAAACAAAGTTTGTGCAGTGTAATCAATTTCCCCCATTTTTTTATGATAGAACCAATTAGGAAATGACATTAATAACCCAGGAACAAAAATCATTTTACATAGCGTAGGTGATCAGTGTATGGAAGTCTGACACAAAAATAACATATTGGTAAGGAACTACGGTACTGTGTCCCTCTTTTCTGTCCAGACTCCTTTGCAACACTTTTATAATTTGAGAATTAGCTGCCATTGATGTGATGTTTGTTTTGAAATCACAGCACATTTGAAAAATCCTTGTATAGTATAAAGAAAAAGGGGTTGGTGTTTTATGTCAGACCAAAACGGCCACTGAATGTCAGTGTTGCTCCAAATGAATGCAATGAGAAACAATCCTGTCCGTTAGGAACCTTCCAAAGATAAAAGGCAGATCCATTTAGCATCTAGACTTTAGCTTTCTTTGCCTTTTATTTCCTCCCAAGTCTGCTATTGTATAAGGCATGGCAGTATGTGTGATGTTGCTGTAACGGTGACAACATTAACAGTGGCTCTTTCTCATAACCTTTCCAAAACACAGTGGCCCAAATCTAAACATTGGTTCCAGTTCCAGGAGATCCACTAAATCAATGGGATTTCCATAAACAGTGACTCACCACTCTGTCACCGATTTAACGTTATTTCCATTGGATTTGCTCCATCCCTGGATCAAAGTGGAGAGTCAGGGCTTTGGGCTTTAGCTAAAAGAAAGGATGGCATGGGATGGCACAGCTCCCAGCCGCAATCTGCTTATGTCAATGAAACATTACGGCTAGGGAACAAGCTTTGGAAGATGTTAGATAAGTTTCTTTTGAAGATATCTATGTCTGAATGATTTCTGGCTGAGAGAATATCTTTATGGCGATTGCACGTGATTTATGCATCCTTTCCGAGCTCTAACCTGGACATATCAAGCACAAATTTGTCAGGCAAAAGTGATTGGGGAAGCTGCTGACCCATCTACGCTGTAGAATTAATGCAGTTTGAAATCATTTTACCTCCTTGGCTCAATGCTATGGAATCCTGGGAGTAAATGTTTCACAAAGTCTTCAACCTTTTCTGCCAAAGAGTGCTGGAAACTTACCAAACTGCATCTCCCAGGATTTCATAGCCTTGAGCCAGGGCAAAAGTGGCATCAAACCACATTAATTCTGCACTATAGACAGAGCCTTTTAAAACTCAGTTTCCATTTATATTCCTGAGAAAACATTTTCTGATCTTTGGTAGCAAACGTGATGACAAGGACATTACCTATGTATGAAGAAGGCTTAGCTTAATGACCAGCGCCTGGTATTTGTTTTTGTTTCCCAGGTAGCGAAAGAGAGTCGATTTTCAGACGAAAGGGATCAGCAAAGAATGTAATACTATTAACATCCCTCCTAAACTGATTAATCTAATATGCTTGGCGTTCATTTACTTGCAGTTCTTATGCTCTGGAAGGGAGAGGACTTGCACATCTTCAGAGACATTTGTGAGTTCACGGGTGTTGCACCTCAGATCGTGGCCGTACCCCCCTAGATCACACACACAAGCAGTCTCTGTATAAGTACTTTTATTTAGAATAAAGAATAGTCCAAAGGTTAGAAGAAGCAAAGCATATTCAAGCAAATCCAACCACAGTCCGGTTAAATCCTCGAACTGGTAAGTCAAACTGGCATAAATCCCATAGAAAGCAATCATCCATAGGCAAGGCAAACCGCTCCTGTGGTCAACGTGAACTTAGAGTCTTGGGCCCGAGTCCTTCCAAGCTGAATGTAGTTTCAGGTCTGGCGAAACCCCTTCCAGCGTGGTCTAATAAAGGAATCTAACTTCTATGTGTCCACCGCACCCCCCTCTTCAAATTCCAATCCTTTCGGGTGGATGTGATGCTCGCCCTTCTGTCGAAGCTCTGCTCATTAGAACTCCCAGGTGTGGTGCTATCAGGCTGGGAAAGATCATCCTCCCCATCTCTGGAATTCTCGCTTGAGATCGAGGGCGTGAAAACACTTTCTTGGGAACCAAGGCCGTCCTGACTCTCAGTGTCGAACTCTGAATCAACATCCATTTCCTCCTCATCAGCCACCTGCTCATTAACAGCAGGCTCACCAGGCAACCCCTCATCCCTGGTTAACTCATCTGGTAACCCATCATCCCTGTGCTGACCAAACGTGGTGCTGGAACACCACAACGGGAATTGCACCTCTGCCATTTCTGAACTAGATCCAGACTTATTCATGTTTTTCCTAGACCTAAATACATCTTTGAGACCCATTGTGGAGTAGTCGCTTGAGTGTTGGACTAGACCTGGAAAAGGTATCTCCAACGAAGCTTTGCCCCCAATCATTGTTTCCACACCAAAGCAAATTTTCCAAAATCCAATGATCATGGGTGTTGTAGCTCAGCAGTTTCAGTAGTCAGGGGCAGATGGGTTCACTGATGGGTCAGAAGGGATTGTGGGCTTTCCTGGAATTCAAAGTGATACAGGCCAAGGGAATGAGACAGGCCAAAGAAATGAAATTGCCTCGACTTCCGGGTTTGCTGAATGGCGGAGAGACAGGCTGTTTAGAGCTCCTGGAGCACAGCCGGCTTGGGCGAGCGGTCGGGTTGAGCAGAGCTCCCTTTCCCCCCCAGATCGAAGGGGGAGAAACAGCGGAACCGCAAGGGGGGTGGCCGACGGCCCAAAAGGGGGTCCTCTCCTCAAGAGGGGATCACCACAGGGGCCCGGCAACGACCCCCCGAGGTACGGCGGGCCGCAGCCACAAGCGCGCGGGCGATAGGTCCCGTATATCTCCAGCCTGGCATTCACACTCCACAGATGAAAGGAAGGAAGGAAGATTTATGGAAGAAAGAGTCCGGTTGTTGGGGTGTGAAGCTTCTCTGACGAAGACGAAGTGGACAGAGGACGGAAGGGTAAGAGAGGGGTGCATTCCCAAGAGGGTAGAGGGAATAAAGCATTCAGAAGCATTCAGAAGCTAACCAACCTCTCCTGGAAAGTAAAAGGGATCACAATAGAAAATACAAAGGAGGGGGTCTTTAAGACATGTAAGACAGCACGGTAGCATTACAAACATGCTCCAAGGTTCCAGCAGAACAGAACTTAAGGACTAGGAATTGTTAAATGGTGGACGGGCATATTGCCAAAGTTTGAAACTGGACTAAGGGTAGAAGAGAAGACGCTGACCTTGGGAGATAGCCCAAAGGAAAAAAAAGCGGTGAGACAAGGGGGAGTTATCTGGCCTTGAAAGAGGTGATAGCTGGTGAAATAGCGAGCCGCGTGGACGAGAGGAGGAGGCGGAAAGAAGACACAGGGAGGAGTCTCGCGAGGAAAACTAAGGAAGCTGGGGATAGAGCAACGAAACGACAGAGAACCCTATTGAGAGGCGACTTGAGAGCCCCGCTCTGTTCAAGAAGGAATATAGAGCTAGTAAGCGAGACGAAACCTAAGAAGAGGGAGAAAGCGAACCAGGGAAGCAAACCCTGACTCGGAACGGCAAAGATCAATAACAAGACCTAAAGAAGGCAACTTTAAGAAAGTATAGACCCCGAAGAACCAAAGAACAGGGTGAAAGTGGTTGGTGGTTAGATGCAGTATTGCATCAGACTGTACAGAAGAAAGATAGCCATAAGCCCAGAGGGTAAAGAACAAAAGAGGACAATGGCATTACTGAAAGGTAAAGCGGAGAGGGAGAAGGAGGCAAGAGAGATAAAAGGGTCACAAAGAAGGGCCTCAATGTCAGAAGACCCAAATCTAAACATTAAGGAAATGATGAGAAATATGATGAAAGAGATGCAGAAGTTACAAGATAAACAGGACAAAAATACAAGAAAAGCAAGATAAAATGCATGAAAAACAAGATGTGTACCAAAAATAGCCCAAGAACAAATGTCGGATCTAAGAAAGGAGATTAGAGAAGAGTTGGGGATGATGAAAAGGAAATGAAGGGCATGAAATCCGAATGGGGAAAAAATGAAGGAGGACAAAAAAGAAATGAAAGATGAACAAGATAACATACAGGTTAAAATGAAGAATTTAACAATGAAATCTGACAGACTGGAAATAAAACAAGAAGCAATGGAAGCAAGAAACCTTGAATTTCAATTGAGACTGAGGAATATACAGGAGGAGCCAGGGGAGGAGATTAGAGAGAAGGTGATAGAAATAATTGCAGAAGTTCTAAAGCTTTCTGGAAAGGAAGCAAGAGAGCAGACCGACAGAATATATAGGGTGGACACACTATTCGCCAAAAAGAATAAAACGGCCAGAGACACGATTGTGCATTTCGTGAAAAAAACGGTGAGAGATGACATTTTGAAGATAGGAAACAGCAAGGAAGTTTACTTCAAAGGGAAGAAAGTCATCTTCTTAAAAGAATATCCAGCGGGGAGGGAGCGGGGCAAAGATGGCGGCAGGACGGGTGTCTTGAGAGCTCCTCAAGACATCAACCGAAATCACCGATCGGAGGGCGAATCGCGCCCCACCTCAGGCTGAGTCGATCAGCCAAGAGGCAGCGAAGCCAGGGGACCCCATCGCTGGCTCTATAAGTCGCCCCCTCCTCAAGAGGGGGAGACGGAGAGAGCCCGGTGGCCTCCCAGCCTGGTGAGCAGATCGGTGTGAGGGAAGCAGGCTCACGCCTGCAATTACTGCCAGCCCGGCCCAAACCAACAACGCAAAGTGAGTAACGGGAGACCTGGGACAGAGGGGACAGAAGATAAGCCAAACAACGGGCGGAACCCCCCTCCCAAGAAGCCCCAAATTTAGAGGCCCAACCACACAAAAACAGACAGGAGAAGCCACGAGAAGGGCAGCGAACGCGACCCCCCTCCCTCCCTTCCCACCGGCATCACAATTAAGGACGATAAGAGTCGACGGGGAAAAATAATAGTAACATCACCAGGCATCAAAATGGCGGACCAAACAACAACCTAGGAGGAACGGGAGGAAGCCTCTTTGAAGAAGAAGACCTCCATGTTTAGGCGGGAAATCCCAATCAGCCACCGGGGAAGGCGGGGAGAAGCCAGGAAGTGAAGGCAACAAGACATCCGGACTCTATTGGGGAGCGGACACCAAGGGGGGAGAAGAGGCAGGAAGTAAAGCGGGCGGGAGCCCGCGATCACTGACTGCCCAGTCCATTCCACCAACACCGGAGAAGGAGGGGTAAGGAAGCCTATCGTCCCGGGGAAAAGGAGACCCGCTGACCAAGGGAAAAGGGAAGCAAAGGACAGGAGGGAAGAAGCCTTGCGGGGACGACCAGAACGGGGAGGACCGGAGCGGAGAGGCACCCGGGGGGGAAAAAGCCACAAAATAAAAGGAGAAGAGAGGAAGAAAGGGACAGGAGTAAAGAACAAACAAAAAACGAAGGAGGGGAAAAGAAAGAGCCCCCGAACAGGGGCACCCGGAAAGAAGTGATCAGCCTGGGCAAAAGGGGAGGGCTGATTGGTGCAAAGGGCAGTAAGGGAAAGAGCAGCAATCAGTTGGCAGGGGATTTGACAGAGCAGTGCACCCATCCTGCTCTCCTGCCAAGTTTCATCTAGCCAAGCAGCCCATTCGCTAAATAATACTGCCAGCTCTGATTAGGAGTCCAGACACAGGACAAACAACTATGTCTCTGAAGGATATTCTGAGAGAGTTGCAGAGGCTGGGACAAAAGCAGGACCTGATCCTAGAAAAGGTGGAAATAATGCTAGGGGGGGCACAAGAATGCGGTTCAGGAGCAACCTCACTGGGGGAGAGATGAACAAACTGAAGAAGGGACCGCTATGCTGACGAATGAGTATGAAGAAGGAAAGGGAAAAGATAATGGCAAGGAAAAGGAATCAGCAATGCAAGGCGAATTGAAGGAGAGAGAAGAGAAAAATATAGACCAAAAGCAAAAGCAAGAAGTATGGGAACAGCTGGAGTCCATTCAGAGAGCTAAAAATGCTGGGGCTGTGCCACAGAATGCTGTCAGCTTGTCCACCAAGACTAGGATGTACATTGCCCTCCAGCAGAACCCCTCTCAGCTCCCAAAGAGGAATAAAACCAACGGAACTGGAAAGCACTTCAACAAAAAAGAAAGCCAAGGGAACAAAGAGAGCCGAAGAGGGAAAGATAAACTACAGAAAATATGCCCTCTCCATGCAGTGATGACTACAAGCTATGGCCTCTGGAAACATGATCCCCAGAGGCGGATGAAGGAGAAGCAGAATCCCTAAAGAAAATGGTTAGATACGACCTCAGGGAAAAAGGAACGAACAGAACTAACTACCTAACCGACAAATACTAGCTAATGGTCATGGGCACTCTAATCACCTAATTGAAGGGTTAAAAAAAAAAACTGAGGAGAGATAATAGAAATAATAGTAAAAGATAATAGTTTCAAGGGACATAAGAAGACCTGACATGGACATACAACTAAAGAAGACGAACAGAAAGAAAGAAGTGACACTTTAAAGAATAAAAAGAACTGTATTAGATATGTCAGAATGAAACCAGGGCTCCTGGAAGATGGAACTCAGCAAGAATCCCCCCTTCTTTTTCCTTTTCTTTCTATCCTATCTCACTACCCTTGCCCGGTGGTTTTCCCCCGCAGGATCCCGTTCAATCCGTTACCCCCAACACCTCCTAGTCCCACCCCTTCCCTTCCCTAACCCTCCTTCCTTCCCCGACCCTTAACCTTTCCTAGCCCGAAAACCCTTTTCTATCTTTTATTCAGATGTAACTAAAACTTTCAATAAAAATTATTTTTTTAAAAAAAAAGAATATCCAGCAACGGTCCTCAGCAGAAGAAGAAAATACGCATTCCTGACTGAAGAGTTGAAAAAACAAAACATTAGATTTAGATGGGAGAGAGGCGAGGGCCTGATGGCTACCTTCCAAGACCAGAGATACTGGATAACGGATATAGAAATGGCGAGAGAGTTCTACGAGAAAATTAAGTCTAACAAAACAAAAAGGAGATTTGATGGAGAAGAGGAAAATAAAAGGTGGAAGGAATACAGAAGGAAACCACCGGATAGACAACCGGATAGACAACAATTAAAGATAGATGAGTACGTGAGAGTTCCAATCTACGGAAATGCAAATCAAAGAGATGAAACCCAGGAAGAGATTGCAATGGAGGAGGAGGAGGTGACGAGGGAGCAGGAAGAGGAGGTGGAAGAAGGAGAGGAAGGAGACCAAGAGGAAAGAGAGGAACAGGAAAGAGGATCAGACCAGGAAGAAGTCCAAGACTAGGTAAGAGGAAGAGTTAATCAAGAAAGTTAGATAAAGATATGTACAAAGAGTTAAGGATTTATTCTAACAATGTAAACGGGCTAAATTCTCAATATAAAAGAAATAAAATCTTTAATAGGCTAGCAAAAGAGAAATATCATGTACTAGCCCTCCAGGAAACCCACATCATGGACAAACATAATAAATACCTAAGGAACACGAGGTTAGGTAAAGAGTTTTGTGCCTCAGCTAAAGAAAAGAAAAGAGGGGTGGTGGTCTATGTCAAAGAGGGAATTCCAGCATCCCTACAATTTAAAGACGAGGAGGGAAGATTCATAGGCGTGAGGGTGTCAATTAAGGGAAAGAATATACTTATTTGTAACATATACGCCCCAAATGAATCAAAAACAAGTTTCGCGGAAAAAGTAAGGAAAAAAATTGATGGAGAACAATTTGATCACCTACTAATAATCGGGGATTTCAATGGGGTTTTGAACAGAAACATAGACAGATCCCAACCCCCCAAAAAAGCTAGAAAACAAACAACAAATGGAGGTAACCTCCCAAGAACGATATCAAGATGGTTGGAGGATTATATGTTGCTGGATATCTGGAGGCATAATCATGAATCGGAGAAGGATTTCACATTTCTATCAGACCGACATAATACATGGTCAAGAATCGATATGGCATGGGGCTCCAAATCAATGATGAAAGATATCAAAAAATTAACATACTACCGAGGACTGACTCTGATCACTGCCCTCTGGAATTGATTATTACGATGTCCACATACTCTAGAAGATGGAGGTTAGACGATAACCTATTAAAGAAAGAGGAGGACATAGAGAAGAATAGAGAAGCTCTAAAAGAATTCTTTAAGCTGAATGATATTGAAGAGACAGACCTGTATACGATATGGGAAACCAGCAAGGTGGTAATGAGAGGGTTGTTTATACAACAAAAAGCGCATAAAAACAAACTAAATAAACAAAAAATGGAGAAAATAATACTTGCTATTAAAAAAGAAGAAGAAGAGCTAAAGAGGAACCCAAGAAATAAGGAAGCAGGGAAAAAATTGAAGACTCTACACTTACAAAGGGAACATTTAGAACAAGAAGAAAGAGCTAAAGAGTTGAAATTTTTACGGCAGTACCAATTCAATAATGCGAATAAACCTGGGAGATGGATGGCGCTTAAACTGCGAAAGAAAAGAGAATCGGCATATATATCCAAAATACGGGAAGAAGGAAAGACCTATACACAAGAGCAGGAGATAAAACAACAATTCAAGAAATTTTACAGCACACTCTACAAGGAGGATGGGATAGACGAGGGGAAGGTAACCAAATACTTAGGTGAACAGAACATCCCAAGAATTTCAGAAAGGGAAAGGGAGGATCTAAACAAAGAATTCATGACTATAGAACTGGAGAAGGCCATAAAAAATCTAAAAGTAAATAAGGCACCAGGGCCAGACGGCTTTTCGGCCATATACTATAAAACATATCAAAAGGAGCTAATCCCATATCTAAAGAAAATTATGAATAGAATAAGGGAGACTGAAAAAATCCCACAAACCTGGAGCCAAGCCACAATTTCGATAATTCATAAGGAAGGCTCAGACCCAGAAAAGGTAAAAAACTATAGGCCGATATCATTATTAAATATCGATTACAAGATCTACAGTCAAGTGGTGGCCGAAAGACTGAAAAAATTATTGAAGGGAAGGATTAAAGAAGAGCAAGCAGGTTTCCTCCCGAATAGGCAACAAAAGGACAATGTGAGAATAATCATCGATTTAATTGAGTACTACGAAAAACACAATCAAAACAAAGTAATGTTCCTGGCCCTCGACGCCGAAAAGGCGTTCGATAGGGTAAATTGGGACTTTATTAAACATCTCCTGATAGAAATGGACGCCGGTTATCACTTCCAAAGGATGGTTAATGCAATCTACCAGAAGCAAGAAGCAAAAATTTGGATAAACAACCAAGAGTCGGAAAAGATAGAGATAGCAAAAGGCACCAGGCAGGGTTGCCCACTGTCGCCACTCATATTCATCTTGACCCTAGAAGTGCTGCTAAATAAAATAAGAGAGGATACCAGCCTGAGAGGGACCAGAATCCAAGGGCAAGAATTTAAGCTACGCGCGTTCGCGGACGACATCATATGTGTCATTGAAGACCCAGACGAGAGAGTTGAATTATGGCTGAAAACAATTCAGGAATATGGAGAGGTAGCCGGTCTCAAATTGAATATGGAAAAGACGAAAGCCCTTACTAAAAATATACCAAAGAAAGAGCAGGATAGGTTACAAGAGAGATGGAATATACAGATTACGAATAGGTTGAAATATTTGGGAATAGTAATAACATCGAAAAATATTAACCTACTACAGAACAACTACATACAAAAATGGAAGGAGCTAAAGAAGGAGATGGATAGCTGGAAGAATATCAACCTATCGTTGTTGGGGAGGATAGCCAGTGTGAAAATGAAAATCCTCCCGAAAATGCTGTTCCTCTTTCAAAACCTCCCCATCATAAGAGGACAGAAGCTACTAAAGGAGTGGAATAGGGACATTCTAAAATACATATGGCAGGGGAAAAAGGGTAGAATAAGTGCAAAGATCCTAACAGAAGATAAAAATAAGGGCGGATTAGCGACTCCAGACCTAAGACTGTACGCAGAAGCATGTACACTAGTATGGCTAAAAGACTGGGCAACATTGGGAAAAAAGAAGTTGCTGATTCTGGAAGGAATGGAGCTAAGGTCGGGCTGGCATAAGTACATCTGGTATGAAGGGGCGAAAAGGAGAAAATGTTTGGAAATCACTTTGTAAGGTCGAGCTTACTACAAACATGGAAAAAATACAAAACAAAACTCTATACCAAAACACCACTATGGGTGTCCCCCCTTGAAGCCACACAATTGAGAACACTGGGATGGCAAGAATGGCCAACGTATAAGGAACTCATAAGGAAAGAGAACAGGGAAATGAAATTAAGGAGCCAGCAAGAAATATTTAATCTCGATAGCAAAATATCATGGTTGCATTATCGACAGCTGAAAGAGTATTTTATGAAAGATGTAAGGGTAGGCTTCCAGGAACAAAACAACTTCTGGGACATAATAATGAAATCTGAACAAAAAATAATTACAAAAATATACAAGAAATTATTAGATTGGGACCAAGACAAAAAGAAGAGAGAAATTATATGAAAAGATGGAATGAAAACATAGGCAAGACAATAGATAGAGGTAGTTGGGAAGAAATTTGGAGGAAAAATTGAAATATACATACGCCATAGGATTAAAAGAAAATTGGTTTAAAAACAGCCTATAGATGGTATATGACCCCGAAAAACTTGGCCGAAGTTACAAAAACACAAACACCAACTGCTGGAAATGCAGTAAAGTAGAAGGGTCATATTTCCACCTTTGGTGGACTTGTGAAAAAGCCAAAAAATACTGGAAAAAAACGCAGGAGGTCATACAAAAAATGCTAAAAATAAAAATCCCCTTACTACCCGAGGTATTTCTGTTAGGTATGACTGAAAACAAGATGGAAAATAACACAGATAAATTATTTTTTCTTTTGAGTACAGCGGCTAGAATATGCTATGCAGGAAGATGGAAAGATCCAGACACCCCGGACGAAGAGAAATTGCTACTGAAAATATTAGATATAAGAAACATGGATAGACTCACCTTCCTACTGGCAAAATACAAAGGAAGCCCTATACGAGAAACGGACTGGACGGTAGTGTTGGATTATTTGAAGGACCAAAAGATGAATGTAGAAGTAATTTAAAGAAACAACCCTCATTGGAAATAAAAAAAAAAGCAGAGAAGAATGAGAAGGCCGAAAGTGAGGTGAAGGAACCAAGGAAAAGGAAGAACCCCACCAAAACAAGGACTTTTGGAAGTCAACCTTTATTTCATCTCTTTTAAATTTTCTGCTTCACCCCACCCTCCTACTATCTATCCCTCACCCAATCTATCCCCAACACACACCCCCTATCCCACAACCCACTTCTCTCCCTCCCTGTCCTGCTGCCCCCTATCTTCAACACTGTTTTTACCTATATACCTGAAATAATATACTCCTCAATAAAGATATATATATATATAAAAAGAAAAGAAATGAAATTGCCTCAGCTACGGATGCAGGCCAAGAGAATGCAATTGCCTTTGAGCTCCAAGATCCATCACAGGAGTCAGAAACAACATCCATAGATGAATTGACAGAAAAATCTCACGGGAGAAAACCTGGCAAGTTAAGCAAGGATTTACGCTTGAAGATTAGGGCAGATAGTCAACTCCGTAGATCAACAAGGCTCTGTGGGAAACTGATAAAAGTCCGTGGAAGACGTCATGACTTCATGTTTGTTCTTAGTAGCTAGTGTTTACCTTAAACATTCAGTTCAGGCAACGTGGCTTTTGAGTGAGAAGCTAGGCCTAAGTTTCCTGGTTCTTGTTTCAAGTCAAGCCTTGGTTTTGGATTTAAGTATCTTGGAAGTTTTCTATGGTCTTGTTTTTGTATTGCTCCAGTTTTTCCTAAGTATACATTTTGCTTGTGGACTTAAACTGTGCTTGTGGTTTTTGGCTATTGGACTGTATTATCTTTGGATTTATATAAGACTTTTGGATTTCTGTTTGGCTATCACTTATTGCCATCCCTTTTTTGAATTATTCATTTTTTAAAGGATTTTTTATTGTATAGTTATAATACATTTACGCTTACTTTACATTGCTTTACTTACAATACATTTTTCTCAATTATGACTTGATCTAGCCTTAAGGCTTGGAAAAATCAATTATTTGCAATGTCACCGCTTTGGATCTCTAGGCATACTGTCATCCATGAAAAGTAACTTTTCTAAATTCAGCAGCAACCCAACCCAGTGGAGCCTAGCTTGCTCACAAACGCGTTGGCATCTTTGGGGCAGAGTTCAATCAGATCAATCTGCTGACGTTCCTGCTCTCGCACATGGCAGCTTGCAGCTGGAGCCGCGGTGCAGAGAGCTGCTTGCCCAGTCAGAGCTTTATTTATTAGTCTGTCATTACAGTCTCTTTCGCACTTCTAGAGCTTGCACAGTTTGAATAGTCGAACAAATTAACAGCCCGGGTCTCAGTGGCAGGCTAGAGATTTTGCCATTTGCTTCAGGTGGTTAGAATATCAATCACCGGCATGGGGCTGGTTTGCCTTGTCACCTTCCTCCGCATTCAGTATGCTGGAAAAATGTTTTGCTTAGCATGACAGGTGGTGTGCGCGCGTTTGTGGGACGTTTCCACCTCTGATTCAACATGAAGTCACTTATTAACAAAGAATAGAACTGAATTGCTTAGCGAGCATCCTGGATTATATTATGCATATAGAACAAATAACCATCCTTTCCTGGGTGTCAGAGGAGATGATGCCCCCCTTGCTTCTCCAGCTTTAAGAAGGCCGACCTCACAATGTCTCCATGGGCAAGCTCTCATCGTGGCTTTTTTTCCTTCCACCATTTCTCTCATGCACCTTCCTTCCTCCCTCCTTCCCTTGCTCTTTCTCAAACACCCATTCTCTTTTCTTTCTTTTCCTCCTTCCCTTGTTTTCCCTCACACAATCCTTCCCTGCTCTTTTCTTTCCTTCCTTCCATTCTTCCTTCCCTTGTTTCTCTCATACTTTCCCTTTTCCTTCCTTCCCTCTCTCCTTCCTTCCTTCCCTTGCTTTCCCTCGTGCACACTTTCCCTCTCTTTCCTCCCTCCCTCCCTTTTCATCCTTCCTTTCTTCCCTTGCTTTTTCCTCAAACACATTTTCTTTTCTTTCTTTCCTTCCCTTGTTTTCCCCATACACTTTTCCTTCCTTCCTTCCTTCCTTCCTTCCTTCCTTCCTTCCTTCCTTCCTTCCTTCCTTCCTTCCTTCCTTCCTTCCTTCCTTCCCCTTCCCTCGCTTTCCCTCATACACCCTTTCCCTCTCTTTTCCTCCCTCCCTCCCTTCCCTTGCTTTTTCTCAAACACATTTTTTTCTTTTCTTTCCTTCCTTTCCTTGCTTTCCCCTCACACAATACTTCCCTGCTCTTTTCTTTCTTTCTTTTCTTCCATTCTTCCTTCCTTCCCTTGTTTCCCTCATACACTTTTCCTCTTTTCCTTCCTTCCCTCCCTTGCTTTTTTTTCATACTGTCTTCCTTTCTCTTTTCTCTCCTTTCATCTTCCTTTCTTTATTTTCTCCTCTCTCCCTTCCTGCTCCCTTTGTCTCCCTTCTTTGTCTGTCTTTCTTTCCTTCCTCCCTTTCCCTAACATGTCACCTAGAAGCAGCCAAGCCGCTTTACTCATTTTCTTTTCCAGTTATGTCTTAAAAGGCTAAGGACTGTTGGAAATAGCAACCTTCTCAAGCCTTCACTAGTTATTTCTTTTGGATATAATTGCTTACTGTATTGTATATATGTGTATTGGTTTGCAATTTTACCTAACCTCTTTGATGCGGAAGGGGCTGCAGACCATTGTGATCAAATTTGGGCATGTTCAGGACTCTTGACTCCATTTTAGTTCAGAGTTCACTTTAGAGTTCAGTGGAAAAGTTTGCTTTGAGAAGCCTGTAGTAGGGTTGCCACTTTTTGATATAGGAAATAAGGGACATTTAGCTAAAAATAAGGGATTTTTCACAAAAATAAGGGACACTTCATAAAAACTTGCAGATCAAACGTTAGGCAACCCTAACTATGCTCCTTTAGATGCAGCCTTGGCTTTTTCAGCTACGGCATCACACTGTTGACTGATCTTTAGACTGGGGTCTAACAGAAGCCTCCTTTCGCATGCATTCACAGCAATCTACTTGGGCCATTCTTCAAGAAGGCACAACCCAAGCCCTCCCGACAGATGCCCGTCCGGCTCAAAAGCCCTCCAGACCCCCACCCGCCCCTCAGCCCCGGTGTGGCTGTGATTTGTGTGCCTGGCAGGGGGTCACCTTCCTTCCTCTCCCAGCAGTCAACCGTGAAGGTGGCCCCGCAGTCGAGGTGGACGAGGGCACAGCAGACCTGACTCTGGGTCTCCATGATCAGCAGCTCCATGCGGGTCCGCACCTCCCCATGCCACACCTGCAGCTCCCTCAGACCGCTCACCGGTGGCGCCATGAAGACCAGCAGGCCCCCTTCTCAATCTTCCTTTACGTCCTCCTCCTTCTCCTCCCCCTCCCTGGAAGTGAGGGCTCTTGGGAAATGGAGTCCTGCCCAAAAGGACCGTGCACGCCTCTCAATCAAGAGGAGGCAGCCTTGGACTATAATTCCCGGAGAGGCGAGAGGAAACAGGAGGAGTCGAAAGGGATAGCAGGATTGAGGAGGAGGAAGGAAGTATGTGAGTGAATGTACTGGGACAGGAGCTGAAAATAAGGGACACAAGCTGAAAATAAGGGACACGAAATTTGGGGCCGAAATAAGGGACGTCCCTTAGAATAAGGGACAGTTGGCAACCCTAGCCTGTAGAGAAGTTTGTTTTCAGACGCCAGCAGGTTAGATAGACTCTACTAGACTCCTAAAACAGATATATGTTTTGGACTATGGACAAAAGATCCCCTCTATTACCTATATAGAAAAACTACTCAAAATCTTATTGTAACTGGATTCATAAGCAAAGTCTCTTGAAAGCATGATTTAAAGGCAAATATATTTTGAGGGACAGTAGATGTTTTTGGGCAACTAAAGGGACACTTCTGAAACTGTGCTGAATATATATGTTTTTGTGCATTGGGATGTCTTTGTCCCTAGCAGCTCAAAGACATACCTAGATCAGGGTTTCCCAACCAGTGTGCCGGGGCACACTAGTGTGCCGTGAGCGATCGTCAGGTGTGCCGTGGGAAATTGGAACTTCCAGGAAGGGGGGGGGGGGGAGAGTCTAGTGTGATGAAGTATAAAAACCCTAAGAAACCTACCTCGATAAAGGCACAAAATTACAAACACAACCCCCCTCCCCACCCGTTGTCTACTTTGTCTCTCCCTCTCCATGCATTGGGAAGGCCCGCCTCCCTTTCCCCAAGTAGAGACCTCCTCTTGCCTCCTGGGGGTTCTGTGTGGGAAGTTTGGCCCAGTTCTATCATTGGTGGGGTTCAGAATGCTCTTTGATTGTAGAGGAACTATAAATCCCAGCAACTACAACTCCCAAATGTTAAGGTCTATTTCCCCTGAACTCCATCTGCATTCATATTTGGGCATATTGAGTATTCATGCCAAGTTTGGTCCTGATCCAACATTGTTTGAGTCCACAGTGCTCTCTGGAGATAGGTGAACTACAACTCCAAAACTCAAGGTCAATGCCCACCAAACTCTTATAGCATTTTCTCTTGGTTATGGGAGTTCTGTGTGGGAAGTTTGTGTCTTTCTGCCATTCCTGCCAGGATATCTATGTTGTGTTCATCGAAACAGGCCCAGGTTTCACACTGAGTGTATAAGTACATTTAAAAACATATTAACTATATGTATTACTGTATTAGGGTGTCATTTTGTGTCATTTTGGTTGGTGGTGTGCCCCAGGATTTTGCAAATGTAAAAAATGTGCCTCAACTCAAAAAAGGTTGGGAAACACTGACCTAGATAAATCAGTTTAATAGTTGAGAGACCTACTTGCCTTGCATGAATGCTAGTGAATGCCATTTTCCCTAAAAGGTTGTGACTTCTAACAAGGTCATGCTTTTCTTGTGACCAGTGGTTTTCGCAAAAGGTTATGAATTCCATTTCCCAAATGGTTATGGAAATTCACATTTTCTATAAAGAACTCTATTGCTTTCCTTGATTAAACATAGCAGGCTATACAACAGCAGGTACATCACCAGCAGCAGCAATAAGATTTGCCAACCAAAATGTTGCCAGTTCGAAGCCCAGGTCGGAGTGAGCACTTGACTGTCAGCCCAGCTTATTGTTTACCTAAGCAGTTCAAAAAACGTTTAGAGCTGTAAGTAGAGAAATTAGGTACCGTTAAAAAGCGGGGGAGGTATTTTATGACACCATAACAGAAAAAGACCAGAAAATGTGGCAACCAAAAGGAAGGAGGAAGTCCTGATGGCTCTTCGTCATAGAGGATGGAGCGACAGTACCCCCCTGTGGCTGGATTTGAGCACAACCTCCAAAGCCCTGAAAAGCTGGACGTCGACAACATACCTCTTTTCTGTCTGTTCTGTCTAAACCGCATTGAACGTTTGCTGAGTATGTGTACTGTGATCCGCCCTGAGCCCCCTTGGGGAGATAGGATGGGACTGTGGCACAGCTGGCTGGGTGTCAGCTGCATTAAAGATCACTACTGACCGAAAGGTCATAACTTCGAAGCCAGCCCGGGTCGGAGTGAGCTTCCGGCCAATTGTGTAGCTTGTTGTCGACCTTTGCAACCCGGAAAACAGTTGCATCTGTCAAGTAGGAAATTTAGGTACCACCTATGTGTGGGGAGGCTAATTTAACACAATTTACGAGGCCATAAAAAATCTCCAGCAAAAGCATGCGGGGAATGCTGAAAGTACTTCATCAGTGTCACAGATAGACGGTGAAGGGACAGCTCCCCTGGTGGCCAGAAATTGGAATGTTAAATAGCCTCTGACTGTCTTTATGTCATATATGTGTTGTGTGTCTATGGCATTGAATATTTGCCATGTATGTGTACATTGTAATTCGCCCTGAGTCCCCTGGGGGTGAGAAGAGCAGAATATAAATACTGCAAATAAATAAATAATATAATTAAAGTGTTATTATTAAAGTGGATTGTTGTAGGTTTTTTGAACTGCGGTCTCACAACCTCTGGGGATGCCTGCCATAGATGCAAGTGAAAAGACAGGAGAGAATGCTTTAGAACATGGCCATACAGCCCGAAAAACCTACAGCAACCCAGTCATTCGGCTATGAAAGCCTCTGACAATATATGTATCATTGAAGTGTTATTAATGGCATGTCTTTGTTCCTAGCAGTTCAAAGCCATACTTAGGTACATCAGTTCAACAGCTGAGAGACCTAGTTGCCTTACCCGAATGCTTGTGAATGCCATTTTTCCAACAACAAAAAAGTTGTGATTTCTAACAAGGTCACGCCTTTCTTATGGCCAGTGGTTTCCCCAAAAGGTTATGAATCCCGTTTCCCAAATGGTTATGGAGATGCGCATTTTCCACTCTCTTGCTTTCCTTGAGGAAACATAGCCAGGAAAGTCCACGAAACGGGACCATCCACCCAAACATCTCCTCGAACCCGAAGTTCAGAATCATGATTTTTTATTTTCTTTTCTTTACAATTTTATTTACAAAATGTATTAAAACTCTTTGTACAAGACCTCATTCAAATGAGGCTCAGGAATTTATGCCCACACATGCAGTTTTGTTTTTTTTTACAATTTGACAGCCAGCCATGAGTTTTGCTTGGCGAGTTGTTTTGTTTTTCGTCTTCTGTTCACTGAAGTGCAGTTTTAACAACCAATAAAGAAAATCATCTCAAAAAGGGTTTGCTGGAGTTTTTTTTCAAAGGAAAAAGGAGGGAAAACTGAACAAAAACAGTGTCTTAAATTGTTACTGCTAGACTTCTTCCATAGCCTGAAGTTAGGAGCAGGACCGGGTGGTTGTTTTTTTTGTTTTTTGTTTTTAAGCAGTTGACATTTTTTTTGTTAATTAACATGCACATTTTAAAAAATAACCCATTTACCAAACCCTTCACCGGCATGAAGCCTTCACTCTGAAAAAAATTATTCTCATTTGATAAACATACATTTCTTTTTATACAGCTTCTAAGAAAAAAAATCTCTTTCCCCCCCATTTTTTCTTCTTTTTTTACTTAAATACAACATAGTTTGCACAGCTTCACATTTCCTTCTGCTGAAATATCATAGCATTCAGAAAATTTTAAAATCACAGTTTCAGGAAAAAGAACAGTTTTTCTTTTTGCTTAACATCTCTGTAAAAACATGAGCAGCAACTTTGTCCTATCGTAGGTGAATCTTACTTTTGTTTTTAATGTTACGTTCCGTGGAAAATAATGTAAATATGTATTTATTTCCTTTTTGTAAATTCCTATGTTATATGCTTGATTGATTTAATGAGCTATCAAATATATCCTCAGTGACTTTTATATGCTTGAGTTTTAATGAGCTATCAAATATATCCTCAGTGACCTCTTCCAAACATTTCGCTTTTTTAATTTTAAAGAAAAATATATATTATTATCATCCTATTTTTTTTTCAATTTTTTGTCTTAATATCCAGTATGTTATTTATGAAATGAAACCTTGCTGAACTACCAAATTGCACATATCGTCGTATTAGAGGTAATTAATTAGTATGTAGATGATGCCTTTTATTTTGTATTTTTTAAGCTATTTGATAAATGATCATGGGATTTCTTTTAAATAGTAAAAATGCAGCTATGGATGTAAGAAGCTACCTTATAGATTCAGACCATTGGTCCAACTAAGCCTAGCGTATTATCTAGTTCAGACTGCTCGGAAGTCTTCCCCGGCTTCAGATTGATTACCATTTCCAGGCTCAGAATTCCTTTCCCGCTCAGGATTTATTTAGTATTCAAAACCAGTGGTTCCCAACCTTTTTTTGACCAGGAATCACTTGACCAGGGACCACATCGATGAGGGACCACATTGACCAGGGAACACTCTCCAACATTACAGTGTTCCCTCACTTATTGCAGGTGTTATGTTCCGTGATAAGTGAAAATCCAGAAAGTAGGGACGCTCCTCTTTCTCCGCGAAACAGTGAGTCCGCGGAAAGTGAATTAGTGAGGGAACACTGTACCCAAAGGGTCATAAATCAGATTTTGGTCAACTTTAGATTCAGATTGGTTATTTGGGGTGCTGATTCAGAAAATTGCATTGGATAGACCATATCAGCTGTAGCTTCTGATACAGAACATATGCCGTCCAGTAGTTGCCATCTGCTTACCTACAGAAAACCATATTTAATAATCTAGAGCTGATGTGGTAGTAGTAATCTTTCGTGGACAGTTAACCTCTCCACTCCCAACATAGTTGGCTTGGCACTATAAGAGCGATTAGCGAGACCAGTCACTCTCTTTACCACATGGTTTTGAGGCAACGCTGTAGTAATATGGCCACAGACTATATTTTCGTTCTTGGGGACCACTGGTGATCCACAGACAACAGGTTGGGAACCACTACTCTAAGCCCAGAAATCCTTTCCTGGCTTGAGATGTATTTCTCTCAGAGATGCTCAAATCTGGGGATATCCACTCTCCCAATTTAAGTCTCTTCCTACGTCTCAAAAGCTGTAAGGCGGTAATGCAGAGTCTCTTTCTGAATATTTTGGAATGCGTTTTAGTCCTTATGAAAGTAAACATGGCCCTAAGTATCCTTATTTTTTAAAATAAGTAATTATGAAATGATGGCCAAGAGCATCTGAGAGAATACAGCAACTAATTACTACCAGTAAAGAGAGTGCGTTTTGTCGTAAGCCGGACCAACTTGGGTCTTGTTTGAGGGACCATCTTGTTCGATTTTTTCAAAGCCGCAAAGCTTCATCACAGCACAGTGCTAGACTTGTGGAGCCGCTGTGGCGCAATGGGTTAAACCCTTGTGCCGGCTGAACTGCTGACCTGAAGGTCGGTGGTTCGAATCTGCGAGATGGGGCGAGCACTCGTCTTGTCAGCCCCAGCTTCTCATGCGGGGACATGAGAGAAGCCTCCCATAGGATGGTAACACATCCGGGCAACGTCTCTGTAGACGGCCGATTTTCTCACACCAGAAGCGACTTGCAGCATATTCTCAATTTGCTTCTGATACAATATTTGCTAGATTGTTGGTTCCCCCCCCCTTTCTTTTTAAAGAAATGAAGTTATAAGGAAATGAAGGATAATTTAAATTTTCTGACGGAGATCGTATGAAGGAGATCAGCGCTTTCCTCTCCCAATTCTCTTGCTTTTAGAATTGGATGTGAAATGCTTACCAAAAACATACAAGCGCACGAACGCCGCACATCCTTATATAATATATGGCAGGAAACCTAAACCCCAAATATATTATGTTATTATCCATTAAATACCAGTGGTAGTTGGTTTAAAAACAAAGCACTTGCAGATGATAGAAGAGAATGGGTATAAAATCCTGGCCTGCGTTGTGTCGTGCTCTTCATGAAGAGCAACACACTCTTTACTCTTATCCTTCCCCGACAGCTTGATCTTCTGACCTATGTTATCTCAGTCTGTTGACACCTCTGCCTCCTTTCTCCCCACTTTTTTGTATGTTACATTCAGTTGTTTGGGTTGATAGATGCATTTCTTTAAGATGTGAGGCAAGCTCTAAGGAGAATCCCCTCTACCAGGAAGGAAGGACATGAATTCGTACAAGAGTAAAACACAGAGTTAGGCAACGCGCTGTCCTAGAAAGAGAAGCTGTAGCATTTCTGAGGCGTAAGGTCAAGAACAGCTCAACGTTTTGCTAATGAGGGGGAAAGGGGCACTTGAGAACCCCTTTTGCTTCGATTTCAAAAGAAGCGTGTCCGTATACTGTGCAGTGGTATCAAAGAATGGCTTCTGTTGACGTTTTGCTAAAGTTATCTTTACAAGAAGACTCCGCTCTCGTCGATGAGAACACCGTCTTGTTATCAGTCCCATGTTCCTGTCGTCGTTTTGTTTTCAAGCAAAGCAAGAATACTTTTTTTTGTTGTCGTTGATGGTTTGCATTGTTTTTGAGTCTTAAGAATCTCCCCATAAGGCACTGAAGGAAAAGAAAAAATCCTATGAAAAGTTCATTGCACCATCGTCGTCTTGAATGTGTCGGGTCCGACGCCCAGGAGGGAGGAAAATTGGCTCAGGTGGTCAGAAGTCGCTGGAGTGGTGGCTGGGATCGCGGTGGATCCTCCTGTTGCATGCCGTCGTTCAGGGTGGGATCTGGAACGAGATGGTAAGGATCTCAGGTGGGTTCCGTGAGAAAGACATAGGAGGAGGACAAGGAAAGAGAGGAGACAGAAACGAGCTGGAGAGGTGAAAAGGACTCATAGTTGACAGTCAAACATGTATTGCACCACACAATCTCAATACATCTGGAGTGGGCAACAACTGGCAATCTGGTGGGCCATGTTTGTCACTCTAGGAATGGGAAAACAGTGTTCCAATGTGTGGGGAGGTACTATGGGTACTATTATTATGTTTATTTATATCTCACTTTTTCTCATCCCAAGAGCTATGAACAGAATAGTCCAGGGGTGGGCAATTACCGGCCCTCCAGGTGTTTTGTGAGCCGTCCCGAGCCTCCCGGGAGTGGCGGCCTAGAAATTCGACAAATAAATAAACTCCCAGAAATCCTAGCCAGTTTACCAGCTGTTTGGATTTCTGGGAGTTGAAGTCCAAAACACCTGGAGGGCCGGTAATTGCCCACCCCTGGAATAGTCGGTTCTACCTTACCTATCTCCTTCTTGGTCATAATTATGACATGTTGGTGAACAGGAAAAGAGATTGAAAGATGGGCTTAAAGCCAACCTTAAAAATTGTGGCATAGACACCGAGAATTGGGAAGCCCTCTAACTGGAGGTCAGCTGTGACCAGCAGTGCTGTGGAATTTGAAGAGGCACGAATGGAGGGTAAAAGGGAGAAGTGAGCCAAGAGGAAAGATGTGAAGCCAACCCTGACCAGGACAGCCTTCTGTCTAGAAACCGATGTTATCACTGCGGGAAAACGTGCGGATCAAGAATACGGCTCCACAGCCACCGTCTCCACCACCAAGACACTGCACTTGGAGGACCATAATCCTTGGGCTATGAGGGATCACCGAAGGAAGGAAGGAAGGAAGGAAGGAAGGAAGGAAGGAAGGAAGGAAGGAAGGAAGGAAGGACATAATATACCTATCAGGTTGCATGTTGCAATGAGAGTGCTCAAAGCACATCTAGTACTCTGCTTCAAGTCTCCTTGTAGAGGGAAAAAGTGAGGTATAAATAAACATAATAACAAGCATATTATTAGGTTTATTATAAACATATTATTATTAGGTTGGTCAGAGTGCTCAGAGCAGGTCTAGTGCTCTGCTTTCAGTGGAAAGAAAAAGTGAGGAATAAATAAACATAAACATCAAATCGCTTTGGATGCGATTTTCCTCCTTCGCCGAGGGTTAGAATGGATGGCCCACGAGGTCTCTTCCAAATCAAGGATTCTATGATTCAATATTAATATGGATTGTCGATGTTGCAATCCCAGGTGACAGCAGGATTGAAGAGAAACAACTGGAAAAGCTGACAGGATATGAGAATTTAAAGATCGAACTGCAAAGACTCTGTCACAAGCCAGTCAAAGTGGTCCCAGTGGTGATCAGCACACTTGGTGCAGTGCCTCAAGACCTTGGCCTGCACTTAAACACAATTGGCGCTGACAAAATCACCACCTGCCAGCTGCAGAAAGCCACCTTATTGGGATCTGCATGCATTATTCGCTGACACATCACACAGTCCTAGGCACTTGGGAAGTGTCTGACGTGTGATCCAATACAAGAGCCAGCAGAGTGTCTGCTGTGGACTCATCTTGCTGTGTTTCAAATAATAATAATAATAATAATAATAATAATAATAAATCATCGTGGGCTGGATCCAAATGCTGAATTCCTCTCCTGCCACTAACTAACATATTGCCTAACATATTGCCTCCTTGCTCTGCAAGAGGAATGTTAAAGAAGATACTGGGTTGCTGTGAATTTTCCGGGCTGTATGGCCATGTCCCAGAAGCAGTCTCTCCTGATGCTTTCCCCACATCTACAAGCATGTGGACAATTTCAACAGAAAGGAGGAAACAATGAAACGGAACAAAATCTGGCTACCAGTATTTAAAAAAACTTCAAAATCAGGATAGTAAACAAAGAAGAACGCTAAAAAATGGGAATTCCAGACAAGAAACCATCAGGGCCAGCTAACACTTCCCAACAAAGGATTCCCTCTGTCAAGAAGTAGCCAGGCTTTGAAGCTGCAAGGCCATTCAATGCTCATCAAGGTGGTCAATTGCAACATTCACACTTGTTTCAAGCAGACAAGAGTTTATTCTCCCACCCTGGACATCATTCCACAGATATATAATCTCAATTTGCCTAGTTTCCAGCAGACTTCACAACCTCAGGACGCCTGCCATAGATGTGGGTGAAACGTCAGGAGAGAATGCTTCTGGAACAACGGCCAGACAGCCCGGAAAACTCCCAGCAAGCCAGCAATTCTGGCCATAAGCGCTTTTTTGCTGTTTTAATCTGGATCATATGCACATATGTTTGCATTTAGGAGATCCACAGGCCAGTCTAGGGGATTGGAAGAGACCAGATGGCCATCACATTTTTTATGGGGCAAATACCCTCCAAGGGAGTAATGAAACCATTGGACCCAGGGCTATGCTTTGTATTCCAGTGAAGCAACTTACCTTTCTTTGTTTCCCCCCCTTTCCTTCCCTTTAAAAAAAAATTGCAGCAGCCCTTTGCCAGCAGAGATTTCCCTGGAAGCAACTTCTAATTAGTTACTTTGGTTCATCTGCTGTTACTTCGAATTGACTACTTTGGTTAGGCTGCTGCTGAGTTGGTTGCCCCATGTTGTTTGGTGGTTGAGGCAGGGATGGAGAAGAAGTGTAGTAGTAAAATGGAGACCCTCAGAAGGATAATATACCTGTAGCAACAAATCCATAGGAATTTGCTGCATGGAGCTGCTATCGTGCAGCATTCCTGCATCCTGGGATAGCGGCTACTTACCAGCATTGTCACTGGTTGGGTGGCATAACTTCACCCTCCTGGTGTTCCATCTCCCTGCTTATTATTTGCAATTGCACATATCTTTTTCAGGAAAGGACAATTCTGGATCTCATCACAACAAGTAAGTCTGAGGGTTTGTGCTGTCAATAGCTGGGGATGGCTTCATATGGGATTGCTGGATGACTAGCAATGGATATTGCATAATGTCCTGTGGTTTGACACCATTGGATGACGTCTAGAGTAGATCTTTCCAAACATTTTGCATTGTTGACACACTTATGGATGTGCACCACTTTGCAACACAGTAATTTAGCTTTACTAGCGAATCAGAGGTTAGACCAGACCTGGGCAATTGCCAGCCCCAGGGGTTTTGGACTTCAACTTCCAGAAATCCTAGCCAGTTTATCAGCGGTTAGGATTTCTGGGATTTGAAGTCAAAACACCTGGAGGGCCGGCAATTGCCCAGGTCTGGGTTAGACTAACCCAGTGGTTCTCAACCTGTGGGTCCCCAGATGTTTTGGCCTACAACTCCCAGAACTCCCAGCCAGTTTCCCAGCTGTTGAGATTTCTGGGAGCTGAAGGCCAAAACATCTGGGGACCCACAGGTTGAGAACCACTAACCCCTTCTAAGGCCCCTTCCATACAACTGAACGAAATCCCACATTATCTGCTCTGAAGTGGAATATATGGCAGTGTGGACTCAAATAACCCAAGTTCAAAGTAGGTATTGTGGGAGTTATTTGGCTGTGTGAAAGGGCCTAGGAATCCTTCCAGTCAGACCTATATCCTAGGATCTGATCACAGTTTTTCTGTTTATCCCAGATTATCTGGCAGTATGGACTCATATAATCCAGTTTAAAGCAGAAAACCTGGGATCAGATCCTGGGATATAGGGCTTGTGTGAAAGGGCCCTAAGGCTGGATCTATACTACCCTGTATCCCAGGATCTGATCTCACATTTTCTGTTTATTCCAGATTATCTGGCAGTGTGGATTTACATAATTCAGTTTAAAGCAGAAAATTTGGGATCAGATCCTGGGATATATGGCCTGTCTGGAAGGGTCCTAAGAGATACAAACACATACATAAATTGCAATAACAAAATGTGTGGGGACACAATATGTCTCATGAAAAACTTTCATTGATATTTTGTAAGATAATAACATACCTTTCAGAGATATTTTGTCATGTCTCATTACATTCTGCAGCTGACAGACTAACATGTTGCGACACACCATTTGGAAAGCTCTGCTCTAGAGAGTCTAAGGGCGGTTCCAGACAGCCCTTTAACTCGAGAGCAACTGGGGTTCTTAAACGTGATTGCTCCTGGGTTAAAATCCATACGCGCCCCAGAAAGCGTGTGCATTTCATGGAGCGGGGTCCAGCAAGGCACAAAAACCATCACCACCCTCCTCTAGAAAAGCCTTAAACAAGAAAATAACGTACACAGTTGCTATTTCTGTGGTGCTGGAGCTCTCCTGCCATGTAGAAATTATGTGCCAGGAGAAGGGGGATCCAGAGCGATTTCCCGTCCCGCCCCCTTCACCTGGCATCTCATTTCTACATGCCAGGAGAGCTCCAGCGAAGAGGGAATGGCGAATGGGTAAGTTATTTTCTTTTTAAAAGGCTTTTTGGGGGGTTTTGAGAGTGGATGGGGGAGATCTTGGGTTTGTTGGGCTCCAGGAGCCAAAGAAACCTGAGACATCTGTGTGGATGGTTGCACGACCAGAAGTCGTGCAGCGCGATCCCCGGTCCCTATCTAGCTGGAAAGACTGGGGTCTTCTGAAAGACCAGGGTCTTTCAAGGTGTCGAATTAACTTGGCACAAACAGGGTTTTCCTGCTTTGTGCCAAACACATTCGCTTTTACGTGGAGTGTCGTTTGGATGCCCTATGTGAAAACGTGGGAGGGCACGCATTTTGGGTGTTGTCTGGATGCACCCTAAAAAAGGCACATGGGCCATTGATCTAAAATAATTTCTAACTGCAATGTAGATAGGTCTTGCTGACATGATACAGACACTCCCTTCCCTCCAAATTCACAACATGGATAACTCAAGGCTCCTGGGAAAACCCATTTCCTTTTTATCTACTGTTGGGATCGCAACTAATACCAGTTGGTGTAGGACGTGATCTCATGGTCCCGGCTCACAAAAAAGTCCTAGGGCTTTGATCCCATGAACCCTTGCATTATACCGCTCCAAGGAAAAGAAAATTCAAGTCCAGGTTTCAGGATTGCTATTTGATATACGGATACCAAACCTGAAAAATCCGTGCATTTTGGGTGCTGTCTGGATTCCTAAAAGGCATGCCAGTGGATTCCCTCCAAATTCACAACATGGATAACTCAAGGCTCCTGGGAAAACCCATTTCCTTTTTATCTACTGTTGGGGTCGCAACTAATATCAGTTGGTGTAGGACATGATCTCACGATCCCGGCTCACAAAAAAGTCCTAGGGCTTTGATTCCACGAACCCTTTCCATTATATTGCTGCAAGGAAAAGAACATTCAAGTCCAAGTTTCAGGATTGCTATTTGATACAGCGACACCAAACCTGAAAAACACGGGAGGGCGCGCATTTTGGATGCTGTCTGGATGTGCCCTAAAAAAGGCACATGAGCCATTGAGCTAAAATAATGTCTAACTGCAAAGTTGATAGGCCTTGCTGACACCAGGCCGACACTCCCTTCCCTTCAAATTCACAACAGGGATAACTCATGTTTCCTGGGAAAACTCACTTCCTTTTTATCTACTGTTGGGATCGCAACTAATACCGGTTGGCATAGGACATGATATCACAGTCCCTGCTCATAAAAAAAGTCCTATGGCGTTGATCCCATGAACTCTTTCCATTATACCGCTGCAAGGAAACGAACATTCAAGTCCAGGTTTCAGGATTGCTATTTGATATACGGATACCAAACCTGAAAAATGCGGGAGGGCGTGCATTTTGGGTGCTGTCTGGATGCGCCCTAAAAAGGCATGCCAGTCGACACTCCCTTCCCTTCAAATTCATGACATAGATAACTTGGGTTTCCTGGGGAAACCTATTTCCTTTTTATCTACTGTTGGGATTGCAACTAATACCAGTTGGGAGTAGGACATGATCTCACAGTCCCTGCTCATTAAAAAAAGTCCTATGGCTTTGACCCCATGAACTCTTTCCATTATACCGCTGCAAGGAAAAGAACATTCAGGTCTAGGTTTCAGAATTGCTATTTGATATACGGACACCAAACCTGAATCAATCTCATATTTTGAGGACATGGAGAAAGGTGCACACATGTACACAAATTCACAGAATGGACAACCTCTGTGTATCATCCACTTCTTGTGCATCATGCACAGGGGTTCACGGCAACATGAACAATCCATAACAACTATTAATGGGTTGGCATAAGGGAGAGGAAGAGGTTGCAAGTTGAAAAAGTGAGAGAGCTATCTGTCTCTCGCATTTATTTGCAACCTAGCAGAGGACAAGCAGCGCAGGCTCTATCCTATCTGATTCCAAACGGAACTACTTTCCTCTGAGCCCATCGCTCTCACTTAATGATCTCTGTATGACAGCTGGGACCTTTCCTATCCAGTTGGGGCGCCGGCATAAAATATGACTTACTTGTTCGAAAGCAATGCATTACATGCACTTCTGTGATCAAGCGGGTGGGAATTTTGCTCTTCCCTTTATTATCATCACCTGCCTTGCTCATCTATCTATCTATCTATCTATCTATCTATCTATCTATCTATCTATTCTTACACCAGCAGACAGACACATATTGCACTGAGCTTTCCTGCTTTTGTTATTGTGGAAATTATTTCTCCATCCCTCCTTCCCGCCCTGTTGTTTGGCAACACGGTAAAGACCTCCGAAAAACACTTACCTGAGTTTACCAGAGTCCCATTTCATAAACAAAAGGGGTTAAAAAAACACATTCAAAATGCAGGGAAGTGTTGTCAATGATGTCCATTTCTACATGTAAACCTGGCATACTCAATGTCCTGGGAAAAAACCTGTAATAATCAAGACTAAGGAGCCCCCAGCGACAGGTCGGAGGTTTGAATCCGGGGGGAGCGTGGATGAGCTCCCTCTGTCTGCTCCAGCTCCCCATGCGGGGACATGGTAAAACATCAAAACATCTGGGCAACGTCCTTGCAGACGGCCAATTCTCGCACACCAGAAATTACTTGCAGTTTCTCAAGTCACTCCTGACATGAAAAAAAAAATCAAAACTAAAGGTGTAAAATGCACTCAATGAGATACAAAATTAAGTGGCTGCCTAAGGAGACAGATTGGGGGGCTCTATTAAAGGATACAGAAAAAAACATAGAAAATTGTTTTACTTTATAATTGAGATTTTCTTTATTATTAGGCCTAATATTTGGGGGAAAAAAGCTTATTTTTTTTGTTAGCAATGCTCTTTCTGCAAAAAGCAATAGGCCAGAGCATTTATGAAATGCATATTTGGTGTGTTGACTTGAAACGGAGGTTTGTCAGATGGATCCGGCCCCATCTTTTTTATATATATATATATATATATATATATATATATATATTGATGTGGGTTGCTTGCTTTATGCACTAAGTGACCCAGATTGGTTGTTCTGGTAGCAGTGAGCTTCCGGCCATTGGTCTAGCTTGCTGTCGACAGTTGCATCTGTCAAGTAAGAAATGTAGGTACCGCTTATGCGGGGAGGCTAATTTAACTAATTTACAACACCATAAAACTCTCCAGCAGCGTGCAAAAGGAATGAGGAAGTACTCCATCAGTGTTACAAGTGGATGGTGAAGCAACAGCTCCCCCGGTGGCCGGAATTCAAAAGCATACCCTCGTTAAGCAGGAAAGTTAAATAGCCTCTGAGTCTCTGTCAGTGTCTATATATGTTGTGTGTCTATGGCATTGAATGTTTGCCATGTATATGTGCATTGTGATCCGCACCAAGTTGCCTGCGGGGTGAGAAGGGTGGAACATAAATGCTGAAAGTAAGTAAATAAATAAATAATAGCATGATGGAAATGTTGAGTAGCAGCAACTAGTTTAAGAATAGATCTAACCAAAGTTTTTGTGGAGGAAAAAACAACGGTGTTGCTAGAACTTGTGTCAAAAAGACGTTGGCTACGTTGCGTCCCATTTCCGATCGGTCTGATCCTGAGATGTTTACTCCATGCTGGGTAACACAACACCAAAACACACCACCACAGGGACACACCGAAGGAAGGAGAAAAAATAAACTGGTTGGTTTGCTTACTAGACCTTCAGCTGTACCACTAGATCTTAACACTTTCTGTTCCGTACACGTTGTAGCCTTCTCTGTACGTAGCATAATTCTGGGTATTGGGCGCAGGAGCCGGCTTAAAGTTTTGTGTGTTCTTTGTGAGTTTCATTCGTTTGGACTCAGCGCGAGACTTGTAACAGAACTCTATCAAGGCCACCGTCATGGCCAGCCCGAGACCGCCGACGAGGATATAGAAAACCCCCGCCACATTGCTCAGGCTTAGGGCGCTGGTCTTGTCCTAAGAGAAATGAACCAGTTGGTTAGTTCCACAACAGAGAGAGGAAAGGCAGGCAGAGGGGGCATCATAACACTTTGCAAAGACCAAGAGGGGCCTACTTTGGAAGACCCTCAATGTGGACTTATCTCGCTCTGGCTACTTTTTTTTGCAGCTTGGATCTCTTTGCACCCAAATCTTTGCACCAATTTCAGAGGCACCAGGTGAATCGGAAACTACTCTCACCAGATTGCAAAAATGCTTAAACACCCAGAAAATAATGTTCTACCTCCCCATAACTTGGTGCTAATGGAGTGATTCCAAGTCAGTGGTATTCACCATCTAGCTGGACGCCCATCTCTATATGGTGCATATCACTGAACACATCTGTCTCTTTCGTCGAATTGTTCAGACACTTTTTTCCCACTGGAGTGGAGCTGAACAAAGCAAAATGAACTTATTGAAGGCCACTTTTTGAATGTATTTGTGCAACTATAATGATAAAGGCCTCAGTTATGACAGAATGTCGAGATACGTAATCTGAATCTTGCTCATCTATTTCCCCCCTTGATGTCTTCATAGCAATACTGATGTTTGGTGAAGTTGGTCAGTTACTTTCAGGCTGAGCTAAATAAATAAGCCTAACCTCTCGTAGTGCGTCTGAAGAGTCAGACAAAGAAATCAACAAACAAACAAACTGGTTTTCAAAAAGACTATCTGAAAGTGCGCTAAGCTAAGCTGTCTGCTCTAAAGTGTACTCTCAAGGCAGTGAGAGTTGAAATTTTGAAATAATAATATTTATATATATATATTTGTTTTGTTTGAGACACCATCATAACCATTTTGCTGCTGAATTGGATTACCTGCTACATGGGTTTCTCAATTGTTAGACTCTTGTTCGTTTGAGCTGTGACACAAAGAAAATCAGAAGGCTTGTCAACATGGGAAAGTTGTGCAGGTGTCAATGGAGAAGAATTCAACTAACTGAGTCAAACTGGTTCAGGTCCCAATGCGGACAGGCCGCTTCTCAGCTTCAGAGCCAAAGACTCTATTCGTGTTAGAGCTGACAACCAACAAAGGTCGCTGGTTGAACCCACTGAAAACAGACAAATCTCCACGGAGCTATCACTTGCACCCAGGAGAAACAAAGGCGAGAATCGGAAACAATTCTGTGCAAAAGGGAAAAATAAAGCAGTGTCCGCACACAAGACTTGCCCCAGTTTCACACCCGATATGTTCTACAACCAGCACAGCTCTCTTATGTAGGCAAGGCCTGAGTAGTTGATGTCAATCTGGATTCCAGACCAATCTGTGGCAGAAAATTTGAAATTGAGTCTTTAAAAAAAAGTTGCAGGTTAAGCCTCACTCCGCTCATCAGAAATCTTGGAACTCGCTGCGAAATCTCTCTAATCCAATTTGGAAGCCACCAGGAACCAAAGACGAAAGCCAACCAAATTAACAACCTGCCTCCCATTAAATCGGTTCCAGCCAGCCAGAGAAAAGCAAAGGCATTTTAAAAGACTCGGGCTGTTTGCTTCCTGATTAATTTGAGTTACAAAAGAGGCTGATCCTGCAATGGTGCATTTAAACAACCATCGGCCCAAAGTTCTTGGTAAGAGGCAACATCCATTCCTGGTCCTCCTGGGACCAAGCCGTTCCCATTGACTCCAGAAGGACCAGGAGATGGAGCTTTCTTGTATTTGTAAATAAAGCATCCGATCGTTCTCATCATGATCATGATCATGGCATAGTTTCAAAGGCACAAGCAGAAGATGGGTTTCCACTTCCCATTAGTTCCAAATGGGACTTGGAGACCAAGCTGTGCTTGGTGCCTTTGAAAAGGCATCCAAAAAGCATCGATAGATATAAATATTGCATGGCTTTTGAGGATGGGAAGCGCTCCATGAGATACATCTCCATGTTTCATCAATAGCAGGTCCCTCAAATCGAGAAGGAGACATGTGGATGGATGGAAACCATGGAGATGTATCTCACGTGACGTTCCATATGGAGAAGCAACCATTCCATATGGAGAAGGAGACGTGTGGATGGATGGAAACCTTCCATGGGGAACATGGAAGGTTTCCATCCATCCACATGTCTCCTCTATATGGAACTGTTGCTTCTCCATATGGAACGTCATGTGAGATACATCTCCATGTTTCATCAATAGCAGGTCCCCCTAATCGAGAAGGAGGCGTGTGGATGGATGGAAACCTTCCCCATGGAAGGTTTACATCCATCCACATGTCTCCTTCTTGATTGCTTCTCCATATGGGACGTCCCACGTTCATGGGCGTTCCACAGGAGAAGATTCCCACGGAGAGGGCTCACTCAGCACCCACCGAATTGGCAAACAGAATTGGTGCCTATAGCTTGTGACAATAAGCCGGAAGCCATACCATTAAAAAAGAAAACCAAAGTATGCCATTGCAAAAGTTTTTTTTTCTGGGGTGGGATGTAATAATAATACAGTAGCAAAATGGTTTGATGAATAATTGGAAAAGGAAGGAAAAGAAAAAAACAACCAAATGGCCAAAATTTATGAAATGAACCAGCGATAAAATTGTGTGCTATCGAAATAATAGAACCTTTTTTAATATAAAAAAACCCCTCCAGACTTTCTTGGAAGGAAGGAAAAATAAAACAAGGATGTTTCATGCGTATTAATGTGATGTCCTCTCAAAAAAAAAATCCATCCTTTAATTCTCATGTATCTATCTCTTTAAAGGGGGGAGAAAAAACACCCATCTCAATACAGAAAGGCGTTACGGAACTTCGTAATTCCAATTTATGAAGTGTGTCAACTCTTTAGAAAACAAATAAATGTCTTTAGAAGCAAAAAATCATACCAAATGGAACTTCTCTGCGTATGTGAATGTATTTAAATTATACTGTATATACTTGAGTATAAGCCTAGGTTTTCCACCCCTTTTTTAGTCTGAGAAAGCCCCACTACGGCTTATACGCGAGCCAAGGTTATTCATTCTTTTATTCTGTTATTAGTATTTATTTATTATTTATTTTATTTATTTAAAACTTTTGTATCCCAATCTTTTCACCTCCATAGAGGGACTCAGACCGGTTAGTATTATTTTTTTTATCACATTTACATTATTTTACTCTATTTTTATTACATTTATTATTTTCTCTATTTATTATTATTGTTATTATTACATTTATTATTTTACTCTATTATTACTTTTACTATTGTACTCTATTATTATTACATTTATTATTTTACTCTATTTTTATTACATTTATTATTTTTCTCTATTATTTTATTCCATTTATTATTTTCTCTATTTATTATTACATTTACTATTG
The DNA here is from genome assembly GCA_030556195.1 of Anolis apletophallus. NCBI lineage: Eukaryota > Metazoa > Chordata > Lepidosauria > Squamata > Anolidae > Anolis > Anolis apletophallus. The sequence goes on along the minus strand of JARBWK010000016.1, from coordinate 21,464,043 downwards.
TATTCTATTGTTTACATTTATTATTTTACTCTATTTTATTACATTTATTATTTTTATGTATTTATTATTTTTATTACATTTATTATTTTCTCTATTTATTATTATTGTTATTATTACATTTACTCTATTTTCATTAATTTATTATTTTATTACATTTATTATTTTCTCTATTTATTATTACATTTATTATTGTACTCTATTATTATATTTATTATTTTTCTCTATTTTATTACATTTATTATATTTATTTATTTATTATTTTTATTACATTTATTATTTTTCTCTATTTATTATTATTGTTATTATTACATTTACTATTTTACTCTGTTTTTATTAATTTATTATTTTATTACATGTATTATTTTCTCTATTTATTATTACATTTATTATTTTACTCTATTTTATTACATTTATTATTTTTCTCTATTATTTTTATTACATGTATTATTTTTCTCTATTTATTGTTATTATTATTACAATTATTATTTTACTCTCTATTATAATTAGGAGGATATGTAAGCAGCAATTTACATTGAAGAAGGTTAGAGTAATGGTTTAATCAGAGCTAGACAGTCTTACCTTAAATTACAGTTTTTTGTAAATATTCATAAACATTGAACCTCCTGATGCCCCAATTCATGCAATTTCATTGGTATCTATTTCTATTTTGAAGTTTAGCAGTAGTTGCTACATTTCCCATCCTCGGCTTATACTCGAGTCAACACATTTGTGCAAAAATTGGGTGCCTTGGCTTATTTTGGGTCAGCTTATATTTGAGAATGTATGTTAAATAGATGTTAAATTGGAGAAACCAGTTTGAGATTATTATTATTCGTTGTTAGTATTATTTGATAAATGTCGAGATACAGAAAAATATATCAGCGTAAGTACAAATGTGCTTACAGCGAACGCTTTTGATACCGCAAAAGAGAAAGGCGGTAACTATTTCTAATATTTTAATAGATTTCTCCTTTTTGAAAGAAAAACATAGAAAAAATCATCCCCTTTCTGTCCTTGAACCTTTAGAATGGAAATACTTAACTTTGGAAAATTACTCTGGTATAAACAAAACAGTGGGTCAAAAAAAATGTGATTGCTAATCAGTACAAAAAGACCTTCAGCGACTGACCTTACTTCCGGAGTCCTTGGCTCCACATTCACCCTTATCGTACCACCATTTGTTTTTCAGCTTGTCTAAGATGCCTTGTTCACTGAGTTTCAATACTGCAAGGTTTACAGGAGTTCTTCACGTGGGAAATAACATAAATAACATTATATTATGTTATTTTATGTTATTCAAGCTTTAAACTACTTTAAAACTATACAAAGCGATAAAGCAGGGTTCCTGGCCACAAACGTATAAAAAAATTATCTCATAACTGCAGGCATAACTGGATCAAACCCCTTAGAAAAAGTTAAAAAGTCTAGAGCATCACTAGATCACCAGGTCCTGCCCGTATCGCTTTGAGTAATCGGCACACACTGTTACATAGACTCCATGGAAACAGCATTGGTCAATTTCCCCACTTTTGGGTGGGTCAGTTTGGTTAGTAAGGTTAGTTCGGCTTGCAGTAGCTTTGAAATGGACTTTGGAAGGGGAAGAAAAGTTGGCACTCAAAGGCTCACTTATTGAACTAACAGAAAGAATGAGCGCCCTTCCATTCTCGTCCATTCCTCTTCCTGCATCCTATTTTTCCTTGAGGATAGGATTGAGTTATCAAGACTCTTGTAAACACTGTGAGAATACCAAGCACAAAGTAGCTGCACGCAATAACATCCTGCAGAAACGTACTAATAGTGCATGCGGTCAGGACCGGACGAAGATAATTACAAATGGTATGCAAACCCTCTTTTGGCGCCCTCTCACTCTCCATGCGCATGCGCGCCGGTGGTGCGCCGGTGTGCGCATGCGCAGGCCAGCTAGTTCTGCGCATGTGCAGGGCCAGCTACGTGCATGCTCGCTGGTGTGCACATACGCAGGGCCAGCTAGTTTGCCGCATGCGCCATTCGCCCGGGCACGACGCCAAGTGAATGGCAATGCAAAGCGCACTCCAGGAGGCTGAAAAGGAGGACATTTTGCAGCCGGAGGCGGGAGGCTCCTGGAGTGCGTTTTGCATCACCATCCACCTGGAGTCGCACCCGCACGCCAACCCCCAGCAATGGCGCGGCATGCACCGAACCTGGCAGCTGTGGCCAGATGCGCCCCTAGTCCACATGGCGCCTGAGGCAGCGCTTAATTTGCCTCCACAAAGATCCGCCCCTGCACGCGGTGCAGACTCAAAATTAGTAAGAACATAAGTCCTGGCCTTGTCTTACTCAATTGCTGAGTATGCCTGCTCCGGGTTGTTGTAGGTTTTTCAGGCTATATGGCCATGTTCTAGAAGCATTATCTCCTGACGTTTCACCTGCATCTATGGCACGCATCCTCAGAAGTTGTTAGGTCTGTTGGAAACTAGGAAAATGGGGTTTATATATCTTTGGAAAGTCTGTTTGAAGTAAGTGTGAATGTTACATTTGTAAAATTATAACAGTAAATTAGTAACAACTCTAAAAAAAATGGGAACTCAAGACAAGAAACTATCAGAGACAGCTAATCACCTCTCAACAAAGGATTCCCCCAGGCAGTAACAAGCCACACCTAAAAACTATCAGGCCATCAAATGCTAATCAAGGTGGCCAATTGAAACATTCACACCTATCTCAAAGAGACAAGAGTTCTTTCTCCCACCCTGGACCTTCCACAGATGTATAAAACCCCACTTGCCAAGTTGCCGTGAGTTTTCTGAGCTGTATGGCCAATCTCCGAAGCATTCTCTCCTGACGTTTCACCCACATCTAGGGCAGGCATCCTCATGGAGACCTTCAACTCATGGAGACCTTCATCCAGGCTAATTGCAACAATCACACTTGCCTCCAATAGACAAGAGTTCTTTCTCCCAACCCTGGATATTCCACAGATATATAAACCCCACTTGTCAAGTTTCCAACAGACCTCACAACCTTTGAGAATGCCTGCCCTAGATGGGGTGAGGCCTGCTCCATCTGGCACAAATCTGCCCATATAAAGTAGGTGAATATAACACTGAACAGAAAACATAGAATAATCACAGGATGTCTTAAATCCACACCTGTTGATAGACTTTATAAGCTAGCTGGCACTGACCCCCCCCCCCCCATGGATGCGCGATGGGGACTTGCTGCCAATTACGAGAGAAATAAGGTTGAACACTGTGAAAGCCACCCACTGCATCGCTATCAGCCTCCTCCCAGTAGACGCAAATCAAGGGAAAGTTTCACGAGAACCACCACTGATTTAATGTTCCTCCAGCAACAGCAAGAGTATCCTCCTGGGTAGCTAAATCAGGCAATTCTAACTGGATGCCCATCCCCACTCCTCAAGGGACAAACCAAGAATGAGCAATATGGGCAATGTGTTGTCGAAGACTTTCATGGCCGGAATCACTAGGTTGTTGTGTGTTTTCCGGGCTGTACAGCTGTAACGACCCGGACGTCGGACCACAGTGGCAGGGCAGGCCTTTAATGAAATCCCACCGCTGGTCACTAAAAATGTCACGACCTCGGGCCTTTGACCACTTGGGGCAGGGTGGACCTTCCTATTTTAGATCCCACCGCTGCCGCCAAAAAGTAACGACCTGGCCCTTCCTGACCACTGGCCGTTCTGGTAACGCTGCCACCAACCTAAAATGTATTTAGGATTTTTGTTAAAGTTGGAGATAAGCTAGGCTCCTATGCTAAACATGAACTGCGAGGGTTACTGAGGCGAGATCTCTTCTCCTAGACTGGGACTGTGGGAATGCTGAAACTGGAACACTCTGATGTATTGAGGCACACTGGAAGCTTCTCTTTGAAAGTTAACAAAGAAATGTTTATTGCGGTAACAGGTAACTTTAAAAGGCCCAAATGCGTAATTGGTTATACAGAATGGTACTAGAGCTTGGTGGTTTCTTAAACTTGTATCTTTAAAACTTAGATACAGTACTAGACAGATGTAATATCTCTCACAACAATAACTCCCTCACTCTAATCCTACGACTAGTAGTGAGTTTCCTCAACTAACTGAACTAGTTAGTTCCCTGAGCATCCACTCAGACCTTCAGAAGCACCCTAGCTACCTAACTCTCTTCTAGAGTTCCCTGTAGCTGGCTTCCCAGAGATGGGAGCCAATCTCTAAACCCTAGAGATCAAAAGCCTGTGTCTGACTGCCTGTCAGCTCCTCACAGAACTTTTCCTGTCAGCTTTCCAAGACACCTCTGTCCAGGCCCGGATTAGCGTCTTTGGCCGCCCTATGCCAAGACGCCCCGCGCCGCCCCCTGGGCGCGGAAAGCCCTGCCCCCAGGGCGCGGAAAGCCCCGCCCCCAGGGCACTGCTGCGCATGTGCGGCAGCAGCCCCGGCTGTGCAGATTCCGTCGCCTCCTTCTCGCGCCCTCCTTCTGTTCGCAGGAGTAGGAGGAGGCGCCTGGTGCCATGCAGCTTCTGTCGCTTCCTCCTCCTCCGCCCGCGACCAAAAGGAGGGCGCGAGGAGGCAGCGACGGAAGCCGCACGGCACTGGCACTGGTCCCGGCCCCGCGGCTTCCATCCACCTCCTCGCGCCTTCCTTTCGGTCGCGGGAGGAGAAGGCGGAGTCGGACGGAAGCGCACGTCACTGGTCGTGGGGCTTCTGTCCGCTGCCTCCTCCGGGCCGGTGCCGTGCGGCTTCCGTCACCTCCTTCTCAGGCCCTCCTTCCGGTCGCGGGAGGAGCGGAGGAGGAGGCGGCGGACGGAAGCTCCACGACCAGTGCCGTGCGGCTTCTGTCCGCCGCCTCCTTCTCCTCTCGCGACCGAAAGGAAGGCGCAAGGAGGAAGGGAAGTCCCGACCTCCTCCTGGCCACCTGGGCCGCCCCCTTGCAAAGGAAGGAGGCGGCCAGGAGGAGGAAGGGAAGCCCGCTGGCATTTCACCTGTATCTATGGCCGACATCCTCAGAAGTTGTGAGACCTCACAACCTCTGAGGATGTCGGCCATAGATACAGGTGAATTGTCAGGAGAGACTGTTTCTGGAACATGGCCATGCAGCCTGGAGAACACACTACAACCCAAGAATGGGCAGCTTGGAGTTGAAGGCCAAAACACCCATGCCTGATAAAGATCAACAATTGTCATGAGTGTAAGTTATGCTTCCTATTACATTATACATCAACTTTGTGTTCTTACTCAAGCGCCCATGTTAGAGGTGGAGCAAATCTGGTCTCTGTTTTACATTGGTCTCTTAAGGAGCTGTTTAAGGTGCTGAAACTATTTGAATCATGGTGTTCAGCACATTGGACAACTCCTTGAAAGTCAAGCATAGAAAACAGAGCTACTTCCCTGTAGTAAGAGACACTAGCAAGCAATGATACATGGACCAAAGAGAAAAACTGTCCTTTTCTCATGAAAAAGATGTAGTACATAATATGCTTCTCCAAGAAAGATACATCCTGAAAGAGAAGACCCTCAAAAAGTGGGTCAAAATACGGATAATGCTTTAGGAGGGATACAGGCTGGTGGAGCAGTGAGGTAAACCACTGAGCTGCTGAACTTCCTGATTGAAAGATTGCAGGTTCAAATCTGAGGAGTGGGGTGAGCTCCCGCTGTTAGCCCCAGCTTCTGCCAACCTAGCAGTTCGAAAACATGCAAATGTGAGTAGATCAATAGGTACCGCTCTGGTGGGAAGGTAACGGCGCTCCATGCAGTCACGCCTATGACCACATGACCTTGGAGGTGTCTATGGACAACGCCAGCTCTGCAGCTTAGAAATGGAGATGAGCATCAACCCCTGGACACAACTGAACTTAATGTCATGGAAAAACCTTTACCTTTACCTTTACGTGTCAGAAAGCAGGGGCTGCCCTGGGTAAGAATGTCAGAATGTCAACACGTATGTCTCATCTTAGTAATGCGATTTCTCAAGAAGTACCAATTACTGACCATTCAGTCCCCCATTACCTTCTCGAACAAGGCTATTAGGGGCAGAATTGCCCATTGCACGCCTGTTGCTTTGCTACACTGCACACAGCAAAGCACTGAATTAGCATTCCACTGTAGTGCCTCTAATCTAATTAGCTATCAGTCTGGGGAGACTTCTACTCCTTCTGCTGTGGATAGCTGCTGCATTGCAGTGATATGTCCCTGGAGGGACAACGGGCTTGCTATTGGTGCCTTGACAAAGCAACTGCAAAGCCCTCTCAAACTTTGGATGGCGTTTTAGACACCAGGCATGTCCCTGTTGCTTTTAGTGCATCAATGCAAGGAATGCTATATACGATATCTGGTGGAAATATGAACAAAATCAAATGCCGGGAAGCAATGGAAAACCGCATGGCGCATGGAGCCCGCTGTGGCACAGTGGGTGAAACTGCTGAGCTGCTGAACTTGTTGTCCGGAAGGTCACAGGTTCAAATCCAGGGAGCAGGGTGAGCTCCCGCTGTTAGCCTCAGCTTCTGCCAACCTAGCAGTTCGAAAACATGCAAATGTGAGTAAATGAATAGGTACTGATTTGGCAGGAAGGCAACAGCACTCCATGCAGTCATGCAGGCCACATGACCTTGGAGGTGTCTATGGACAACGCCAGCTCTTTGGCTTAGAAATGGAGATGAGCACCAACCCCAGAGTCGTACACGACTGGACTTAATGTCAGGGGAAAATCTTTACCTTTACTTAAAGGAAACCCATGGTTGCGTTCTACGTGAGATAGACTCTTGAAGTCAAATATTCTTATTTTCTACTCTGCTCTTGGTCATGAAGAGATGACCAAGGGCCAAAGATCCATGTTACTTCCAGCCAAAAGAATGGTGGTTTGTTTAGTAAGTATTGCAAGCCAGGAAAAGAAAATACGCTCTTCCCACCAACTAGAGTGAAAGCCAACACGTTGAAGTCGCTACTTAAAAACAACCAGTTACTTTACACTGTTTTCTTTCTGCAACATACTCCAACTGATAGGCATTCTGGGATTTACCATTATTTCAGAAAGGAACATCATTTGTTCCATGACACCTAATTTATTTCATCCCCAGCAGGGATAACTGGAAACCTTGCAATTAATTTTTAATTACTCTCATTCTCTCTGAACTATGTGGCAATTCCATCCATCATGTTGCATCAATATTCATCCCACCACTTTGGAAATCACCATCTCCCCTCCGCTGCATTGTCTATAATTCCACAGTTCTCACAGTCTGGCCTATTTTTGCCAAACAGAGAAATGGCCTGCCTCAGAGGAGTGCCAGAAGGGACCGAGAGTTTAATCTATGCTGACGATCATGCCATCACCGCTTAAGCAGGGAGCTTTGAGATGGTTGAACAGAAGCTCTCTGAAGCTCCAGGTGCTCTTACTGCCTATTATAGAAAAAACCAGCTGATTCCTAATCCATCTAAAACACAGACGTGTGCTTTTCAGCTTAAGAGCAGACAAGCATCTTGAGCTCTGAGGATGACCTGGGAAGGAATCCCACTGGAGCATTGCAGCACACCCAAATACCTGGGAGTTACCCTGGACCGTGCTCTGACCTACAAGAAGCACTGCTTGAATATCAAGCAAAAAATGGGCGCTAGACACAATATCATACGAAAGCAGACTGGCACAACCTGGGGATCACAACCAGGCACAGTGAAGACATCTGCCCTTGCGTTTTGCTACTCTGCTGCTGAGTATGCATGCCCAGTGTGGGACACATCTCACCATGTTAAAACAGTGGATGTGACTCTTAATTAGACATACTGCATTTTCACAGAGTGTCTGCGCTTTACACCAATGGAGGAATTACACTGTTTAGCCGGTATTGAACCACCTGACATCCACCGGGAAGTAGCAATCAATAGTGAAAGGACCAAGGCAGTGACATCTCTGGCCCATCCCGTTTGGATATCAGCCAGCACACACACAACCTAAATCAATAATTTTCTAAGATCTACAGAGACACTAGCTGGAACAGCTCAGCAAGCAAGAGTCCAAAAGTGGCAGGCTAAAACCCAGAACCTCAACCAAATGAGAGACTCCCTCCTGGGCACAAAGAAAACTGGGCGACTTGGAAGGTGCTGAACAGGCTGCGCTCTGGCACAACGAGATGCAGAGCCAACCTTAAGAAATGGGGCCACAAAGTGCATGCAAGTGTGGAAAAGAGCAAACCTACTGCAATGCAACCTGAGCCCTGCCACATGCACAATGGAGGACCTTCTTATAGCAACACCAGAGGCACTCCAAGTGGCCAACTCCTGGTCAAAGGACATTAATAGAATGCCAAGTTTGCAAACTTTGTGTGTGTGGTTTTTTTAAAAAAAAATACACAACTGTTTGGTTTGCTCCTGACACGATAAATAAATAAATTCATAAATACAGTTTGGCCTGTGGTCTGCCGAAGTTGCAACAAAAGTACATTGACTAAATAGAGAAAAAAGATTCCCAAACAAACCTGAGCTCACATGACAGCTGTTGGTCTCAACTAGAGTGGACTCATCACTGGAAGGTCTGATAGAGTTGAACGTTCAACAATACATGACGCCACTGCCCTCTATTTAGGATTAAACCATGGCAATCTGTAAAATTATTATCGTTTTTCTTTGTTCCTTTGTGCATGCCATTGAATGGTTTTGCTTTCTTGCTCGCTGAATATGGTTTAATTTATTTATGCCACCCATAAACAGATGTTCCTAAATGTTCCTTCATTGAGATGCAAGGATTTGGAAAGGATTAGAATGACAAGCAAATGGCGTGCAATGTTAGTGTGGGTGAGTCAGTTCACATGCAAGTTGGACAGAAGACCCTGCAAAGAAGCACTGAGTTGAAATGGATTTACAGTTTAGGGGGAGAGGGGATTCTACTGTCTTTGCTGTGGTTGTTATGAAGTCCTCGCCCTACAACGAACATCTCCACTTTGGCAACGGAAGGGTCTATTGCGCAGATGAAGACCCTTTGGCCCTACTGCACCAATCTCCATCCAAACAAGGGTCAGACATTGTAGGAACTATGTGTTATTGAAGGCTTTCATGGCTGGAATTATTAGATTGCTGTGAGTTTTACGGGCTGTTTGGCCATGTTCCAGGAGCATTCTTTTCTGATGTTTCACCCACATCTATGGCAGGCATCCTCAGAGGTTGTGAGGTCCATTGGAAACTAAGCAAGTGGGGTTGATATCTCTGTGGAATGTCCAGGGTGGGAGAAAGAACTCTTGTCTGTTGGAGTGCAATTGGCCAGCTTGATTAACCTGGTTGAAGGTCTCCATGAGTTGAAGGACTCCTTGATTAGCATTGAATGTCTGCTTCCTGCCTGGAGGAATCCTTTGTTGGAAGGTGTTTGTTAGTCCTGAAGTCCTGACACGAAACAATCAGGGCCAACTTACACCTCACAACAAAGGATCCCCCAGGCAGGAAGCAGCCAGGCTTCGAAGCTGCAAGGCCATTGAATACTAATCAAAGTGGCCAACTGTAACATTCAAGCAGATAAGAGTTCTTTCTCCCACCCTGGGCATTATTCCACAGATATATTTATTTATTTACTTTATTCATATTCCGCTCTTTTTACCCCGAAGGGGACTCAAAGCGGATTACAGGTACACATACTTAGCAGACAATCCCTGTCGTTTCCACATACACACATATAGACGAACAGAGGCAAACTCTGACCACCAGGGGGAGCTGCTGACGCACTCTCAGCATCCCTTGTTGTTCCTTCTGCATTCCTCAGTGTTCCTGGAGTTCTTTAATGGCCTCATAATTCAGTCAAAATTTGCCTCCCCACTTAATGTGGTACCTTTATCTCCTACTTGACAGATGCCACAGTCTTTTGGGCTGCAAAGGTCGACAGCAGGCTACACTTAAAGGTTGAGCACCCACCTCGACCCGGGCAGGCCTCGAACTCATGACCTATTGGTCAGAGAGATCTTATGCAGCTGACACTTAGCCAGCTGCACCACATTCCTGGTGCTGAGTCTGAGTCCCTCTATGGAGGTAGAGAATATTGGGATACAGAAGTTTTAAATAAATAAATAAATGAAATTATATTGTTGGGATAAGCCAGGAGTCCTCAGACTTTTTAAACAGAGGGCCAGTTCCTGAGACTGTTGGGGGGTCAGACTATAGTTTGAAAAAAAACATGCACAAATTCCTATGCACACTAAGTTACACATTCCCGGTGTAAACTTCACTTGCCTAGTTTCCAATAGACAGCTCTTTGGCCTAGAAATGGAGATGAGCCCCAACCCCCAGAGTCAGGGGAAACCTTTACGTTCACTTTATCTATTCTATCCAAAATTGCTCAACTTGTTGACTGAAAGGTTGCAGGTTCGAATCTGGGGAGCGGCGTGAGCTCCTGCTGTCAACCCCAGCTTCTGCCAACCTAGCAGTTCGAAAACATGCAAATGTGAGTAGATCAATAGGTACCGCTCTGGTGCGAAGGTAATGGTGCTCCATGCACTCATGCCAGCCACATGACCTTGGAGGTGTCTACCGACAATGCCAGCTCATTGGCTTAGAAATGAAGATGAGGACCAACCCCCAGAGTCGGACACGACTAGACGTACTGTCAGGGGAAAATTTGACCTTTACCTTAACTATTATATCTAAAAGATTAGGTAATACTCGACTAGATGGGCAAATAGATTGTTCAAAAGCAGACTCCCGTTCTCTTATGGAAACCTTTCCTCAAAGCTAACCCTGGCGTTTCAACTCTCCATGACATCCCCTAACAATTGACTCCTGTACTACTTAAACACCAGGGAAAAGGAGTGCTGCGAGACACGTTAATTGCGGGGTCCTTTTTGTTATTATTTGCCATTTTTCTTCCTGAGCAATTGGTTAGCATTCATTGGTAAAACAGTGTTTTATTTTGGTTTGGCGGCTAATGACGCAGTCTTTGGGTTTCGCTCCAGCAGACGCCTCTCTTTTGCCTTCCCACCCAGCAAGGCCTTTGGAATAACATGTATGCTGTATCTCATTAGCACATGGAGGAGAACGGGTTAGCAAGGAGTGCAACAGTCACTCAAGAGCCTTTTATTTCCTGTTTAGAAGTCATTAGCATCCGCCTGGCCTTCCCTATAATTAGTATTGTGCAAATGCCACAGCCACGTCAATTACTTGCAAATCACAAAATTTGTGCAAATTACAAGGTTGGGGGTTTGTTAAAGGTGCCCAAGCGGATGGCTGAAATTCCCATACAAAGGCAAGGAGCTTTGGCCAATGGGGCTGGGTGGGTTGGAAATTACAGCTCCTTCTTAATGCATGGACTTACTTTCAGGAGCAATTTCAAATGAGTTGGCACTATAACTACTCAGTGTTTCTATGGCAGGAAAAGGGAAATAACAATCCCAAGTCTGCCTCCATTTAGAAAAAAACCCAAGGCGGAACAGTCCATTGCAGAATAATAATAACAACAACAATAATAATTGCTGGTGTGGATTGCTCTAGAATCCCAAGATCAATCTCCTGATATTTTGGGCTACAATTTTGGGCTAAACTTCCCACAATAACTTGCTATGAGTTTTCCGGGTTGTCTGGCCACGTTCCAGAAGCATTCCCTCCACATTGATGTACAATGACAGTAAAGTTATTCTATTCTATTCTGTGGGGCTCCCTTGTAGCACAGAGGGTTAAACTTCTGAACTTGCTGACCGAAAGGTCACAGGTTCGAATCCGGGGAGTGGCATGAGCATCTGCTGTTAGCCCCAGCTTCTGCCAACCTAGCAGTTTGAAAACGCACAAATGCGAGTACACCAATAGGTATGGCTCCAGCGGGAAGGTAAAAGTGCTCTATGCAACCATGCTGACCACATGACCTTGGAGCTGTTAATGGACAATGCCGGCTCTTTGTGTTAGAAATGAAGATGAGGATCAATTCCCAGACACAACTTGACTTAATATCAGAGGAAAACCTTTACCTCACAAGCAGTTATTGTCGAAGGCTTTCATGACCAGAATCACTGGCCTGTTGTAGGTTTTTCAGGCTGTATGGCCATGCTCTAGAACAGGGGTGCTCATTAGGTAGATAGTGATCTACTGGTAGATCTCGAAGGGCGCCCTGGTAGATCCCAAGCAGATCGCAGGCACAGTGTGTATGGCTCCCATGCCATTTGTGAGGAATGCTCAGGAGCTTATTATACTCACATTTAGTTGAATTCAGTCTTAAAATGTATTATATGGCTCTCACTGAAATAAATTTCCTAATATTTTGCTTTTATGGCTCTCTGAGTAGTGGATAGGTAGATCTTTGGGACTTGGTTGTTTTATAAGTAGCTCGCATGCTGGAAAAGTGTGAGCACCCCTGCTCTAGAAGCATTCTCTCCTGACATTTTGACTGCATTTATGGCAGGCACAACCTCACAGGCTACCTGTCATAGATGCAGGCGAAATGTCAGGAGAGAATGCTTCTAGAACATGGCCATACAGCCCCGAAAACCTACAACAACCCAGTAGAGGCTTGGAAGGTTGCTATTTCCAACACTGCAGGATGTCCCTATTGCAAACACAAAGTTTTGGCAGTTTAATAAAACTTTTCCCATATTTGTAAAATAGAAGCAATTAGGAAATGAGATTGATCACCCAGGAACAAAAATAATGTTACATACTGTTGTATTCCACCAAAAGAAAAGCTGCGCACAAGCCTTGTATTGGGAATCTCTTGCTGTGTTGTCATTCTATGAGGGTTGAATGAAAAGTAATGCCTCCACCTCCGTTACTTGGGTTTGGATGGGAATATTTTAATAAATCAAATGCAGAAATAATCCTTAGAATGTGGGCTTTAACTTGCTTTAAATTTCTCTCTGAGTGATATGACAATTGTCCTGAATCAATCTGTTAACCTTTTGCTTGTGAAACTTGGTGGTTGCTGTCACAGGACATCCAGGAAGTGGCGCAGCTGGCTAAGTGTCAGCTGCATAAGATCTCTCTAACCAGTAGGTCATGAGTTCGAGGCCTGCCCGGGTCGAGGTGGGTGCTCGACCTTAAGTGTAGCCTGTAGTCGACTTTTGCAGCTCGAAAGACAGTTCATTTGTCAATTAGGAGATAAAGGTACTACATTGAGTGGGGAGGCAAATTTTGATTGATTTATGAGGCCATAAAGAACTCCATTAATAGCTGAGGATTGCGGAAGAACAACAAGGGTCGCTGAGAGAGATGAGGAGTTCATCAGCTCCCCCTGGTGGCCAGAAGTTGGCCAGAAGTTTGCCTCTGTTCGTCTATGTTCGTCTATATATGTCTATATATGTCTATATATGTTGTCTATATATGTTCAACTGGGGTGAGTAGAGCGGAATATAAAGTAAATAATAAATAATAATAAATAACTCTTTGTTTGTCACGGAAGTCAGATGTTCCCACCTCAACATCTTTAAACTTACTCACCCAGCGACGCGCAGTACTCACATCAACACAATCACCACAAACATTTTGCATTCTCTGATGAATCTGAGGTGACACTTTCTGCTGTCAAGAATTCAATGACTGCACGTTGCTTAAGTTGCATTGACTAACCGTTTGCGCAGGGTTCCATAGTTTGCACTTTAACAACACAACCATTCAATGCTAATGCTTCTTGCCACAATGGAACTGTAGAGGAGTCTACTGAACAAACCAGTACTTGCTGCATGCCAGTACTGCCATCTGTTGAGCAGTTATGAAGGTGGAGGCATTACTTTTCATTCAACCCTTGTAGGTAAGCGCCAAGGTCTCGTTGAACTGCTGTGCACACAGTTTGATACAGCAGGTCACCAGTGATGCAGTTTTCAAACTTTTGGACAAGATTATCCAATGCTTAATCTGTGACCCCTGGATCGAGTTCTGCATGCGGATGCGCAATGGCGCAGGCCCGCCTTGCCGATTGATGGTGCAGATGTTGCTTTGTGCGGCGGCTCTTACGGACAATGGATGTAATGAATGCAGGTGCTGCCCAGGCTTCCTCTTCCTGAAGTATGTTTCCCAAAGAGACAAATTGAACGCAGACGTTCATCAGCGTCAAGCTTTCCTTTAAATAATAATAATCCTTGAGCAGTCTGCGGAGTTTGAATCGCAATCTAAGATCACACATTTGTAAATATGTGAGCAGATAGGAGGCAATTTACAGCTGACTCTTTTGTAACCTATGAAAATTAGCTGTTGAAGTCTTAAATTTCCTTGATGAGTTAGAACTGCATCATCAAGGCATCGCATCAGGCGTTCCTATCCATTTCCATTAATATATTTGTTTCTGTAATTAGTTTCCTTCTGAGCAATTGAAAACATTTCTTATTCCATTGCTTTCAAGTGCGCAAATTTCGCCTTTGATCTCCGTCGTTCTCTTGGTGGAATGAAACAGTTTTTTTCAATGGGATTATGTATGTTTTCTTTCCTCCCCAAAGATAAATGTATACCACTGGTATATAATACATAATGAGAAAGATGGATACAGATATATTGCCCTCCTTCTCTCTAAAGGAGTATGTTACAAAGCTTGCAAATCTTTGCGTGCTCTGCTATGAAAATATGGTTCTCTCTGATGGCAACATCTGCTTTGTGTTTACAATTTCTTAAAAAGCACTGCTTACGTGTTTTGCAATTTCCATTTCAGCACAAGTCCATTGAAACCAATAGATCAAGTTGGTCATAATTATACCCATTTGCTTACACAATCAGTATGCACAATGTTCATGGCTTTCATGGCTGGAATCCCTGGGTTGTAGGTTTTTCGGGCCGTATAGCCATGTTCTAGAAGCATTCTCTTCTGACGTTTTGCCTGCATCTATGGCAGGCATTCTCAGAGGTTGTTAGGTCTGTTGGAAACTAGGAAAATTGGGTTTATATATCTGCGGAAAGTCTGTTTGAGGTAGGTGTGAATGATTCATTTGTAAAATTATAATAGTAAATCATTAACAACTCTCAAAAACAGGGGAACTCCAGACAAGAAACAATCAGGGACAGCTAATCACCTCTCAACAAAGGATTCCCTAGGCAGTAACAAGACACGCCTAAAAACTATCAGGCCATCAAATGCTAATCAAGGTGGCCAATTGAAACATTCACACCTACCTCAAAGAGACAAGAGTTCTTTTTCCCACCCTGGATCTTCCACAGATATATAAAACCCCACTTGCCAAGTTGCTGTGAGTTTTCCGGGCTGTATGGCCAGGATCCAGAAGCATTCTCTCCTGAGCTTTCACCCACACCTATGGCAGGCATCCTCATGGAGACCTTCAACCAGGCTAATCAAGCTGGTTGTGAGGACTCACCCATTCTGTGCTAGGCCGAGACCAGCATAGCAGTTTAGCTCCCTGGTAGGATGCAGTATCTAGGAAAGGGGGGGGGGTGGTGGCTGGAGCCTCTTCACACACACAGAGAGAGAGAGAGAGAGAGAGAGAGAGAGAGAGAGAGAGCTGCCTGGGCGTGGCTCAGAGCTCAGGGGAGGAGCCGAACTGTTTGAGGGGGAAAGAGTGTAGATTAGGAGCAGTCTCTTGTCAGAGCTGTGAGAGTAAAGCAGTCTCTTGACACAGCTGTGTGTGAGCAGTCAGGGAAGACAGTTGTCTTGAATACTGACCTTGAAAGCTCTGTGTGAAAGCTGGCAGGTAGTCAGTCACAGGCTTTCAGAATCTCCAGGGTTTAGAGATTAGCTCACCTCTCTGGAGAAGCCAGCTATAAGAAAGCTCTCAGATACGAGGTTATAGCTAGGGGGCTTCTGGAAGACTGAGTGTTAGCTCAGTGAACTAACTAGGTTAGTTAGTAGAAGGCTACTCACCACTAGTTTAAATATTAGTGTGAGGGAGTTTTAGTTAGACAAGTTTTTACACTGTTTTGGGAACTAAGATCTAAGAAAATAATCTTTGGTAACCAACACGCTATTGAACCTTAATTGATAACCGTTACGCATTTGGGCCTCATTAGATCTGCTTGTTAGTTTAATAAACATCAGTTCTGTTAACTTTTCAAGAAAGCCTTAAGTGTGCCTCATTACCATTGGTGTGTGCCAGTTCCAGCAATCTCACATTCCCAACCTGGAAGAAGATTTTACCTCAGAATCCTCTCAGTTTATTTTGGTGATTAGAATTGGGGCCTAGTTTAACTGTTATTTTTATAAGAAATCCTAGAATTAATATTTTAGGTTGGTGGCAGCGTCAAAGAGATTTAAAATCCTCCAAAGATGTATAGCCAAGTCGTCACACTGGCCAATTGCAACATTCACACTTGCCTCCAACAGACAAGAGTCCTTTCTCCCATCCTGGATATTCCACAGGTATATAAACCCCACTTGTCAAGTTTCCAACAGACCTCACAACCTCTGAGGATGCCTGCCTTAGATGGGGGTGAAACGTCAGGAGAGAATGCTACTAGAACATGGCCATACAGCCCAAAAAACCTACAACAAACCAGTATGCATAATCTTATCAAGTAACTGTGTCTAATATCAGAGCCCTAATATACCTTTAAATGTATCAGAAAGGAAATGCTATTGAATGGATACCCGTAATCTTTGGTTAAAGCTTTGGAACGCCCTCCCCAGGGGGATTAGGCAAGTCCCCACACTCTTCGCCTTTCGTAAGGGCCTGAAGACCCGGATGTACTGTACGAACAAGCTTTTGAGAACGTCTAGCCCCTAGTTGCTCTGTGCAATTGTTATGCGGTCTTGCACTACATCCCATGCCATTGTCCCATGGCTGCACCTTTTGCCCATTCCCTTGGCCATTGTTTACAGCCTGGCCAAGTTTACAGTAGCTTACCGCCAGAACAACACCATTTTAATTGAGTTTTAAGTTGTTGTTTTACATGTTTATATTGTGTTTTATTTTATGCTCTGTTTTTAGGCACTTTTGTACTATGTGTAAGCTGCCCCGAGTCCCTTCGGGGAGATGTGCTGGGCTACAATAATAAAGTAGTTGCTATTATTATTATTATTATTATTGTGGGAAAATAAGCTACCTTGTGGGGACATGGTGGCGCAATGGGTTAAACCTTTGTGCTGCTGCACTGCTGGAAGTTCAAATCTGCGGGTCGGGCTGAGCTCTCGCTGTTAGCCCTAGCTCCTCCTAACCTAGCAGTTCAAAAACATGCAAATGTGAGTAGATCAAAAGGTACCGCTTGAGTGGGAAAAGGCAAAGAGACGTTCCAAGCAGTCTTGTCAGCTACACAACCAGGAGCTGTCTATGAACAACACAGGCTCCTCGGCTTGGAAACGGAGAAGAGAATCTCCCTCAGAACCAGAGATGAGCACTGCCTGCAGAGCCAGAAATTAAAGGAGAAGCCTTTGCTTTTGTCAGTGCATTTGTGTCTCATTGTTTGTTATTGTAACAAGGCACTGAATGTTTGCCTGTGTCTGTTAAATGCTGTAATCCGCTCTGAGTCTCCTCAGAAGGAAGGAAGGAATATAAATACATTATTGTTGTTGTTATTTGAAACATAACAAGATTAGTACACAGCAAACAAGATCACTATGCTGGTTGTTGTATTGGATCACATGTTGGACACTTCACAAGTCTCTAGGACTATGTGATGCATCAGCAAATAATACATGCAGATTAGAGTAGGGTGGCCTTTTGCAACTGACAGGTGGTAATTTTGTCAGAGCTGATTGTTTTTAAGTGCAGGCCAAGGTCTTTAGGCACTGCACCCAGTGTGCCGATCACCACTGGGACCCTCTTGAATAGCTTGTGCCAGAGTCTTTGCAATTCAATCTTTAAATCCTCGTATTATTATTATTATTATTATTATTATTATTATTATGCAGGCCCAGTGCCTGCTGCTAGGCCTCGGGCAGCCTAAGTAGTCTGCCCGGGTCGAAGACAGGGCTGGCCCCAACACGAGCTAGGCCAGGGTGGGGCCAGCCCCACCATTGGACAGCTGGCTCTGGTGGCGGGAAAATCTCCGCCACCCAGGGGGCCTCTGGGAGGAAGAAGCCCCCCCTCCCCATCCAAAATGGCGGGGAGGACACCCAGCACCACAATCATCTCGGCCCGGTAAGCAGGGCCAAGCCATTTATTATTATTATTATTATTATTATTATTATCATCATCATCTCATCTAGCCTGTTGAAATGTATGCCTATCACTTACATTCAACTTGCAAGTGAATTCTTAGTCTTCCTTCCATCATCTGCTTTCTTTTTCGGGCTCTTCGGTGCTTTGTCTCTCTTTGTCTCTTGAAGAGAAATAATTGGTCACAAGATCTGTACTAAAATTGAACAGTAGAAGCTTGTTTTTCCTGGGCAAATAATTATTGTGAGAAAGGACTACATCTTGTCATTGTAACTATCGTGCAGTACTGCCGAGTTATTGTCAAATGATTTAAGCTCCATCAAAGTTGATACCTTCTTTCAATAAACTCTCAAGAACTTTTCCCTTTATTCCCTACCTAACTTTCATGAAACCCTCTGGAAATCTGATATGTGTCAAGGTAGATCCCCCCCCCCCCCACCAGCCTATACAACTGTATTAAGTGCGGGTGAAAAATCAAAGGCATACGTTTCTCCTACAGGGCTCGGTTTCAGAAAATCCAGACTGTGCAAGCACAAGAAACCCAAGCTAAAGATGTCTCCTGATTCATGTGAAATGAATTCAGGAAGAAAGGAGGATGCCTAATACAGAGTCAGACCATGAATCCATCTATCTCAAAGGCAGGATTTGAGCAGGAGTTTCCAGCCATGTGTAAAAATCAGAATCAAAGAGTTGGACGGGACTTTGTGAACTATCTAGTAGTCCAATCCTCTGCTGAACGAAGCATCTACAGCTAAAGCATAAAGAAGTTGTCTATCCCCAGAGAAGGAGATCATACCATCTCTCCGAGCAATTGGTTCCATTGCCAAACCACTCCGACTGTCAAGAAGAGACTTCAACTCTTCAATCGAAATCTACTCTCTCGTAACTTCTAATCATTAGACCTGGTTCTATCTCTGGGGCACCAAAGAATAGGCCTGTCCTCTCCTTTCCATGACAGTCTTTGAAATATTGTAGATGTTGCCCTTCAGCCATATCTTCACCAAGGTGAACATGCCCAACTCCCTCAACTGTCTTCATATCCCTTGTTCTCCATATCTTTTATCCCTCTGCTGTTCCATCTTGTCTATTTCCTTCATAAAACAAGACGCCCAAAATTGATGAGCACCTGAGATTGATTGTAGGGGCCACATACAAAAATGTGTGTTACCACTCAATCTTGAAACCAATGCAAGGATGCAAAGTAATCAAGGAACAAAGATTCTCCATTTCACAATAATTGAGCACAGAAATGTGCATAGTAATGAGCTGTTACGTATCGTAGCCTTTCAGACATAATATATCAGCATCCTCCATTGTCATCACCATAATATATCACCATCATCATGTTTAACATTTACGCAAATGATCAACCACTGCCAGAAGAGAGAGTTTCATCTATGTTGATGATCGTGCCATCACCACTCAAGCAGAGAGCTTTGAAATGGTTGAACAGAAGCTCTCTGAAGCTTTAGGTGCTTTTACTGCCTATGACAGGCAAAAGCAGCCAATTCCTAGTCCATCTAAAATGCAGACATGTGCTTTTCACCTTAAGAAAAGACAAGCATCTCGAGCTCTGAGGATGACTTGGGAAGGAATCCGACAAAAGCATTGCAGCACACCCAAATACCTGGGAGTTACCCTGGACCGTTCTCTGACTTACAAGAAGTACTGCCTGAATGTCAAGCAAAAATTGGGCTCTAGAAAAAATATTATAGGAAAGCTAGAAACAATGTTCTACGAAAGCTGCCTGGCACAACCTGGCATAGTGAAGACATCTGCCATTGCACTTGGCTACTCTGCTTTTGAGTATGCATGTCCAGTGTGGAACACATCTCACCACATTAAAACAGTGGATGTGGCACTTAATGAAACATGCCACATCAACACAGGATGTCTATACCCTACGCCGCTGGAGAAATTACCGGTCTGAGTCCCTCGATTGAGGTGAGAAGGTCGGGGTACAAAAGTTTTAAATAAATAAATAAATATATTTAGCTGATATTGCACCACCTGATATCCGTCGGGAAATTTGGTTGCACTTGTTGAGCTTTATAGTTAACCTACAATCAAAAGGTGTTTTTCCTCCTGCCTTGAAGGGACACGAGCCTCCCTCTAGCCTCGCACGCTCTCCCTCACCACACTGTCATGCTCCAAGCACGCCTGCTCTCCCCTCACCACTTTGAGTTTCAGAAACAGCCCTCCCCTTGGCCGAGAGGCCGGCCCATCACAGCAGGAGGAGGACTTTTGGTGGAAGGATTCACAGTCTCTTTCCAAAAGGGAATAGAAGGACAGGGGAAGAGATCTTCAGCCTTCTCTGCCAAAGGGGTTCCTAAGACCATCAGAAATATGTTTTCTGATGGTCTTTGGTGACCCCTCTGAAACCCCCTCATGACCCCCAGGTTGAGAAATGCTGCTCCAAAGGATCACACCTCCCATCTCCTTTTAAACTGGAGATATAAGGGATTGAAACCGTTCAGCAGTGGAACTCCCGGAGTGTGGTGGAGGCTCCTTCTTTGGGGACCTTTAAACAGAGGGCGAATGACCATCTGTTAGGGGTGCTTTGAACGTGATTGTCCTGCTTCTTGGCAGAATGAGGTTGGACTGGATGGCCCACAAGGTCTCTTCCAACTCTAGGATTCTATGATTCGGCAACCTTTTTGATGCAACGGGTGTACTCTATCATGCAGTTGCACTCCAACCCAGAGTTAGCAGTTCCATGTTGCCAACATGTGCCTCTCATTCTTCTTTGTTCAATGTGCTAGGCAGAATTTTGTGCGCATTCCTCCTGCCTCCGATTTAACCAGCCTGTCACTTTATTATTATCAATACTTCGCAAGAGTGACAAGCAGAGAGTGGGCGGAATTGCGGGGCTTATTAATACTTATTTAAGGTCATCAAAAGAACTTGGCATAAAAGATTAGTGTAGGTAGGTACAAAATTACACAGTGGCAAGCGTTAAATGCGAGAGGAACAAAGCCTCTGCGGAAAAGAGGCAGGCAGCCTCCCGCGAAGGGGAAAGACGGGAAAACATCTCTGCCATTAAGCAGGCATTTGACCCTATTTTTAGCACATTATTTGGAAGAAAGCCTTGCTGATTTATTGAGATATCATGGCAGCCATCCAGCAAGTCTTGGAGATGAATGCAAGAAGGTGCGCGTGTTATGCTGGAATGTTTTAGGGGTTTGTACAACCCATCCGTTCTTTGCTGAGAGCTCGTTTTTTAAACCACACAGTAGGGATTAATTCTGCCTAGGTTGCAAAAAAAGGTGATAGGAAACTGGAGATATTTATGCAATGTTGAAAAATAAGTACATCATCTTCAGGGCTGATGAGCACTATATGGTGTTTTCAACCTGCTTTGGACATTTTAAACACATTACAACTTTTTGTGTGATTGATAGAAAGTTGTCTTGAGTGTGTTCCCCCTCCACTCCCCATGGAACAGCCTACAAATGCAACACAAGGTAGATGCAACACAACCAACACAAGGTAGATGCAACACAACCTCTGAGGATGCCTGCCATAGGTGAAATGTCAGGAGATAATGCTTCTAGAACATGGTCATATAGCCCAAAAAACCTACAACAACCCAAAGTAGATATTTTGCATTTTTATGGACAGATCCAGAAGATGAAAGTGCCAAGCACTTCCTGGGTTGCTGAGAGCAGCCGGGCTTAGCACAGTGGGTTAAACCGCCAAGCTGCAGAAAATCCGGCCAATTGAAAGGTTGGCAGTTCAAGCCTGGACAGGGTGAGCACCCACCATCAGCCCCAGCTCCCTACCCACCTAGCAGATTGAAAACAGAAATATGAGCAGATAAATAGGTACTGCTTTAAGCAGGGAGGTAATAAAAGATGCCTGTAAGGGCATGCCTGGCGATTCAATCGGGAGGACATCTAAGGACGACAAAGCTCCTCAGCACAGAAGATTGAGTGACAGCATCCCCTTGTGTGAGATTTAATCGGGAAGACATGTCAGAATGACAAAGTTCCTCGGCATGGAAGAGGAAGTGACAACACCCCCTTGTGGCTGGAGTCGAGCACAGCCTCCAGATGCCAAAAACAGAAAAGATGAGAAATGCCCTTACCTCTATTTATGTATTCTCTGTCCTTGTTAATTGTAGAACGACATTGAATGTTTGCCGTATATGTGTTCTGTAATCCGCCTTGAGTTCGCTTGGTGAGAGAGATTGGAATATAAATAAAGTAAGTGTGTATGTGTGTGTGTGTGTGTGTGTGTGTGTATGTATGTATGTATGTATATGGTTCCCTCATTTATCGTGGGGCTTCCATTCTAGGACCACCCGTGATAAATGAAAATTCGCAAAATAGGGACGCTTACAATATATGAACAGTATGTCTCCCATCTGCCTTCCCTCTGGAAGATGCCCCCCCCCAATTAATCTCTCTCTCTGTCTGGGTGCTGCTTTCCCTCTACCTCGTGTTCGCGCTCCATGGGGCATGCGCGGTGCTGAGGAGGAGGCGAAGGAAGGTAAAGAGGGCCAGTCTATGCAGAGATCCATCCATCTGCGCCTCTTTCCTCCTCCAGTGTTCCCTCGCTATTTGTATACAGTACAGTAATTTAAATTCATTTTTTAAAAAACCCGCAAAACAGTGAGTCTACAAAAAGCGAACCGTGAAGTAGCAAGGGACACACTGTAACCTCAACTGGTTTTAGTCTACTTGGGAGTATGGATTGGATTCAGGTTGATGACACCCGAGCTCTACTTCAAAACACTATCAATGAGACATGACAATTTCATGGCAAAAGCCTGGTCTAGATGCCTGGCCCAGTTCACCCATGGAAACGAGCGCTTTGCCCTTTCTGCCTCTTACAAATTTATGAAGCCAGCCCTGAAGCATTTCCTCGAAGGATAGGCAATCTGGGCCAAAAACAGCCAAAACAAAAGCATCATCTTATTAACAGAGGGATATAGATGCTTTTAATGTGTTGGATAGGAAAACACAACCGCCTGGAATATTAAATGGGTGCAAACATGAAACTGTTTCGAGCAAAAGAGGCCTTGCCAAAAGAGGTGCACAAAACGCATAGTGTTCCAAGAAGGGCAGCCTTACCCCAAACACACACACACACACACTGCCAGATGTACAAAAACTCAGTATTATTCTTTTTTTTACACGCAACTGCACACCATGCTTTAAGCTATTTGAAAGGGCTTCTGTTAATTCCTTCAGGGGCAAGCATGTGCATCTGGTGCAAACAACTGGCCTGACCCATATTATATTCCCAGGTGGCCTGGCCTGGTTGATGGAGGTTTAGACAGGAAAATGACTGCCAGTTCTTAAAAGCAGCTCCCTGGTCCAAAGCAAGCCAGCCAGCCAGCAGGCGAGCAAACAGGAAACATTTTGCAGGTGCCGAATAGCGAAAGAATGGTTCTTATCTCCATTTTTATTTTATGTCTTCAGTTAGCACACCAGATTAATGTCTCCTAATTAAGAACTTGCTTGATCGGCACAGATACCGGCATACAAAGAGCTTCTCCGCCTCATGAATGGAAATGTGATGAGTATAACCTCAAAGATTTGATGTGGGTTAGAATCGAGTTGGTGCCTTAATACATGCATACCTTCCCCATGGAAGCCATTAGACTGAAGTGACAGGACACATGTATCAGTGTTGCACATGAATGCACACTATATGGATGCACACCCAATTACAGTAATGAGGAAGTATTGTGCAGTTTAGACAAAACAGTTTTCTTTCAGATACAAGCAGGAACGGTTTGTTTTGGATTTCAGTAGGAACAGTATGCTTAGATACTCCACTGGACTTTCAGACTAGACAGAGACTCTATCAGACTTTCAGAACAGAAATATGCTTTAGATTATGGACTGTTGATTATGAGAAAGATGCCCAGTATTACCTACACAGAGAAACTACTTAAAATCCTATTGGAAGTAGATCAATAAGAAAAATGCCTGTATGCTGTATATATGAAGCTTTGTGAGTAAACCAACTATGTTACTTTTAAAGAAGACTGTTTATTTTTGTCTCTTGAGAGCATGATTTAAAGGCAATTATATTTTAAGGGCGAGCAGATGTTTTGGGGTAACTATTTATTTACATCATTTCTACCCCGCTCTTCTCAACCCCCGCGGGGGGACTCAGAGCGGCCTAACAAAACGGCAACAATTTGATGCCAATACCTTGTATGGTCTGGGGCCAGTGTACCTAAGGGACCGCCTCTCCCCATACTGTCCCACGAGATCACTGAGATCCAAGGATAAAGATCTCCTACGGGTGCCGAGCGCTAAAGCTTACCGCCTCACATCAATGAGGAGGAGGGCATTCTCCATCATTGCCCCTACGCTTTGGAACTCCCTGCCGCTGGAGGCCAGGTCACTTTGTGACCTCCTGGCTTTCCGGAAAGCCTGTAAGACTTGGCTATTCCGACAGGCTTTTGACAACTGAGTCCAACTATGTCTATTTGAGTCAGCTCAAGGACATGCTAATTGAGCAAATACTGTTGCTCAATGTAACCTTTTATCATTTTATTTTTTGTTGTGTAACTGTTACTGTGTTTTTATTGTTTTATATTTTACATATCATTGTATCCTGTTTCTTGAATTGTGAGCCGCCCCGAGCCACCTGCGAGTGGCGGCCAAAAAACCAATAAATAAATAAATAAATAAATAAATAAAATACACAATATAAATACAATATAAAACCATAACATTAAACATTAAACTAAAAAGAACACTTCTGAAATTCTGCTCTGTGTGCAGAGCACACAAATTCACACACACACATACTCAGTGCAGAAGAACATGTAGGTCACGAATAGGGCTCCACAGTCACCTATGGACCCACCACGAAGACAAAACACTTGGAAGGCTATCATACTCGGACAATGAGGGACCGCCAAAGTAAGTAAGTGGCATTAAATAAACTGCTGACTTCCATTTACTGTCAGATTCCGTTCATGAACTTTAGAGGATTAAAAAAAACCCCTTTCAAATGCAGTGAACTTTTTCAGCAGCACAAGCTCAAGTTAACTTCTGCCACTGCACATTTTTCATAATATGTTGGTATAAGCAGGCAGGACATTAAACTTTTCACACACTCACATAGGTAACATCATTTTATGTGGTTGAGCTCAGGTGGATACTTGGCGATATTCCCTCCTCTCCCTATTTTTAGCCCCAGAGGTAATGACTGAAAACAAAATACATAAAACTTCCCTTGTTTTAATACCGTTTTTGCCGTTATCCAAATATAATTACAGGGAATAATAATTCCACTTGCTGTGCTGATAAAAGCGAGAGGGAACTCACTAACTGCTTGCGCACTTCCTCATCAATAGTCATGCCGCAAGTGGGTTGATTAACTATAGAAAGTGATTACAAATTTTAATTGTTTTTTTTTAAGACGAAGAGCAGATTGCATAGAGGAAGGGAATTGCAATCTGGAAAATTTAATGGACTCTTTGGGGAGTACTAGTTCTCAATTAAAAGAATTAATTCTACAAACCCTTTCCTAACAGGATTCGTAAATATGACAAAGGGTTTGGTAAGTTATGTCTACATTGGAGGCTGAACGGACTCAGTGCTGGAATCCTGTTGCTAACATATGCTGGTGTTGCCATTGCGGAAGGATGTTTCCAGTGCTTCCTTGCACAATGACATATGGAAGGAACTCTTAACAGCAGGATAAGATATATGGTAGCTCATTTCTAGGGAGGTTTGTCCTACATTATTGGATTTTAGGTTCAGTCAGAGAGCTTTTGGGGCTCAATATGTGTTAACTCGTGCGATAGCATGGTGAACTGGCAGAGATATTATGGAGTGGCTACTTGGTTATAAAGCTTGATGTCTGGTAAATTTACATCCATAGCTAGGTTGCTGTGAGTATTCTGGGCTGTATGGCCAGGATCCAGAAGCATTCTTTCCTGATGTTTCACCCACATCTATGGCAGGCATCCTCATGGAGACCTTCAACTCATGGAGACCTTCAACTGCGAGCCAGTAGGTTGAGGGTGAATCCGGCGAAGACGGAGATCTTGTGGCTGGGCCGCCCGGGCGGGGTGGGTGGCCGGCTTCCGACCCTGGACGGGGCGGCGCTGCATCCAGCGCCGTCAGTGAAGAGCCTGGGTGTCCATTTGGACTCCCAGCTGACCATGGAGGCCCAGGTCTCCATGGCCAGCAAGGCTGCCTTCTTCCACCTCCGCCAGGCAAGGAGGCTCGCCCCCTACCTATCCCGGAACGATCTAGCCACGGTGATCCAAGCCACGGTCATCTCGAGGCTAGATTACTGTAACGCGCTTTACGTTGGCCTGCCTATGTCGTCGATCCGGAAGCTCAAGCTGGTGCAGAACACTGCCGCCCGGCTCCTGTCTGGGACCCCAGCAGGCTGCCATATAACACCAATCTTGCAGGATCTGCACTGGCTGCCTATTGAGCACCGGGTCGCCTTCAAAGTGCTGGTTCTTACCTTTAAGGCCATCCACGGCCTGGGGCCAGCGTACCTGAGGGACCGTCTCACCCCATATTGCCCAGCGAGATCACTGCGGTCTGAAGAGGCCAACCTTCTAGTAGTTCCATCTGTAAGGCTGGCCCACCTAACATCTACCCGCCGGAGGGCGTTCTCAGTAATAGCTCCCACGCTATGGAACGCCCTCCCGGCTGAAACCAGAGCCTTGCGTGACCTACTCCCGTTCAGGCGGGCCTGTAAAACTCATTTGTTTAGACAGGCCTTCGGAGAGTAGGCCGGCGTAGATTCCACCTGGCTGTTTAGATTTGCTGCTGCTTATTTTAACTGTATTGCCTGTTTTAATTTGTGTTTTTAACTGTTTTATGTTGTTGTTTTAACCCATGGCACTATGCCACTGGCTCTGTGAGCCGCCGCGAGCCCCTGGGAGTCGGCGGTCGAGAAGTCCCAATAAATAAATAAATAAATAAATAAACCAGGCTAATCAAGCTGGCCAATTGTAACAATCACACTTGCCTCAAACAGACGAGAGTCCTTTCTCCCATTCCACAGATATATAAACCTCACTTGCCTAGTTTCCAACACACCTCACAACCTCTGAGGATGCCTGCCATAGATGTGGGTGAAACGTCTGGAAGGAGGACTTCTTCTGGAACATGGCCATACAGCCTGGAAAACTCATAGCAACGCAGTGATTCCAGCCATGAAAGCCTTCAATAACACATTCTGTAGCTATCTTGAAGAAGTACAATGTTAATGAATTGAAAAGATGTATATCTGGGCAAGAATGCTCCAATGTGCATCAGGCACCTCTGAAGTACACCGAGTACTCTTGTTGTATACTCGTGTCCATGGAACATCAATAACTCCACTGGCTATAATTGCCAAACATATGTTTGGACATTGCAACATCATGGCAGTCCTTACATACATTGCAAAGTTGCTCCATTCAATTTTGTACCCAAAGCATAGGTATTGCAAAAGATGTAAGTCTCAAGCAGAATGTCTGACTACCTTGGCTCTTGTCATTATTATCCTGATGCTTTCTTCCGTTTTGCATTTGAGCCACCTTGCAACAGTTAAAACCAACATAGTTAAAAATTCACAGCATGCGACAGTTAAAAAGCAATAAAACCATCATAAAATTAAAATAGGTTAAACACATAAACTATTCCACAAAACAACAAATAAAAGGCTGGCACATTATACAAAGTCTCTTTCTCCGACAAAATTAGTTCTCAAAATTCTGACAGCATTAAAAGGTTAATCACACACTCTCTTGGTGTAAGTCATTTCAGATGTTCTTGCAAAGACGAAATTGTGTGATTCGTAAACCATCTGCACTGTGGAACTGTAGCAGTTTGACACCACTTTAACTGCTATGGCTCGATCCTATGGAATCCGGGATTTGTATTTTGTTGTGGCACCAGTTCTACACTATAAACAATTGCATTGCCAACAGTGCTGTGGATTTTGTAGAGGCGCAAATAGAGGGCAAAATGGAGAAACATGCCAAGAGGAAGGCACGCCAAGAAAACCCTTGTTGGGAAAGCCTTCTATTTAGAAATGTATATCCTCACTGTGAAAGACCAAGCAAGTCCAGTATAGGTATTGACAGTCATTTGTAGAACTACCACCAACAGAAGATCTTCAAACTAGATCTTTAATACAAGACCTTCAAACTAGTCTTCAACAGAAGTCCTTCCAACTGGATTGTCAATAGAAGACTTTCAAACTGGATATCCAACAGAAAATCTTCAAGTTGGATCTCCAATAGAAAACCTTCAAACCTGATCTCCAATAGGAAACCCTCAAACTGGTCTCCAGTAGAAGACTTTCGAACTGGATCTCCAGTAAGAGATCATCAATCTTTAGACTGGATGTCCAATAGAAAACCTTCAAGTTGGATCTCCAATAGAAAACCTTCAAATTGGATCTCCAACAGAAGACCTTCAAACTGGATGTTTAATACAAGACCTTTGAACTAGTCTCCAAGAGAAAACCTTCCAACTGGATTGTCAATATATGACCTTCAAACTGGATTTCCAACAGATCTCCAAACTGGTCTCCAGTAGAAAACCTTCAAACCAGATCTCCAATAGGAGACCTTCAAACCGTTTTCTAATAGAAGACTTTCGAACTGCATCTCCAGTAAAAGATCATCAAACTGGATCTCCAACAGAAGACCCTCAGATTGGATCTCCATAAAAGATCTTCAAACTGGATCTCCAACAGAAGACCTTCAGACTGGATCTCCAATAAAATATCTTCAAACTGGCCCCCAATAGAAGACCTTCAAACAAATCTCCAACAAGCGACCTTCCAACTAGTTTCCAATAGAAGACTTTCAAATTGGATCTCCAATAAGAGATTTTCAAACTGGATCTCCAACATAAGACCTTCAAACTGGATTTCCAATAAAAGATCTTCAAACTGGCCTCCAACATAAGACCTTCAAACTGGTTTCCAATAGAAGACTTTCAAACTGGATGTCCAATAAAAGATCTTCACACTAATTTCCAACAGAAGAGCTTCAAATTGGATCTCCAATTAACAATCTTCAAACAGGGTCTCCAACAGAAGACCTTCCAACTGGATCAGCCTGGGGTGTGCACTTCAGCGACAGTCCTGAGCAATGGGGAATGGTCCAATCTACTTGTTCTCTCTGTTAGTTAAATAAGGACCCAGATTTGATTGCAATGGTGAGCAGTGCCAAGTGGAAGAATAAAAGAGGGAGGGAGGAGTGCTCACCTGAATAGGCTACTGGGCAAGCGAGCGGGTTGGTTGCAACAATTTCAAGATGGTTCCTTGCCATTTCAGGCTCATGGCTTTTTTTAGTTTGAGTTTTGTTTTTCCTTTCCCTGATGCATAAAATAACAGCCTTGCCGATTACTCTTGACTAAGGTACCCGATTGTGGTGACATTGAGGCTGACCTTGGAGTCACCGCCCCCGCTGCCGCACTCTCCTTTGTCGTACCACCATTTGTTTTTCAATTTGTCCAAGAGGCCTTGCTCATTCAGTTTTAATACTGCCAGGTTAACAGCATTTCTTGAAACGATAAAACATAACTCGTAAGAATAATGCAGAGATGCTCGGTTAAAGTCGTTCAAACGTATAAAGAAAGGAGCACAAGGAGGACAAATTGGCCAGAAAGAAAAAAAATTGGTTTTTTGGTTTTGGTTTGTTTTGGTTTGTTTCATGGGGAGGTGGAGCTATAGAGAATAATGTGTTTGTTACTACAGCAGATAACGGGGGGTTCAATATTGAAAGGTGGCATGGAGGATATTATAAACATTTGCCCAAAAAACTGAAGTGTGCGGGATGGGGAAAATTGTCTTTTGAGAAAAAAAAGAAGTAGAAGAGGTAGAAGTAGTAGAAGTAGAAGAGAGGGAAAAAAATAAAGGCAACGAGAACACCACGTCATGCAATTAACACTCATCACGTTTGGCAGTTTTAAACTCGGGCTTTTACCATCTAAATTGAAAAAAGCCACTGGACTGTAAAATTAAAAGAAAAAGAAAAACCAGCAACAAACAATCAGGAAGGACAACACGGAGAGAACACTTAGAAAGAAAATGGATGCATTAAAGTCAATGAAACCATAATTTACCGTCTTATTTAACTCCACGTAATACTGTTAAGAATTTGTTTTGAAAACTTTTTTAAGTTTACCTCAAATCCACAAGAAAGAAAAAGACAACACAATACATCAGGGTAGGTGGAATACTATAACAACATGGATATTGTTATATTATTCCACCCACCTTAATGCTGAGCCTTTGGGAGTTGCTACACCATAGCCTTTGGAATCCAGGTTCCCACCAACTTTCATTGTGTCACAGGGCTTTCGTTGTTCAATGTACTCATTCATGGTCGATTCGAGCAGGAAGGCAAACTTCCCCTTTGATTTCCTCACGCGCGCCACTCCGTCCGCCGTGGTTTTGGCAAAGACAGACGGTTCGGCCGACTTCATGTATGACCACATTTTCTCATAGACAGCTATTTTGGATCTCTATGTGAAATAAGAGACAGAGAGAGAGAGAGAGAGGCAAATATTAGCATACATGACACCATTCAACTTTACCAAAAATAATGGTGACTGGATCAGAAAGGGAGTTTGAGGAATGTAGACAAAACCTATGAAAAAGAGAAGAGGGAGAGAAAGAATGGAAACATGTATTAACATACACACAACCACAAATTAATAGTGGTTGATCAGAAGGGGAATATAAATACTGTGTTTAATGGTTTTATGATACACACACATACACACATAAACACTTAGCATAGCAGGTCAAACCACCAGCTGCAGTAAATCTTATCAGTCAAAAGGTTGACAGTTCGAAGCCCGGGTCAGAATGAGCTCCTGGCCTTTAGCCCAGCTTCTGCCTACCTAGCAGTTTCGAAAACAGCAATGAGAGTAGATAAATAGGTACCACTTAAGCAGCGAGGTATTTAAGGCACCCAAAAGGAAATGCCAGAAAAATGTTGGTGATTTGATGAAGGAGGAAGTTTACGAACAAAGCTCTTCAGCAGGAAATGTGGAGCGACAGCACCCCCGGTGGCCGGAACCGAGCACAGCCTTCAAGATGCCAAAGATGGGAAAGCCTATCTATACCTCTATCTATGTGCAGTTGTCTGTCTTGTCAGTATATAATGGCATTGAATGTTTGCCATGTATGTGTTCTGTAATCGGCTCTGAGTCCCCTCCGGTGTGAGAAGAGCGGAATATAAATACTGTAAATAAATAATGAATCTATATAAATAAAAATGTAATGTTCTTTGTGGAATGAACATAACTCAAAAATCACTGGACAAACTGACACCAAATTTGGACACAATACACCTATCAGGCCAACAAGTGACCATCACTCATAAAAACATTGGAAAACACAGTGGAAGGGACTTAAAAAGCCAAAAAATACATTACAATGCATGCATAAAACCACATATATACACATAAACACATACATACACACACAAAACAAATATACTGTACACATAGTGGGCCACAGCAACACGTGGCAGGGGACAGCTAGTAAATAAATAAATACACAATCCAGGAGTGTATGGTTGAGTATTCTGTGCTAGAGAACTCAGGTAAACTTCTACGCTATAGAATTAATGCCTTTTGGAATCAATAAAACAGCCATGGCTCCAGGTTATAGAAATCAAGTCTTTAGCAAATAAAGCTGATGCCTACAAAGCATTGAGCCTGTTAAAGTGAAGTCAAACTGCATTAATTCTACAGTGTGGATCTACCCAATGACACTTAAGCCCTCTAGCAAAATTGTAAGGATCTTGCAATGAAAAACAAATCCCAAATACCATAACAGAAAAACGTGGCAGTTTAGATACATACAGATTAAAATATCTATGCTCTATACATCAATAAGGGCAGAAACTACCTTATTTATGAAGAGTGTAACTATAATCACGTAGTGCCAATATAATGTTTGAGTGCTCATAGGCTGAAATGGAGCCCTGAAAGAAAAGGGGGGAATTCCAACATCATAGTTGGCACTGACAATGAAAATACATTAATAGAGAGAGAAAGAGGTTGTCCTTTCCCATCTCCCATCTGGGACAAACGTTCTCTGAAACCGGGATGGAAATTGCCACGCTTTGTTGATTGTCATTTGTAGCATGCTGCCTTTTCCGCATTGCTGCAAAGAGTGTTGCAAGCTGGAAATAGGTGGCTATTATCACAATTATGAAAGCAAGGAAACCCCTTGGCTGGTGGATAATTTGCTATTAGGGAAGCTGCAGGAACTCAGTCATTATTTGGAACATTAAGCCTGGCCTCCTGGGATGCGGATAAGTGGGGTCCGTCAGATCATGAAGATCTCGAGGGCATTTTGGGTTTGTTTTTGAGAAAGGAGCATTTAACCTACGGATTTTGTGCAATGCCCGCCATCAGACCATTGTTACGACACTAGGAAAAAAGCCAGGCTTGTAAAACAAGTAGCAGACTAAATCATGGCCAGCCGGGAAAAGGAGGAAATTCATTACCATCTGCTCAAACAAAATGAGTTGCTGATGCGTATCCAGGTTCTAAAGCCTCCATTAAATAAGCGTCCCCATTCTTCTTTTACAAAGCACCGCTGAATACCTTGCTAAAAAGGGTTCCCCACCTCTAAGCTGGAAACCATGCCTCTTCTGGCCCATGAAAGGTCATAAAACATCTTGAAAGGACTCCATAGGGTTCTGAAGGCACCTGGGGCCAAAATAAACAAGCTTTCTTCACAAGGAGAGTATGGTAGGGATGTGTTGTTTTCCAAGAGCACCCTGAGAACTGATTCGAAAAGCTTCAACATGTAGAAAAGCTGTAGCATTTGCGCCTTTTTCATTTGGAGCAAAAGTGTGATGCAAATGAGGTTTAGTGCAGAGTAGAGTTGTGCGTGGAACTGTTTTCCTTCATTTCATCCATTCTTTCGTTACTTTTGTTACCTTCGGGAGCATGTAACCGGAAGCCGCTCCCAGTACGAAAATCAGCTCAACACCAAAGCAAGTGGGAGTCAATCCCGACTCCTCGTCTGCTTTTTGTGAGCAGCCTCCATGCCTTGGAAAGTGTGTGTGTGGCATGCAGGTCCAGAAAGCACACGCACCTGCCTGCAGCCGACTGCCTCCTCTAGAGTAAGAAACACAACTTGCCTCCTTGCCTTGGAAAGAGGGTGTGTATGTGGCACGCAGGTCCAGAAAGCGCATGCACCTGCCTGCAGCCAAGTGCCTCCTCTAGAGTAAGAAACAGAACTTGCCACCTTGCCTTTGAAAGAGTGTGTACGTGTGTGGCATGCTGGCCCTGAAAGCACACTTGCCTGCCTGCAGCCGAGCGCCTCTCTTCTAGAGAAACAGTTAAGAAGCCTCCTTAAAGTGTGTGCTTGTCTGCAGCTGAGCACCTCTCCTCTGCTTAAATAGCAATGCTTAAAATGATGAGAGCCTGGGAAGCCCTCTCCCTCATAATGGACCAATAGAAAACAGATCGGCACCCCAGAGTGAAATCAGATATCTGCCCCTCCAATTTCGGGAGGCTCCAAAAAAATGGATTGGAGGCCCTACCAAAAACCGGGACAGAAACAGGTCAAGGTTTACCCAGATTGCACAAGCCTAGCACAGAGTATTCCTTCACCCTCCACAGTCAGTCCCGGATTAAGCCCTTTTGGCGCCCTAGGCCAAAAGCTCCGCCTCCGTGGCTCTGCCTCTTCCTCCTTGTGGGCTCTGCCTCTTTCTCCTCACCAGCGCAAGGAGGGGGAGGAAGGAACCCCCCGCGCACAGGTGCAGAAGTGGCTGAAGATCGACTTTTTTTTTAATTTTTTAAATGGGGGTCTGGATCTCGCGCCCCCCACCCCATGGCTGTGCCCCTAGGCCGTGGCCTAGTGTGGCCTTATGGATAATCCTGGCCTGTCCACAGTAACAGATACCAAAGACCAGGGCTAACAAGCAAACAAAAAAGACATAGTCATCCAAACAGCACACTATCAATATACTGATCTTGTTATTACTCGGAAGCGTGGCAACGGTCATCGCCTTAAATGGCTCTGAGAGAAATTAGGACAGAGCCTGAAAATGTTCCTCTTCTGGATTAGACTCCAAGAATTCCCCAATCAGCATTGCCCTTCGAAAATGAATTAGACAACTAAGCAATCAGGGGTTATTAATTGCAATATAGGACTTACATGGCATTAACTAATAGTACTAATTAATAGTATTAACTAATATTAAATTGCTCTACTCTATGAATAGCACTGATGCCAACATATGAGGCCTTAAGGGCTAGGGTAAGACATGCCAGGCTCTAAACTATGCCATGGACCTATAGGATTACCATCAATGTTTTAACAAGAATTTAAGACTTTCTATATTATTTACTAGCTGTACCCTGCCACACGTTGCTGTGGCCCAGTCTGTGTATAGGTGTTTTGTGTGTGTATACTGTATATATTTGTGTACATGTGTATATATGTGTGTTTATGGGTTTATATGTGGTTTTACGCATACGTTGTAATGTAATTTTTGTTTTTTGGCTTTTTAAGTCTCTTCTGCTGTGTTTTTCAGTGTTTTTATCAGTGATGGTCACTCATTGGCCTGTTAGGTGTATTGTGTCCAAATTTGGTGTCAATTCATCCAGTGGTTTTTGAGTTATGTTCATCCCACAAACGAACATTACATTTTTATTTATATAGATGTAGACGCACCTAATACTCTGGTTTTAAACTATACCCTATTTGGTATGCAAATAAAAATCCAGCACCAAGGAAATGCAGGCTTCATATGCATAATGCCAGAATCCTATTGTGGTCCAGCTACAGTAAACCCATTGAATCAATGGGATTCACCTAAATGTTGATCAGCTTCTCAAAAATTGATTCATTGGCTTCACCTTAATTGGCTGAATTAATATGATTTAGGCAACAAGGCCAAGGAATTGCATTTTCTCCTCCATTTCTTTATGTATTGTATTTTCACAGTCTAAATATGTCATGGCACACAAGGAGAAAAGGAAGGGCAGAACGTCCTCCACAAGTCCACATATTTAAGGATTTCATGACACCATCTGGGGTTTTTTTTAGAAGATCAGTTAAACATTTAAAGAAACATGAAACTCACTCTAAAAAATTCTTTGGTTGATCCTGAATCCAAAGTTCCGTAGGCAATTTCAGTCTGCTTAGCCAAGTCTTCGGCACTTTCTATGGGAGACACCATCCTTTCCACCGTCAGGAAGGCCGCAAGGTTGGCAGTGTAGGAGGAGATAATGATGAGGGTGAAGAACCACCAGACACCTCCAACAATTCGCCCTGAGAGAGATCTAGGAAAAAGGAGACCTGGTTATAATTGCTTAAACACGATCTTTTGTCTCCTTGGGAAAGAAAGAAAAACCACGTATTGTCAAAGGCTGGTGGGAGACTGCATCAAGATGAAGGTGTCAATGTTGCTCATAGAAGACACCATGATTCCATTCATCATAATAGCACTCAACACTACCCAGTACCCACCTCTCCTTCTGTAAAGAAGAAAAAGTTAGAAACCTTACTAAATTTCATAGATGGATTGATATGGATCGCCATTTACTGGGCAACCTAGTATTTCTAGATCTAACCATAAAGGTAACCAATTCCTTCAGATGTTGAGATGGCTGAAATACTCACCGTTGCTTTCTTACTTTGGCCAGTCCTTTCTATTGTCCTTTTCTGTCTGCTATAGATGCATGCCAGCTTAGTATGATTATTTGGGGTCTCCAAACATTTCCCACTGCATACCCTGATGCACATCGTTTTTTATTTGTTCAGTCGCTTCCGACTCTTTGTGACCTCATGGACCAGCCCACGCCAAACTCCCTGTTGGCTGTCACCACCCCCAGCTCCTTCAGAGTCACCGTCGGCCGTCACCATCCCCAGCTCCTTCAGAGTAACCATTGGCCGTCACCACCCCAGCTCCTTCAGAGTAACCATTGGCCGTCACCACCCCCAGCTCCTTCAGAGTCACCGTTGGCTGTCCCTACCTCCAACTCCTTCAGAGTCACTGTTGGCCATCACCACCAGCTCCCCTGATGCACATATAGGTCTATTTCATGGCCCCCTCTCTCAAATTCTGTTGAGAACATTGGGTTCAACAATCCCATTTCTAGCACGATGTTGAGATCCAAGACTTCTACGTGTCAAGGTCCCCCTTATTATTGAACATCTATATGTGCCCGCTGGCCCAGTTGGTTCGTGATTTTGGTCTGGAGTGTTATCAGTACACTGATGACACCCAGCTGGTGCTGAGAATGGACGGCAGGCCGGATACCGTACCCAATTGTTTCCATCAATGCCTTGAAGCCGTGACTGGATGGCTGCGTTCCAGCTGCCTGAAGGTGAATCCATCAATGACGGAGATACTGTGGTTGGGTCGCCCTGGTATGGGTGAGTGCCGGTTGCCTACCCTGGATGGCGAGCAACTAAGCCGGTCAACCTTGGTAAAAAGTCTGGGGGTCCAGTTGGACCCACTGCTGTCCATGGAGTCCCAGGTCTCCACGGTTAGCAGAATAGCATTTTCCCACCTGTGACAGGCTAGGCGACTGGCTCCTTACCTATCCAGGGAGGACCTGGCCACGGTAATCCAGGCGACGGTCATCTCGTGGCTAGATTACTGTAACACCCTCTACATTGGCCTTCCCTTGTTGACAATCTGGAAACTCAAGCTGGTGCAGAATGCTGCCACTCAATTGCTGGTGGGAGCACCAGTAAGAGAGCATATTACTCCCATCTTGCAGCAATTGCACTGGCTACCAGTTGAGTACCGGATTGTTTTCAAGGTGCTGGTTTTGACCTTTAAGGCCTTGCATGGTCTAGGGCCAGTGTACCTGAGGGACCACCTCACCCCGTACGTTCCCTCGAGATCACTTCGCTCAGAGGAACAAAACCTCCTGACAATGCTGTCAGTTCGCTTCTGTCACCACTCGGTGACAAGACAACGAGCCTTCTCCGCAGTGGCCCCGGCACTATGGAATACATTGCCGGATAATGTTCGTGCCATCACGGAGAGCATGTAAAACAACACTGTTTAAACTTGCCTTCAATTAAGTCCTCCGGATTCCATGATCATGCTTTATCTAAATGTTTTAAATTGCATTTTATGTATTATTGCTTTTATGTATTTTCATGTATACTATGTGCTTGTATGTGTTTTAACTTGTTGTGTAAACTGCCCTGAGCCTGCAGGGAGGAGCAGTATACAAGATTGAATAAATAAATAAAAATAAATAAAAAGGTGATGCTGTTTCTGGGTTGTTTCCACACACCCTCCCACCCCAATTCCCTCTACTTTTAGGCACCTCACCCATTCCACTTTTGTTTCCATCAGGACATGGATGTGAAGCTACTGTACAAAGGGCAGTCGAGCAAATCTACAATTGCATTTTGCATTGTATGATTTGCAGTACCTTCTCCATTCTCTCCCCTGCACTCTTTTCACATGGTTGACCCAGACAGACACTTTATTGCCTGGGGAAGCATAGCAAGTGCATGCCTCTTGACATAACTCAAGTTAAACTGTATAGAACCTGAGGCCAGTCAAGCTATTTTGTCTGTTGAGGTAGAAAAGGTTCCTCTTCTTGACAGTGAAGATACGAGTATAACCTAGATATGTGCCTATCTCTAGCCTTCTTATGGCACCCCAGATCAGATGCCTCTGGTAGCTTCCTATCTAATTCTAAGACCACCCCTGTCTTTTCCTCCCACATGCATTATACTCCACCCAACGCCACATTAATCAACATAGAGACAGAATGGTCCAACTGGAAATCACATTTGCAAATAGTAGCTTTAGAAGAGGGATTATTTTCTCCTTGCTGTAAACTTGCTTAGATCATGTTTCACAGGCAGGAGAAGGGCCATGACATTTTGTCTGATCTTCAGTTGATTTTTCTGTCTTTGGGGATTTCAGGGGCTCTGAGAAATTATGGAAGCAATTCATACACGTGTATTGGCTTCAGGGATCACACTTTAGGGCTCCAATAAACACAAGGCTAATAATCAAGAGAAAGGTGTTTTAGCACCACTGTTGTGTCTCTATATAACAAGCAAGCAAAGGTCTGTTAGATGGAAATGGCAAAGCATTTCTAATCATGTAATAAAATACTGTTGGATGAACATGTGGTATATTGATAACTGTGAATGTCATGATGCAATACCGTATAGACTACTGCAACACTCTCTACATGGGGTTGCCTATGAAGACTGCCCGAAAGCTGCAATTAGTCCAGCGCGCAGCAGCCAGACTACTAACAGGAGCGGGGTACAGGGAGCGCACAACTCCCCTGTTGCGCCAGCTCCAATGGCTGCCAATTAGCTTCCGAGCACAATTCAAAGTGCTGGTGTTGACCTACAAAACCCTGTACGGTTCGGGCCCAGTTTACCTGTGCGAACATATTCTCCCCTGTGAACCATCAAAAGTGCTAAGATCGTCTGGAGAGGCCCTGCTCTCGGTCCCACCACCTTCGTAAGCGCGTCTGGCGGGGACGAGGGTCAGGGCCTTTTCTGTGGTGGCCCCCTGGCTGTGGAATTCCCTCCCAAATGAAATTAGATCTGCTCCCTCCCTCCTGACTTTTAGGAAGCAGGTGAAAACGTGGCTGTGCAATGAGGCCTTTGCAGAATGAAGGAGATCGCAAAGCAACTAAAGTCGCTAACCACTTGATACGGACCGAATATATGGATTAAGTTGGACTTGATTTTACTTTGGTGAAAGGCTTTTAAAATATATTTATTGTATTGTATTTGATGGTTTTATTGTAAATTTATGATGTTTTTAGATTTTAAATGTTCGCATTGAATACTTGCTGTTTGCCAGTCTGAGCCCCTCTTCGGAGGTGAGAAGGCCGGGTATAAAAGTTTAAAATAATAATAATAAATAAAGGGGCGTGGTAATGGCTGAGTCAATGGCTGTGAGGGTGATTGCAAAGGGGTTGCATCAGCCAGTGTCCCTTACTTACTGATGACCTATCAGCAGGTGGCTATATAAGGCAGATGAAAGCATCCATCTTTCTCTCTCCTGTGTGACTCAGTGTGAGTATCTGGCTATGTTGCATGTTACTAATGACTCTGATTGTTTGCAAGTTCAAGGAATGAGGATCTGCGAATCCTGATTGTGTATTAAAGCCTCCAGATATTTTGGATGAAAACCTAAATCCATGAGTTGACTAAACAGAAAAGGTCAGAAGCTGTCAGTTGGGCTCTGCTGATAGATAGGCTAAAGCATGTTTTTGCTGTGAAAGAACTCTACTGCATTTTGCTTGCTTCTGGGAGACTTGCGATCCAGCTTGCAGTGGTTCAGGAAAATAGTGATTTGGAAACTATAAATCATTTCACATTTCCTCATCCCACAACAAGATTTTGGTCATTTCCTTGGCCATAGAGATGCAGTAGGGTGGGGAGATATAGCAACTTGTCTAGTCTAGTAGCTTTTGATTGACTTCTCCTGCAGGAGTGTGTCCAGTTATCCTCTAAACCAGGGGTGGGCAAACTACAGCCCGCGGGCCGTATCCGGCCCGGCAGCCAGTTCTGTGCGGCCTTGCCTGCTCCCTGCGGGTGAGCCGAAGCGGGAGAGCCGGGCGGACGAGAGGGCGGCGGCGCAGGTGAGGCGAGCTGCTCTCCCAGCAACAGCAAGGCCAGGGAGGGGAGCTTGCCCTCCTCCCCTCCTTTCGTTCGGCCTTTCCTCTCACCCAAGCAGGCCACCGTCGCCGCTGCTGCTCCCGGCTCTTCCTCTTCTCTCCCGGCGACAGTGGCCTGCTTGGGTGAGAGAAAAGTGAAGGCTGAACGAAGGAGGGGAGAAGGAGCTGATAAGCAGGAGGGCTCTTTGGGTGAGAGGAAAGCAAAGGCCTCGGCGCTGCTACCGCGGCTCCTTCCTTCCTTCCTTCCTTCTCCGAGGCGTCCTCCCGGTTCCTTTTCCGCTGGCTCCGAGGCTCCAAACCTGCGTCCCGTCCAAAGGAACCAGGATGGCAGGCACTCCATGACAGGGCGATCAGCTGGGGAATTTAATTTAATTTTAGTGGGTTTTTTAATTATAATTTTATTAATAATAATAATATAATAATATAATATATAATAAATAATATAATATAATGTTATATTATAATTTCAATATATTATAATGTCTATATATACTATACTATAAGATAA
Organism: Anolis apletophallus; assembly: GCA_030556195.1. Lineage (NCBI taxonomy): Eukaryota > Metazoa > Chordata > Lepidosauria > Squamata > Anolidae > Anolis > Anolis apletophallus. Next base: position 21,423,984 of record JARBWK010000016.1, on the reverse strand, counting down.
TAATTATGATATTAATACTAATAGCCCACCCCTGCTCTAAACCTTTCAGAGAGGGATGCACATCCCTATATCTACTTAACAAGAATCGTTACATAACTTCAAAATGAACAGACAGACACAGATCTATTTTCTCAACTAAGCAAATAAAAGTCTAATATATTCATTGGATAGAATAATATGCGTTTTCTAAAAAGAAAGAAAGAAAAATAACTTTCACGATCTGTCCCTACTGGGACTCTGAGAACCCAAAACTAATGCAGAGTAACACATTCTGGTGTATTTTATGCTAATTAGAATTTGCATGTCTAAAACCCACTGTTCCAAATCATGAATATTCCTATTTAGCAATCTCGTCTCTGGCTGATTTCCATTCCAGCCAGCATTGTTACTGAGAATTGCAAATATTTAGTCTCTTCTTTCCCCTCAGTGAGTTTATAAAAATGCAAAAGAAAATTATAATAAGCCAGCTCATTGCGAGATGCCTTTTTATCACCAGACATTCACTAACATGCATTTATTTTTATGACTCTGAAACGCTGGAGGGAAGAGACTCAGCCTCTCTGAATCAACCCCTGCTATGACCGAAGTTCTGTTCAGAAATTTGTGCTCATGTCCTGGATCAACAAAGGCAAAGGGAGTGGGGTGGCATTAATCACAGAATCATAGCATTGGAGGGAGCCCAATGGCCATCCAGTCTGATCCCATTCTGCCATTCAGGAATGCCGCATCAAAGGACTCCATCCAATCTGTGTTTAAAAACCTCCAAAGAAGGAAACTCTCAAATAGCTCTTACCCTCAGGAACTTCTTCATAATGTTTAGGTGGAATCTCTTTAGTTCCTGCTAGCATTGTTCTCTCGGTGGATCTGAAGTAACATATCTTGCAGCAAGCAGAGTTGGACAAGGCTTTGAAAGGTATGCATCTTCCCAAAGACACCACTGCACCTCAGATCTTTTGCCATTATTCTGCATGAGCACAATGTAGAATGAAACGGTTGTCTCCTAGAGTCTCTTAAGAAAGGATCTTGGTGTAAAATTATTTTCCTGTTAGCTGAATGGCTGTTGTTTGCCCTGGATATTTCATGGTCAAGTAGATAGGAATGTTGGAGGACAGGGAAAGAGATTTAAAGATGGACCCCAAGACCAGGGCTTTCCACCAAGAACTGGAAAGCCCTCGCCCTTGAGCGCTCTAGCTGGATGTCAGCTGTGACCAGCAGTGCTGCAGAATTCAAACAGGCACAAATTGAGGGTGAAAGGGAGAAATGTGCCAAGAGGAAGGCATGTCAAGCTAAAACTGACCGGGACCGCTTTCCATCTGGAAACCGATGTCCTCAATGTGGGAGAAAACACAGATCAAGAATAGGTCTGCACAGCCACTTACGGACCCACCACCAACACTCTGGACTTGGAGGACCATCATCCTTGGGCTATGAGGGATCACCTAAGAATCATGGTCAAGTAGATAGGATTATTTCCCATGTTGCAAAGTAGAAGACCTGGGCATAAACCCAACAAGCAACTGCAGCCAGTGATGCCTTCTTGAGTAGTGCAGTGGCATGAAGTACTAACATGAAAGAGCCTTGTGATACTTCAAAAGAGTGGGCTCCTGGGATGCATTTGAGCATTTATTCTGACCTCCCAACAGAACATCACTCCCAATGTGTGTTGGGTAATGGCCAACTTAACTGCAGGGAACATGGAAGGGCAAAATATCGGAAGGACTGCTTTCTCTCACAGGAGCCTGTCCACTCATTTATTTACCATATTTATATCCCACCCTTCTCAACCCTGAAGGGGACTCAGGGCGGCCATCAGAGCTTTCTGGTCCTTCAGAGATGACAGTGGTTGGGAGAGAGGAGTTCTGGGTGAAAGTCCACCAAGTGTAGAAGCATTTTATCTTGGGAAATATGCCACCCTCTTTCTAGATCAGTGGTTTCCAACCTGTGGTCCATGGACCACCAGTGGTCCACAAGAATGAAAATATGGTACGCCGCCTTACCATTACTACAACGTTGCCTTGAAATCATGTGGCAATGAGAGTGACTAGTCTCGCGAAACCTTGGGAGATATGCCATCCTCTCACTAGTGGTTTCCAACCTGTTGTCCATGGACTGCCAGTGATCCACAACAATGAAAATATGGTCCGCGGCCTCACTATTACTACACCGTTGCCTCGGAATCACATGGCAATGAGAGCAACTGGTCTCGTGAAACCCTCTTATAGTGCCAAGGCAATGGGGATGTTGAGAGGGGAGAGGCTGACTACCCCTGAAAAATTACTACTACCACATCAGCTCTAGATAATTAAATATGGTTTTCTGTGGGTGAGCAGATGGCGACTACTGGATATCATATGGTCTGTATCAGAAACTAGAGCTGATGTGGTCTGTCCAATGCAGTGGTTCTCAGCCTGTGAGTCCCCAGGTGTTTTTGCCTACAACTTCCATAATTCACAGTCAGATTTCTGGGAGTTGAAGGCCAAAACATCTGGGGACCCACAGGTTGAGAACCACTGATCCAATACAATTTTCTGAATCAACACCCCAAATAACCAAATCGGATCTTAAGTTGACCAAAAAAGGATTTGTAACCCTTTTGGTACTAATATCAAAGAGTGGTCCCTGGTCAAGTGGTCAAAAAAAGGTTGGGAACCACTGCTCTAGATGATATCAATCTGGGGGCCTCAAGATTGAAAACAATTTTGTTTTCGTTCTGTTTTCGTTTCGAATTTTGCGTGCCCACTTTCTGTTTTCACGAAGATTGTTCCCAAAATGGAAATGAAACTCTAGATCCCGAATTACAAATCCAATCAGCTCCTCTTCTAATCTCCCGAATCTTCACAAAAAAAGGGGGGGGGAGGGATACCCAAGAAAGAATAAAAACTGAACGGATTTCTGTTGTTTTGCACACCCCTAGGGAATGGAAAAAATGATGGATATAAGAGAAGGGTGAGATCCAAGGAGCTGGAAAGAAAAATTCATGAGATGTTGGCCATCTTACTGTGAAAACTAATAAGTTCATAATGGCATTGTCTGACACAATACTATATTAGGTGTCCATAGAAAACATCTTAAGTGACCATTTAAGAAACATTACTCAGCAGAACAGAAATCCAGATTCTGCTCAGAAAAAAAACATTGAAAAATTCCATATTCCCATTGAATCAGCCCTAATTCAAATCAAGTTTGATTTCAATATTTTTACTCCGTGTGTTGCACAACTAAATATGCAATGCAATATTAGAGAGAAATAATATAAGAGTTCATAGAAACAAACAACTGGAAGGAAGCCCAAGTGCCATTTAGCGCAACCCCTGTCACAATCCCACTGTAGTCTTTGCATCATTCAGGCTAAACATCTTATTAAATGGTTGCGCATTCTCTGGAGTACTATCTATATCAAATACTCACCTGCTTCAAACTTAACTGATGATCAGTTTCCGCACATAAGCTGCCAAAGAGCCTATATTAGCACGTCTAATAGAGATCGCTCTCCCAGAATTATCTGTTATGTGCTTATTCATTCAGTAAATAATGTTTCCTACCAGAACAGACAACCGAGAATGAAATCCCCTTAAACTACAGTATTGAAATCTACGATCTCTTTCACACTTGACAATTACAGTGCTTTGATACCACTCCATTGCACAGAAACCTAGGATTTGTGGTTTTGTGAGATTGTCTGCAAGAATATTCTAGACCAGTGTTTCTCAACCGAATGCCGTGACCCCTTAATACAGTTCCTCATGTTGTGGTGACCTCCAACCATAACATTATTTTTGTTGCTACTTCATAACTGGAATTTTGCTACTGTTATGAATCATAATGAAAATCTCTGATATGCTGGATGTATTTTCATTCACTGGACCAAATTTGGCACAAATACCAGATACGTCCACATTTTAATACTGGGGTTGGCGGGGAGGGACTGGTTTTGTCATTTGGGAGTTGTAGTTGCTGGGATATATAGTTCACCAACGATCAAAGAGCATTCTGAACTTCACCAATGATCCAAACTTGGCACACAGAACTCCCATGACCAACAGAAAGTTTTGGAGTTGTAGTTCACTTTTGGAGCGCTGTGGACACAAAACAATGGTGGATTTCGGCCAAACTTGGCAGGAATACTCAATATGCCCAAATGTGAACAAAAGAACAATCTGAACCCCACCAAGGATAGAATTGGGCCAAACTTCCCACGCAGAAACCCCACGACTAACAGAAAATACTGTGTTTTCTGATGGTCTTTGGTGACCCTTCTGACACCGAAGCACGACCCCTCAGTGGTCCTGACCCCTAGGTTGAGAAACGCTGTTCTAGTGCCTCAGCAGACTATAAAGTGTCTTCTGAACAAATGAATAAATACGTTTTACACTATAGATACATCTCCACGTACTTCATTTATGTGGATTGGCCATACGCTTGTATTAACTTGAGCAGTGAAGATCTCCAGAAAGTGGGGAAATTGGCTGCAAACTCAACAATGCCATTTACCTTTAGGCTGAGGTTCAGGTAGCAATGTTGATTTCCTCTAGGCTTTCTCAAAATCTCCCAGATTGGGAAGCAGATGAAAAGCCAAGAATAGCAAAAAGAACATAACGAGTGGAAACAAAACCAAGAGAATGCCCAGGGCTTTCCATGTGATGTCCCATGCTTATTTTGCCGGTCCTTTGATGGGTAAACACATGGTCAACAGCACTTTAAATGCTATAGTTATACTCTACTTTAACAGCAGAAAAAGACCAAACACTGGATTGGATGATTGAGGGTAAAACTGCAAAGCACTTAACACATAAGGAGGAGACTAAAATACTAGTGATATACGGCAGGATAACAGGACAAGAAGCAGGAGCTCAGCCGAAATATAAAATTTATGGGTGCAAGAAAGTGGAGGATTTGACAGCTCTCCTTTCTTCCCTGTCCATGAAGAAAAGGCACACAACAGCAACAATCCTAATTAACTTGACTCTCTCATCAGCCAAAAGCAGGCCCACATTCCCATTGAAATACTGGTAAGTTTATGTTGGTTAACATTGTTTTCATTTAAAGTATTGTATTGTTCTTTCATGATTTCCCCCCCAGTAAAAATAAGACATGTGCAGTGTGCATTAGGCTTGTGCACTCATCCGTTTCGGTGTCCCAGATTTTGGTGGGGGTCCCAATCCATTTTTCAGGAGCCCCCCTAATTCGGGAGGAAAGAAATCTGTTTTCAATCTGGGAAGCCAAAATATTTGTTTTCTACCTGGCCCATTACTGGAGGGGGGGGGGCGACTTCCCAGGCTCCCCTTCACATTATTGTAGGCATTGTATATCCTTCATTAAGACCTAGATTGAAAGCATTGGTCTCCTAGGCCTGCACCACGCCACAAACTCTTTACAACACATTTTAAGGAGACTTCTTCAAGATGTTTCTACTTTAGAGGAGATGCGCTGCAGACCGTGCATGCTTTTTCTCCTGAGCCTGCACCATGCCACACACATTTTAAGGACACTTCCTACTTCCAGGTAAGGAAGAGTGATGACCTGAAGCTATCCTACCCTGGACTTCCTTTAAAAAGTCCTCCCTTTTTCTTCTAGTGGCTGCCTCCCTCCTATACTCCCCTTGTAACCAAAAGCAGCTGATATTCAAGAGCTACTGTTCTGTTCGGGCCGAAAAAAATGGAGTCTCAGCCCTTGCTGTTATGGCCACCTGAACAAGCTGGACCAGTCGGATTAGCCAAAGGGAACTGGCCAAAAGAAATCTGTGCACAAGCTTAGTGTGCATAGGAATTTGTGCATGTTTTTTTTCAAACTATAGTCCGACCCCCCAAAAGTCTCAGGGACTGGCCCTCTGTTTAATAAGTCTGAGGACTCCTGGCTTGTCCCAACAATATTATTTCATTTATTTATTTAAAACTTTTGTATCCCAATCTTCTCTATCTCCGTAGAGGGACTCAGACCGGCTTATTGAAACAAACCCTTTATACAAATCTGAGCCCATGGCAATGGATAAAATTCAACCTCATTTCATTTATCAGAAGGACTGCCGGATATGTTCCATTAATAACTTTTTAGGCAAAAATGTTTTTTTGTCTGTGAAAAGATGTTCATCACTACCTCCAGGACGCCAAAGTTGGGAAAAATGCCAACATAATACCCCTATCTGTTGTCTGTCCTGTCTGTTTAAGGGCATTGAATGTTTGCTGTTTATGTGTTCTGTGATCCTCCCTGAGTCCTGGCCGGGATCATAGCCTTTTGGCACCCTAGGCCAAAGGCTCTGCCCCCGCCCCAGCCCTGCCCCCGGCCCTTCTCTTCCTCCTCACCAGCGAGGAGGAGGAGGAAGGAAAGCCCCACCCCAGAGCCGATGCCGTGCATGCGTGGCAGTGGCCCCAAGCAGTGGCCCCCCTCCCTCCTTTAGCATGATGCTTTAGGAGGGGAGGGAGGAGCTCCTCCTGCCTCCCTCCTAAAGCAACATGCCGGGCGGCCTCAGAAGCGGCGGAAATCGCCGCTTCTGAGGCAGGCGTGACGCTTTAGGAGGGAGGGAGGAGCCAAGGGGAGCAGAGCAAAGGGGGCAGCGGCCATGGATGGTGCTTGAGCCACTGCATGCATGCACACTTTTTTTGAATTTTTTTTGAGTTTTTTTGGGGGGTCCCGATTTGCTGCCCCCCAATAATGCTGCCCTAGGCCATGGCCTAGGGTGGCCTTATGGGTAATCCGGGCCTGCCTGAGTCCCCTTTGGGGTGAGAAGGACGGAATATAAATACTGTAAATAATAATAATAAAGTATATTATTATTATTATTCAATGCAGTTAAATAAGCTTAAATTGTAGAAGTGGCCACACAAGAAGTATCAGAGAGCAATGAGGGCCATATTTGTTAATATGAACCAATGGCATGGCGGAGTTAAACTTGCTACAACATTTCACTGAAGGTTACTAGACAGAACAACAATCTATTGCTTCCACTATCAAACACTATCTTCCCTTGCTGGCAGCTAGCAATCAGTCTTCTGAACTGCTTTAGATAAACTCAGAGATTTGGAAAAAGCAAAGGCAAGACTATATTCCCTCTCGGTCTTGATCCAGGCCAACTTTGCTATAAACTGTAGACAACACTCTGTGTGAAGGCACTGAAGAAAGATGATTTTCCCTATCTCTTGAAGAGTATACAATTAAATGAAGTGGTGTTGATTTAAACACATCAGAACATGAATTTCAGTATCTTACTGAGAGAATAGCTCTGTCCACGTCTCCCTATGTGCCTTGAGGCTTTCCCATTGCGACAGTTCTGGCGACCTGACCTGCACCGAGAAGACCAAGGAAATCAAGCGACGAAAGACGCACCATACCACACATAAACACAATTACAATGCATGCATGGAGGAAAGAACATATTGCAAATAACTATGAACAAGATAGATATGATATGTAAGTTTGGAGATGATACAAGAAGTCAAAGAGATGAGAAAGTAGAAAGGCGAATGTGACAGGTCAGCACGAATAGCACAAATTTAAAAATGCTGTTGCGCATGGCTTTGCAAAGAATGAGCAATGAGAAATTAAAAAAAAATGTTATATGCACCAAGAAGATGACCGTAAAATGAGATATGCAGCAAAAACACGGTAACCCTCCAAGTACTAATGAAAGATGTAAAAAAAACCAGATGCATTTTACAGTATCAACATGGTGTATATAAGTTCTTGTTGGAAATGAGCAAATGAAGGGCATTCAGAAAGCGATGCCCAGCCCTGTACTTTTTGAGAGAGGGAGGAATTAATGAATGAATGCTCTCAGGTGACTAATACGGCTTCATGGAGAAAGCTTAGCATTGGATGGAATGTCAACGTAAAATTTGGATTCGCAAAAACATGTTTTAGAGAGAAACATATATGCACCATGGCCTCAGCGGATGACCATAAAATGCAAAACGGTGATGAGAGTGTGATACGAGAGGAAGCAAACCAACAAACCTTGGAGAAATATCGCATCCTTGCTGCATAAAGGCACCCAGGGAAAACCAAAGGCTGTTAAATATTCCAAACTCATTTGGAGGGTCGGGAGGATTTTGAGGGTCTCGCGGCTCCTCTTGGTTGTCTTCCAAGTGCCACTCGTAAGGGCTGAATCGGCTGACTAGGAACAGAACCACGCTGACGCCAATGTACGCAAAGACTATACACATCCAAATCTCATAGGCCAAAGGGTCCAGGAAGGAGAAGACACCCGGCTTAGATTTCTGTGGCTTTTTGATCATGATAGAGATGCCCAGGCTCATAAAGGGCTTGGAAAAGTCAATGACTTCTTCTCGGACCAAGGTTATGGTCAGTGGGGCAACAGCTATGTCTGCTCTCTGAAAAGACAAGAGGCACAGAACGAAGGAAGCATTACAGGAAGACATCCCCAGGTCGACATTTCAAAGAAAACTCATATTGAGGTCAAACATATTGAAACTTTTTGCCTTCAGGAACTCTTTCCCTATATCCACAATGTGGCCGCTCTTTTGAGGACCCAACAAACCTTACACCATAAGTCATTTACAGCAGCTGTGCATTTTGCAAGAAGTCTGGTGTGGATTCATAATAGCAGGTTCGGCTCATGTGAGGAGGGAGCCACTTCCACCCCCTAACAAACTGAGGGTATCACTTAGGAGGGAGCTTTCCAAACGATGTGTCATGACATCAGACAATGCAACCTGAGCCCTGCCACATTCACAATGGAGGACCTTCTCACAGCGACACCAGAGGCACTCCAAGTGGTCAGCCTCTGGTCAAGGGACATTTAGTATTATGCCAAGTTTAACTTTGTTTGTGTTTCTAAATATATTATAACTGTACTCTCAATTTGCTTCTGACCCGATAAATATGACATCTTCTCACAGCGACACCAGAGGCACACCAAGTGGCTAACATCTGACATGATAAAGATATATTGTCAAAGGCTTTCCCAAATAGATTACTGCAACATGCTCTACGTGGGGTTGCTTTTGAAGACTGTTCAGAAGCTCCAAACGATCTAACGGGCAGCAGCCAGGTTACTGCTAACAGGAGCGGCACTCAGGGAGCACACTACTCTGTTGCATCGGCTCCACTGGCTGCCAATTTGCTACCGAGCACAATTCAAAGTGCTGGCTTTAGCCTATAAAGCTGAGCTTATCAGTCTGAACGTATCCCCTCCTATGAACCATCTAGGAGCTTAAGATCATCTGAGGACTCTCTGCTCTTGATCCCACCTGCCTCGCAGGTGCAATTGGCGGAGACAAAGGACAGGGCCTTTTCAGTGGTGTTCCCCCGACTATGGAACTCCCTCCCTAGGCATATTAGATCGGCTCCCTCCTGACTTTCCGGAAAAAAGGAAAGACCTGGCTCTTTGAGCAAGCTTTTGAGAATGCAGCGGAATAGATAACATGGAACTATGAATGAAGAACATGGAATGGCCAAATGATGCTACTGGATAACGTTTTTAACAGAATGACACTAATGATCATATGTTTTAATGGTTTTTATATATGTTTTCATAGTGTCATGTTGATGTTTTTTAATGGCACTTTTATGAATGCTTGGCATCGAATTGTGCCAATCTGTAACCCGCCTTGTGTCGCCGTATGGCTGAGAAAGGCAGATTATAAATATAGAAAAGAAATAGATAAATAAATTTCGTGGCTGCAATCACTGGGTTGCTTTGAATTTTTTGAGCTGTCTGGCCATGTTCCAGCAGCATTCTCTCCTGACGTTTTGCCTGCATCTGTGGCTAATGGCATCTTCAGAAGTTTTGTTGGTAGTGAGGAAGTGGAGTGTGTGTATATATACTGTATAAATATATATATTCATGTTTTTAATTCATTATTCATTTGTTATTTCGAGTGTGTTGTGTTTTTATTATTGTATTTAGCCTTGAATGTTTGCCATTTGCTTTCGAATTACACTGCTGTGTCACAAAATGATGCATTTCTAAAACGGTGTCACCAATATGAAATGTTTGGAAAGCTCCTCCTTAGGATATCTCCAGGCTCATTCATGTTTTTCCATGGTGGAAAGTGGTCACGAGTGGCAACAGGTTGCCTTTCATATTACTTTTAGAGAAACTTGTCCATTATTATTGAATGTTCTCAATAAGAAGTCTTCAATAATCTAAAATAACACTTTGGAAAAACATGTCAAATTGCTTTATATACTGTATATCATGCTCTGTAACACCTTAACATGATTTTTGTTCCTGGGTTATAAATGCAATTTCCTAATTAGTTCTATCATAAAAACATGGAAAAACTTTATTAAACTGCACAAACTTTGTTTTGGCAGGAGAGACATCCAGTAGCACATTTCACTCTAGTTTTTCAATGACTCCTTCATTGAGTCTCATCCAATTCAACCTATATTTTGGCAGCCACAAAAACAAAGTTTCTGGAGTAAAACAACTACTTTCAAAGTAAGGACTGCACAATTAGGCAGGAAATAAGACTTTCAAATGAGGAACAGAGCATTTTCCAAATTTTGTTACGTATTGCAATCACATTAATGCGCTTCTTCATGTGCTTTGGTTAATGTTCAATTAATGTGTTGTCGAAGGCTTTCATGGCTGGAATCACTGGGTTGCTTTGAGTTTTCCGGGCTGTGTGGCCATGTTCCAGAAGCATTCTCTCCTGACGTTTTGCTCACATCTATGGCAGGCATCCTCAGAGGTTGTGAGGTCTGTTTATTTAATTTATTTATTTATTTATTTATTTACAGTATTTATATTCCGCCCTTCCCACCCCGCAGGGGACTCAGGGCGGATTACAATGTACATATACATGGCAAACATTCAATGCCATAGACACACAACATATATAGACAGACACTCAGAGGCTATTTACCATTCCAGCTTCTGGCCACCAGGGGAGCTGTTGCTTCCTCATTCTTTGCATACTTCCTGGAGATTTTTATGGCCTCATAAATCAGTTAAATTAGCCTTCCCACAAAGTGGTATCTAAATTTCCTATTTAACAGATGCAACTGTCTTTTGGGCTGAAAAGGTCAACAACAAGCTACACAATTTTGGTCGGGAGCTCACTCCGACCCGGGCTGGCTTCGAACTCATGACCTTTTGGTCTGTAGTGATCTTAATGCAGCTGACTCCCAGCCAGCTGTGCCACAGTCCCAGTGCTTTACATATTCCACAGATATATAAACCCAATTTTCTTAGTTTCCAACAGACCTCACAAGCTCTGAGGATGCCTGCCATAGATGCGGGCGAAACGTCAGGAACATGGCCGGCCAGCCTGGAAAACTCACAGCAACCCAATGTTCCATTACTTCACACACCTCTGGATTCCTTATTCTTCTTTATACATGTTACCTCCATAACGTTTATATTTACAACCCAAGCCCCAACATTTCTCAATGGCATCATATATATTACATTTCCCCAATATTTAACGTTAACTCAGGATTCCTTAGTTTCCGTCACATGTTACCAATATAAACCCTACATTACTTTAGGTACTTAAAGTTCCATGCTTCTCATCTTACCTTAAAAATCCTCACAAAACTCAAATTATGACAAGTATTATTCACAATAGATTGTGCCTCTAACATCAGTGATTGAATACATCATTGCTTACATGCATATTAATTTTATTTTCATCCACAACAGCTAGAAACATGCGTTTAAAAATTCAGAAAACTAAATTTATGGAGTACTACGGAGCGGCCTGTTCTTTTCCTGCACTTTGACATTCTGACCCCATGGCTTTTCTTTTGTTGTTGTTGTTGATTTGGGAGTGACATTTCATATTTAGATATATTTCCAGCATTTTGACATGACATTTTTTGAAAAAAAAATTGGGCAAACATTTACGATGTGATGAAAACACAGCCGAAATAGCGTACGTCTTTCCTGAAAGCAGGGATGAATCCTAAAGAGTAGTGACCCAAAAACAGGGTAGAATGAGGTTATGCATGACATTGACACAGATTTCATATGGGGGAAGAAGAAAAAAGAAACACCATTCAGTAGGTGTCAAAAGAGATGGGAATTCACCAGGGAAGGGACTATGACTCAAAATGGGGGGGACGGGGACTCTTATGTAACAGGATTACTATGTTCTGTACAGCATATTTTCAGGTCTTCAGCATTTATTAATGCTATGAAGAGTGCCTGAAGTGGGTTTTTGGAAGGAAGTGGGTTGGTCTCATTTCCAATTAGGCCAGACAATAACCATTTTACAGAACTATTTGTGACCCCATTTCTATCTTTCTGGTGATAGGCACTAGGTTGGGTCGCATTAAGAAAGCATTGTAGACATGGTTGTTGGCTCAAAAGCAGCACGTTATTGAATGAAAGTTGCTGAAATCAACAAGGGAGAGGACGTATTACTCCACGGTTTAGGTGCAAAGGGAATGCCATTGTATCACTGGAACACCTAGTGGTGCAATGGGTTAAACCCTTGTGCCGGCTGAACTGCTGATCTGAAGGTCGGCGGTTCGAATCTATGAGATGGTGTGAGCTCCCATCTGTCAGCCCCAGTTTCCCATGCGGGGACATGAGAGAAGCCTCCCACAGGATAGTAAAACATCTAGACAATGTCCCCTGGGCAACGTCTTCCTCATTTTGGAAAAGTACCATTTTAGCGTGGATGAGCTCCCTCTGTCAGCTCCAGCTCCCCATAGTGGGGACATGAGAGAAGCCTCCTACAAGGATGGAAAAAACGTCAAAACATTTGGGCCACGTCCCCTGGGCACCGTCCTCGCAGGCGGCCAATTCTCTCACACTAGAAGCGACTTGCAGTTTCTCAAGTCACTCCTGACATGAAAAAGACCACAAAACCTCAAGTTACTATGTTTTTTTACTGACTTTAAAGTTTTTTTCCCATATCGGGAATGACTTGAGAAACTGCAAGTTGCTTCTGGTGTGAGAGAATTGGCTATCTGCGACGACGGTGCCCAGGGGACGTCACCCAAATGTTTTCATGTTTTTTCCATCCTTGTGGGAAGCTTCTCTCATGTCCCCACATGGGGAGCTGGAGCTGACAGAGGGAGCTCATCCACGCTAAAATGGTACTTTTCCAAAATGAGGAAGATTCTGGGACGGTGGGATAATGAAATTACTGCATCTTCATGGTCTTCCTCATTTTGTATGAATTTCAAGTGAGAAAATCTCCCCAAGTGGTCCAAATCATATGAATCAGGACGCCAGGGTCGTGAGTAGACTGGCCAGAGCATCAGGAGACACAAATATTATATAACTACTGTATTGCCCACTCATTATATCAGTAAGGGAAGACAGTCACCTTAATGTGTCTTTTGGCTCAACCTGATTCAGTGCCTTCCAAATGTGATTAATATCTCACATCCTCTCTGCTCAGCAAGTCCATTGACTGGGTGTACAACTGGGAGCTGCAGTTCAACACCAGATTGGAGAAGATGGCTTTGTTGGTTAAAGAGAAGAGCTGTTAGGAATTGTGGGAGTTGAAGCCCAAACTTCAACTTGTCTTGTTTGATAAGATGGCCCTGTTGCAATTCTCGTTCCATTAAAAAGACCACACCAGCTCCACTGGCTGCCTATTATCTTCTGAGCACAATTCAAAGTGCTGATCTTGAGCTATAAAACCCTAAGTGGTTCTGGCCCAGCTTACCTGTCCGAGCGTATCTCCCTCTACAAACCTCCAAGGACCTTAACATTGTCTGGAGAGGCCCTGCTCTTGGTCCCACCGCCATCGCAGTTGCGCTTGGTGGGAACGAGAGACAGGGCCTTCTTGGTGGTGGCCCCTCAACTGTGAAACTCAGACCAGGATTACCTATAAGGCCAACCTAGGCCATGGACTAGGGGTGCAAGCCGAGGGGGGAGGGCGCAGATCACGGACCAAAAAAAAAGTTGAAACAAATAAAAACGCAACGCGCATGGAAATGAGGAAGGAAGGATACTTTTCGGCGGCACCCCTGCCCCTTCCTGAATACCAGCTCCTGCCTCTGCTATTGTTGCGCAAACGGCGTATGCGCAGGGGCTCTTGACACTGGCGTCGACGTCGACAGGAGGAACAATTAACTCCCTTAATGCCGACAGCATGCACTTGCTGGCTCCTTCAGTGCAAGTACAGGAACCTCCATTGCACAGTCTGCGCATGCCCTAACACCATGAAAGCTGGTATTCCTCCTCCAACACAAGGAGGAGACTCCTCCTTACTGGAGAGAGAAGCAACTGCCGGCTACGGCACATGCGCAAACCCCAGTACAGGAGAGAAGCCCAACGCGACAAGCCCCGGTATCGGGGAGAAGTGTGGCATCGGTACAGCTGCTGACTACAACGCATGCGCAATCCCTGATACCGGGTAGGAGCCAAGTGCCTCAAGCCCCGGGATCGGGGAGGAGGCTCCTCCCCCCATGCTTGCATCCATTTTGCCTGCTGAGAGGGATACTCCTGTGGCGGACCTAGTGGGGCCACACCGGGAGAGCTGGATGCGGGCCCTAAGGGGGGACGAGCGGATGAAAGTATTGGGGGGTGCGGGAGTGGGGTAGAGGTCGTCTTAAAGGGGGCGTAATTCCAAAGTGTGGCCTAGGGTGCAAAAAGGTGTTAATCCGGGCCTGGTGGAACTCCCTCCCTAATGAGATCAGATCTGCCCCCTCCCTCATGACCTTCCGGAAGACGCTTAAACCCTGGTTATGGGATCAAGCCTTCGCGGAATAGATGGTTTTAATGGATTTTTTTAAGCAGATGGCAATGGATTGATTTGGAAGATGACGTGAAACGGGGAAGTGTTTAAATGTATCTATAAATGTTTTGAATGTAGGTTAATTGTATGTTATTATGTATATTATAGATTGTGAGCTGCTCCCAGCCCTCGGGGAGTGGCGGCATACAAGATCGAATAATAAATAAATAAATAAATAAAATATTATGCTTGCTTTATTGTTTGGCACCAAATGGGGCCTGTTGGTAGCCGACCTGAGTCACTGTTCGGAGGCGAGAAGGACGGGATAGATAAATAATAAATAAATAGAATAAATACTGGAAGATGGTCCAACGTGCATTTCCCTTGGCTGGACTGCCTTGCCAGCTCTGCAGGAAGCAACTTGTCTGCTGAGACAGTCAAGCTCACAACAGACACACAAAAGCCAAGGTCATGAATTATGTAGCCGTTCAGCTCATCTCTTGTTGAGGGAAATGGTTTCCACAATAGGCCATAGCTTCCATTAGATCTGGCTCCCTGTGCCTTGCTAGTGGAGGTATGCAAAATTAATCCCATGCATACCAAATGTGACAATCATTTTTCCCCCTGACAAGAAATCAGGGAAACACAACAGTCGTCGCATTTGACTTCTGTAATAGACTTCCAAGCTTCAGACAGAAAGCAAAGCCACCCTGTAAATGAAAGGTATAGTTGTCATAATGAGGTATTTTATGGGGCCTTTCATCTTCAGAATGCCTTCCAGGTGTTCAATTATTAAGCCCCCCACCCCACCCCACCAAGCCCCATATGTCTCTCCCTTGTCTGTTACTGGAAGTGAAAGGAGATAGGAATAGAGTTGTCAGTATTTCATTATTCAGGGGAGAACCTGGTACAGAATGCAGAATTAGGCTTCTGACAAATTCAACTGTCATTTGAATAAGGAATGCAAAGTCGCTAGTCCTTATCGATGGCAAGACACAGAAATGAAATGCGTAGAAAAGCGTTCCCTTGAATCTCAGAAACAAGAACAGCTGCTCAATAGGGAGTTCCAGTAATCAGAGATGAGCTATAGCTTTGGTCTACCCCGCCTTTTTTCTCCCTCAAGGACAAGTAAGAAGGGAATACATTATGCAAAAGAAACAAAAAAAGAAAGAAGAAGGAGATTTGCATAATTTATACCAAGGTGAAAGGGGCCACCTTTCCTGATTGCAGAAAGTACAGCCCGTTCCTTAACACTGGCTAGTTTTTCTTTCTCTCGTTCCACTTGTCAAAGCAAAATTCTGCTTTTGCAAATACTGCCTTTGGGACACCTAAACCAGGTAGGAGCATACCCAGGCCCAGGGGGCTGGATGTGGCCCCTTGGGCTCTTTTCTCAGGCCCTTCTCTCTTTCACCATCCTATCCTTCCTTTCGTCCTTTCGTTCCTTTCCTTCCTCTTTCCTTCCTCCTTCCCTTCCTTTCATTCTTCCTTTCCAAACTTTTGCCCTTTCCTCCTTTCCTCCCTTTTGTCTTTCATTCCTTCTCTTTCCTTCCTCCTTCCCTTCCCTCCCTCCTTTTCTCCTTCCACCCTTCCTTCCCTCTTTCCTCCCTTTCTGATTCCTTCCCCTCCCTCCTTCCCACCCTCCCTCCCCTTTTGTCTTTCTTTCCTTCTCCCTTTCCTTTATCCATCCATCCTTCTCTTCATCCCTTTCTTCCTTCTCTTTTTTCTTCCTTCTTCCCTTCCTTCCATCCTTCCCTTCCACCCTTTCATCCATTCTTCCTTTTTGTCTTTCCTTCCCTCTTTCCTCCCTCCTTCCTTCTCTCCCACTTTCTCCTTCCATCCTTCCCTTCCACCTTTGTCTCCTTCTTTCCTTCTATCCTTCCTTCCTTCCTTTCCCTTCCCTTAAATCCCCTTTCTTCCTTCCTTCCATCCATCCATATTTCCCTTCCACAGTTTCATCCTTTATTCCCCTTTCTCTTTCCATCCTTCCCTCTTTCTTTCCTTCTCTCCCACTTTCTCCTTCCATCCTTCCCTTCCACCTTTGTCTCCTTCTTTCCTTCTATCTTTCCTTCCTTCCTTCCCTCCTTCCTTCCTTCCTTCCTTTCCCTTAAATCCCCTTCCTTCCTTCCTTCCATCCATCCATCTATCCATCCATCCATATTTCCCTTCCACAGTTTCATCCTTTATTCCCCTTTCTCTTTCCATCCTTCCCTCTTTCTTTCCTTTTCTCCCACTTTCTCCTTCTATCCTTCCCTTCTGCCTTTTTCTCCTTCTTTCCTTCTCTTTTTCTTCTCCTTCCTTCCTTCCTTCCCTCTTTCCTCCCTCTCTGACTCTTTCTCCTTCCCTTAAATTCCCTTCCCTTTCTTCCTTCCTTCCATATTTCCCTTCTACAGTTTCATCCTTCCTTCTCCTTTCTCTTTCCTTCCTTCCCTCTTTCCTCCCTCCTTCCTTTTCTCCCACTTTCTCCTTCATCCTTCCCTTCTGCCTTTTTCTCCTTCTTTCCTTCTCTCTTTCCTTTTCCTTCCTTCCTTCCCCCTTTCCTCCCTCTCTGACTCTTTCTCCTTCCCTTCCCTTAAATTTCATTCCCTTCCTTCCTTCTATCCATCCTTCCCTTCCAGTTTCATTCTTCCTTCCCCTTTGTCTTTCCTTCCTTCCCTCTTTCCTCCCTCCTTCTCTCTCCCCCAATTTCTCCTTCCATCACTGGGCAGCCAGTCCTCTTAGCAGGGAGTGAAAGCATACGGTCCCCAAGTTAGAAAGTTTGCCCAGGCCTGACCTAAACACTGGGATACAGCAGAGTTGAATGTTTACAAACAAAGGCCGTTAATACTTTTGGCAACCAAGTCCGGATCATGAAAACCAGTCGAGTGCATTTGTACCGACAAACCTTTTTTTCTTATTCAACTCCTCTGCAATCCCTGCCTGCATTACTTCTCATTGGTGAGCACCCTGCATAACTCAAGGTTATGCTGCGAAGGCGTGGTTGATGCCACCTGTGTATAAGACTTTAAGTTGCAAGTTTTAAACTATTGTATTATGTTTCAGCTAGTCTGTTTACTGTTGTTAAGTTTTGGTTGCATTGATTGGTTTTTAGAGCTGTCAATCATCGTTTAGCATAGCCAATTGAGTTTGTTTTTCCACCCCCCCTTGAGACTTTGGGAATCTAGCTTTCTCTTTAGACTTTACCTAGATCTCTACAGAAGAGGACGTATTGAAGGGTTTGCCAGCCAGGCCTCAGTCAGGCCATTCTCTCGCACCAACTCTTCATATCTTGGGATTCATTCTGCATATCCAGCACACCTGGATGAGGCTGTGGAATCCCAAGCGCCTTCAACTAGTCATTTTGGTATCCAGAGGAAGGCTCTGTGCCTTCAATATAGGCCATTTGACTGGGGCTAAGAGAGTTCTGACCTCAAAGCCATTGAGAGAGAGAGAGAGAGAGAGAGAGAGAGAGAGAGAGAGAGAATTTGGAAAGCTATCTGGCTGAAAGCTTCCTGGACCCAAACAACTAAAGAACTGTAATGTATATTTTATTTTACCCCTGTTTGGAGAACGAAGTTTAGTACCTCAATAAGATAACTCCTTTTGTGAACAATAAAGCCTATTTGAGTTATCTATAGTGATTGGTTTGGTCCTTGGGAGTTCCAGTTCTCTATGGGAAGGCAAGAAGAAGTCCCCTGGGAAGAGATGTCACGTCCTTGTTCCTTTTCTAAGCCAAAGAGCCCAGGCGCGTCTTCATATATCCACAGGTATGGCTTCCTTTGTATGGGATGGAAGAACAGGCTAGAACAGGCATGGGCAAATTTGAGCCCCCTCTCCAGGTGTTTTGGACTCCAACTCCCACAATTCCTAACAGTCTCAGGCCCCTTTCTTTCCCCCCTCCACCGCTTAAGCTGAGGGGTCCTGAGGCTGTTAGGAATTGTGGGCGTTGGAGTCCAAAACACCTGGAGAGAGGGCCCAAGTTTGCCCATGTCTGGACTAGAAGGCACAGCATGGACTGGTTGCTTCTGGACCTGCTCCTATGTAGCTCTGCAGTGGACAATAACAAATCACTGTTAGCAAAACCTCTGTGCACAACACCATGGCTCTCCTGGAGTGAATTTGTCTCAATTCAGAACATCACAGTCTTCTTTGGGGATTAGTACAAACTCCGAAGGCTGATGTTCCGATGTGCTTTGCAGATCCCCAAGTGGGTTACTGGAACATGACTGCACTTGTCAACCTTTCTCCATGGGGAGGACAGAAGTGCTAGCAGAGAAGAAAGCAGTCTGGAAGATGAGTTTCTTTGCCTCTGAGCTTGGCAGGAACCGGCTTTAAGTAAAATTGGCACTGCTTTTGAGTTACTTCTTGGCTAATGAAGTTAACATTTCAAAAGCAACCCAATCATTGTAATCCAGTAGGCGTCTTACAGGTGTGTAGGCTTCCCTATCGAAGCAGCTGGACATTTTTGTTCAATGTGACAAGTTATTTTTCGGTGATGCCACTGTGCATGCAAGACCCCATGTGTGGTGTTTGCAATGCCCCTGCACATTTGTATGCACATCTACATAGAATCCTACAGTTGGAAGAGCCCACGTGGACCATGCAGTCCAACCCCATTCTGCCAAGAAGCAGGAAAATCACCTTCAAAGCACCCCTGGAAGATGGCCATCCAGCCTCTGTTTAAAAGCCTCCAAAATAGGAGCCTCCACTACACTCCAGGGAAGAGAGAGAGAGAGAGAGAGAGAGAGAGAGAGAGAGAGAGAGAGAGAGAGAGTTTCACTGCTGAACAGCTCTCACTGTAAGGAAGTTCTTCCTAATCTTCAGGTGGAACCTCCTTTCCTATAGTTTGAAGCCATAGCTCCATTGAGTCCTAGTCTCCAGGGCAGCAGAAAACAAGCCTGCTCCCTAGGATTTCCCCTCACATTTTGATCCATGGTCCTCATCATGTCTCCTCTCAGCCTTCTTTTCTGCAGGCTAAACATGCCCAGCTCTTGAAGCCGCTCCTCATAGGGCTTGTTCTCCAGACCCTTGATCCTTTGAGTCGTCCTCCTCTGGAAACATTCCAACTTACAGTCAACATCTCCCTTCAGTTGCTGTGCCCAGAATTGGACACAGTGGGATTCCAGGTGTGGTCTGAACAAGGCAGAATAGAGGCGGAGCATGACTTCCTTGGATCTAAGCACTAGGCTCCTCTTAATGCAGGTCAAATTCCTATTGGCTTTTAAAGCTGCTGCACAACATTCCTGGCTCCTGTTCCCCTTCCTGTCCACGAGGACTCCAAGATCTTTTCCATATGTCCTGCTCTCGAGCCAGGCATCGTCCCCCATTCTGTCTCTTTGCATTTCCTTTTTTCTGCCTAAGTGGAGTATCTGGCATTTGTCCCTTTTGAACTTCATTTTGTTAGTTTTGGCCCATCATCTCTCGAATTTGTGAAGATTGTTTTGAATTCTGCTCCTGTCTTCTGGAGCTTTAGCGCTCCCTCCCAATTTGGTCCTGTCTACAAACTTGATGATCATGCTTTCTAAACCTTCATCTACATTATTAATAAAGATGTTGAACATACACTGTCTCATATGCACATAGCGATGTATTTTGTGACACACATTCATATTCAATTGAGTGATCACCAATGCATCAAGTTGTGCATTGTCACTATCAACATAAGGTCTGCATAGCCTACTCAGTGTGTGACTCCACCTGCAGAGATTTCTGCTATGCAGCTCTAGTGCAGATTGTCACAATTGAGTGGAAACAAAGGTGATTTATTTGGGTAACACAAGGATAGGCCTTTGGACCAAATGCAGCTCTTTGTGAGGTCCTTTGTAATTCTTAATCTCAATTTTTGAACAAGAAATGTGGTTCAAAATGTGTATTTTGGGCAAAAACAGACTCTATGAAAATACTCCTTTCCACAAAACAACTGGAAAGGTGATTCTGGAAGTGATCACAAGTGATTTTTGGACAGCCAGAATGTGCCAGTTGTGCTGCTGTAGACTGTTGATGGTCCAGAGAACCTCTGATCCTTAGAGCTTTTCCTCCCTGGTGTAAGGTACCTGGACTCTAAAGGACATTTTGAGAAATATTTTCACATAATCTTCTTACATTCTCATATGAATTCTAATGTAATGACATGATTTGTCAGTTCAAAGAATGAAACAAATTGCTTTGAGTGGTGGAAGTGAATGACTTTTCAAACCAATGTTGCCAGCTCTGCTCTACCCAAACAAAGCTGGTATGTTGACAAATGACAAAGAAGTCATCTCTGTGCAAGCTCCTAGTTGTCATGGGTGCCCCGTCCTGGCATCAATAGGAGCACCTGTTCTGTTATCAACCCACTCTTTCTTCCTGGTCAAGAGTGCCCCTGTTGGTTGACACACATGGTACATGTATTGCTGTCACACGGGAGTGCAGATAGTGACACAGAAGGCGAGGTAATGGCCCAGCAGGGCTAATGGGGTTTCACATCAGTGAGACTGTGTAGGCTCCAACCCGTTGGTTCAGGAAGGTGTGTGTCTACAAAAGCTTATGCTCACAATGTCTTCCTTTCAACCCCTAAGATGCTAGGAGTTCCCTTTGCACACTCACAGAGAAGATGCTATTGGGCTGGATGGCTGTGTCTTGTGTCCAGTGGGTAAGCTCAGTGGACAAAGTGGGGCTTACCTCTGAGTACATAAGATCACATTTTCCGTAGGTTTGTTTTACTGAATGTGCCACACATTCTTTCAGCAGCCGAGATGATTGACGGAGCCTGAATGTGGAGGAGGCATCCTGATGTGCTCAGAGAAATGGAGGTGGATACACCTGAGTGGAACAGAATAGCTTCTCACACTGAGCGAGAACAATTTCATCACAAAAGGCTCCTGGGGTTTTCATAAATCCTTGCTGGGTGAGAGCAAGCTCCTATCACTCATCCACACTTGACTGTGGCTAAATGTCAAGCTCTTTCAGGTTAAATGCCTGGCCAAACGCTGCTCAGAAAGGCAAGCAAGGAGCCAGAGCCCAACAAGGTGGCCTTGGCTTCTCCCCCATTTCTCTAATCACTTAACAGGCTTTACCTTTGGAAAGCTCTTGCTCATGGTTACCCAAAGTCTATCACTCTCTAATTTGAAAGCATTGCCAGTGGGGAATGGGAAATGGTGAAGCACAGGTGCTCCTCGGCTGTGTCTAGAAGGAGGATCCAAAAATATGCAACGGCGTCAATCCATGTCATTGGAACAATTCTAGCAGCCCATCTCCAGCTGGAGAAGGTTGACATCCAATAGATATTTATAACCCGTTACACACCGTGCCTTCACAAATCCTTTCCTTTATGTGATGGCTCACTGCAATACATCATTGCAAAGGAAATCTACCTCCCAATCCTATGTATCTACTGTGGGATTTCAGGTAAAGGAACAAGGATGTCCAGGTAGATGGGAAACAGCATCTGTGGAGATCACTGTCTCTGTTGTGAGAAGTTTCAGCTCTTTGACTCTCTATTTAATGCTCTACTATAACACTGAGCATTATTTTTGTCCCATTATTAGTGAGTTTCTCTTCTGTCAATACTTATTTTAAGGGTCATATTTACTTTATTGATTTGTCATGGTCTAATGGTGATGCCCTTTGGCCAAGTACTACACTGCTGTGGTTGGGCATTACATTTCACCATGCTAGCAATTCAATTCTCTCCATGAGGATTCTCACTGAAATTCCCAGAATTATTGCAATGACACCATGATAGTTACAAGGATATTAAATGACTACAGATTTTTCATGTTATCAAAACTGCCTAATGTTTTGCAGGAACCCCCCCCCCCTTCTTTGGTTATTGGGATGGTGGGCTGTTTAAAGGTGCTCCTTGTGAATATGTGAAAGCAAAAAAAAATGGAAGTTGAATGTTGAGAAAGAAACATTAGTCAACAGAACGGACAATGGTGACAACAAAATGGAGAATTTTCACTTTTATCTTGTATATTCCGTAACTATGATGTATTTTTCCCCTATTTAAGTGCCTCTGAATGCTAGTCTACCAAGATCTGCCAGAGTAAATCAGAGCTGCGTGCCTCCGCTGGTTGTGTATTCAAAGGTTAGACGAAGAGTGAAACCACCACAGAAGTGTGTGGACTTACCCCATAGACCAGCTCACCCACCATGCCATTCCACATTTTAGTGTCAGGATCCCTTGCCCCATACTTCCCATCAGGAACAATGGACAGCACGTATTTTATCCCGACGTGTTTTGCGATCTCGTACGCCAGATCAACACAGTAGCCTTCGTATTTCTCATTCCCTTCCTTTTGATCAGGGCTCTGCTTGCGCATCACATAGGGTGCTTCCTGTGAAATATTGGAAGACAGAAGAGAACAAATAAATCATCCATGACCTTTCTTTTTCTCAATTTTAACACATCACCTCATTACTGCATGAAGTCCTATGGTCAGAAACCTGAGAAGGAGCAGAGTAATGAACTCTGTTTGACAAATTCATAATTTTTAACCTAGAGAAGAACCTCCAAATGTTCATCTCCCAATGAAAGATAAAAAATGATCCTAATACAGAGCTAAAACAAATGTCCCTTCAATGCCTTCCATACAAGGAAAACTTCTGGACTAGGGGCTATTAAGATTTAAGGATTCTATATTAAGAGGTCTAACATATCCTAGGGAAAGTGACTTTTATTCTGTTATCTAATTACAATATAGTCTTGCTTATCTGACATAAATGGGTCAGCAGAATGGTGGATAAATGTAAATGTCAGATAATACTGAGTCTCCTACTGTTACCCCTCCGACGCAGCTCTAGACACCTAGGTTACTAACAACAGGGACTCAAAGGGTTAAGGCAAGGCAACGCCCCAGGGCTAGAGAGGGGTCCTGCAGGAAGTGCCCGGAGTTGGAAGAGGAGCATGGACATCACAGAGGGAAAGAGGGAGGATGCTTCCACTTCTGGTCCTGCCTCTTTTCCCTCTTTCCTCCCTCTTCCTTCTCCTTGTCCTGCCTTTTTCACTTATTGGGAATGGAGAGAGAGTTGGGGAGCACTCCTTTAATTGAAGGAACTTGGAGTCCTCATGCACAACAAGTTAAACATGAGCCAACAATGTAATGTGATGTGGCAAAAAAGCCAATGGGATTTTGGCCTACATCAATAGGAGTATAGTGTCTAGATCCAGGGAAGTCATGCTCCCCATGCTCTATTCTACCTTGCTTAAACCAGTGTTTTTCAACCTTTTTTGAGCTGCTGCACACTTTTTACATTTACAAAATCCTGGGGCACACCACCAACCAAAATGACACAAAATGACACTCTAACACAGTAATACATATAGTTAATCCAGTGTTTCCCAACCTTTTTTGAGCCGTGGCACACTTTTTTACATTTGCAAAATCCTGGGGCACACCACCAACCAAAATGACAAACACAGTAATACATATAGAATCCAGTGTTTCAAAGCCGAGGCACACTGAAAATCACTGGGGCACACCACCAACCAAAATGACACTCTAACACAGTAATACATATAGTTAATCCAGTGTTTCCCAACCTTTTTTGAGCCGTGGCACACTTTTTACATTTGCAAAATCCTGGGGCACACCACCAACCAAAATGACACTCTAACACAGTAATACATATAGTTAATCCAGTGTTTCCCAACCTTTTTTGAGCCGAGGCACACTTTTTACATTTGCAAAATCCTGGGGCACACCATCAACCAAAATGACACAAAATGACACTCTAACACAGTAATACATATAGTTAATCCAGTGTTTCCCAACCTTTTTTGAGCCGTGGCACACTTTTTACATTTGCAAAATCCTGGGGCACACCACCAACCAAAATGACACTCTAACACAGTAATACATATAGTTAATATGTTTTTAAATGTATTGATACACTCAGTGTGAAACCTGGGCCTGTTTCGATGAACACAACATAGATATCCTGGCAGGAATGGTAGAAAGACACAAAATTCCCATAACCAAGAGAAAATGCTATAAGAGTTTGGTGGGCATTGACCTTGAGTTTTGGAGTTGTAGTTCACCTATATCCAGGGAGCACTGTGGACTCAAACAATGTTGGATCAGGACCAAACTTGGCATGAATACTCAATATGCCCAAATGTGAACACAGACAAAGTTTGGGGAAAATAGACCTTGACATTTGGGAGTTGTAGTTGCTGGGATTAATAGTTCCCCTACAATCAACGAGCATTCTGAACCCCACCAATAGAACTGGGCCAAACTTCCCACACAGAACCCCCAGGAGGCAAGAGGAGGTCTCTACTTGGGGAAAGGGAGACAGGCCTTCCCAATGCATGGAGAAGGAGAGACCAAGTAGACAATGGGTAGGGAGAGGGGTGTTTGTAATTTTGTGCCTTTATCGAGGTATGTTTCTTAGGGTTTTTATACTTCAACACACTAGACTCCCCCCCCCCCTTTCCTGGAGGTTCCAATTTCCCACGGCAAACCTGATGATCGCTTACCCCGGCACACTGGTTGGGAAACTGGCTTAAACCACACCTAGAATCACACTGTATCCAATTCTATGAAATGACTATGTGTAGCTCCAGGTCAAGGGTCTGAAGAACAAGCTCTATGAGGAGTGGCTTAAAGAGCTGGGGATGTTTAGCCTGAAGAAGAGAAGGCTGAGAGGAGACATGATAGCCATGTATAAATATGTGAGAGTCGTAGGGAGGAGGGAGCAAGCATGGTTTCTGCTGCCCTGGAGACTAGGACACAATGGAGCAATAGCTTCAAACTACAAGAAAGGAGATTCCACCTGAACATGAGGAAGAACTGCCTGACTGTGAGAGCCATTCAACAGTGGAACTCTCTGTCCTGGAGTATGGTGGGGGCTTCTTCTATGGAGGCTTTTAAACAGAGGCTGGATGGCCATCTGTCGGGGGTGCTTTGAATGCAATTTTCCTGCTTCTTGGCAGGGAGTTGAACTGGATGGCCAATGAGGTCCCTTCTAACTATGATTCTATGATTCTAAGTGGAAGTATTAGAGGAAAAGGAGGACGTTGGATAAGAGCGTTGGATAAGACAGAATGTTGGATAAGTGAAGATTGGATAAGCGAGACTCTACTGTACATGGAACTTACCAGGATGGTAGTGACTACGATAGTCCTATTTTCAACTGAGGAGGTATCATTGGAGACAGAGGGGTCCACTGCAGGCACAAATCTCTCATATTCATTCCAATAACCAGCCTACAAACGGAGAAGAGACCAACAATGAGTATGCACCATGCTAAATGTTCTACCCAACAACCCAGGAACAAGAGAACATCTCTAAATATCTTTTAAAATGGTGAATATATCCCTTCCACTCATTTGTTTGCCTTTCTCGCCTCTCATTCCTAGATCACTGAATCACCAAGTCGGATGTGTCCTTGTGGGTCACTTACTCCGACCCCTAAGTGATACAGGAAATTCAAGCCTAGATCATCCTCTAGGCAGGAAGCTCTGCTTGAAGAGTTTTAATTGAGCATTTGTTCAGAACCAACTTATTCTGAAGGTGGACCTTGAATTTCGAAAAAATCAAGGAAGATCCACGTGCCTGTAGTCTGCTCACACCAGTTCCACATGACCATTGGCCCCCCAGAAATGTGAAACTTTAACTTACAGAAAGAATTTAAGTTTATATGGATATTTTGGGAGCTAAAATACTAAACACAGATGGTCAAAGGTTCAGAATCACTATTTTGCATGACTGTTTCCATAGATGTGTGTCATGCAATGGCTATTCCTTGTTATATAATACCTTGGAGCCACAAAATAACTGTCTTTGGAGAGTACATACATACATTCATGCATATATATGTATGTTATCATTATCATTATCATTTTGTGTTATTTATTATATGTTTACTTATCCAACTATGCCTTACCTTTCGTGGCCCGCCAGGTCTCATCTCATACACATCGATTGTATAATTAGTTCTACGACCGTAGGTGTCAAATTGGATGTTGCCTGTCATTCCTTGCACTTGAACCTTGATAATTATGAATGACAACATACTAATATAGAGAAGACAATACGAGTATAGACTACTACAGAACATGTCCCTTTTACACTCACTGATGTGACACTAATGCAACTATAGAAAATACAGAGCAGATTCTTCGATGGGTGTGTGTCTAATATTATATAAATGCATATAAACAGTGGATTTTAATTTTGAGACAAATGTTTTAATGTTTATGTATGCATATAATTTATTTATGTCCCGGCATAGAATTTTTGCTGTTTGTATGTTGTGCACCACCCAGAGTCCCCTGCAAGGTGAGAAGGGCAGAATATATATGTTTTCAATAAATGAATAATAAATACAACAATTTTTAACAGAAATAGTTGACTCTAAATATTGAAGATTCAGAATTCCCATCATCTGTCACTATTGATGATACATTGACCAATGCTTATTTGGCCTACAGGGCAACAGCATGCAGAGAGGTTTATCAGTTGCCCACCTCTGATTTTCTTGTTATTTGCCATTAATCCATTGCACCACTTTAATCCAGTGGCGCAATGGATTAAACGCTTGTGCTGGTAGGACTGCTGGCCGAAAGATCGGCAGTTCGAATCCAGGAAATGCAGTGAGCTCCCATATGTCAGCTCCAGCTTCCCATGTGGGGACATGATGGTAAAACATCTGGGCGTATCCTGGGCAACATCCTTGGAGATGGCCAATTCCCTCACACCAGAAGCAACTTGCAATTTCTCAAGTCGCTCCTGACATGAAGAAAAAAACCCGCTCCTACGTATGGTAACCCTATCACACAATTTTCCTGGCAAGATTAATTCAGAGGAAGCTTGCTATGGCCTATGTTTTAGTCTTGCCCAAGACCATCCTATGGGTTTCCACAGTTGATCAGTTATTAAAATCCTGGTCTCTCGGAGTCCAAGTCCAAAACACAAGCAACTATAATATGCGGACTCCTTTCTCTGATTTAAAAGCAACATAAAGGCAGCTGGCACTGTACATATGGCTTTATGCTGCACATAACAGTCAAATACGTTTTCAGTTGTCCCCTCTTATATATCTAATCTATATTGTTGACAATACAATATGATGTAGCAGTTGTTTTTGCCCTTACCATTTTCAGTGCTCTTTCTATATCGATTCCTTGGCTCCAAGGCACAGCTGGGTTTGCTAAGCAGTCTCCAGCGCTGCCTCTCCGGGAGACGTCGACTCGCTGCCTCCGCAGATACCGGAAAGCTTCTGCTATGACTAGGATGGCATCGTGGGTCAATGCAGATGTGTACTAGAAAGACAATGCAAAGAAGACAGCTTGACAAGTTGTGTTCGGAGAGCTTCATGTGATGGTTCCATTAAACACCACAACCAATCCATGAAAGACATCAAACATCATTTTGCAAGGACCAGAGGACCAAGCTATCTATGTGTCTCACTTGCAAAGAACTGATCTCTGCATTAAAGGCTGTCTCTGATTTGGGAGAGGGAATCAGGAAACCATCCTGATATTGATGGACTGCAGCTCTCAGCAGCCTTTCCAGGAAAAAACATGGTGAGGAATTCTGGACATTCCAACCCAGAAACAGCTGGTGGGTTACAGCCTCCATCTTATTTCATCTGGGTTACGACATGGCACTTAAATCGATTAAACAAAGACTGTGGGACATTGCCTTCTGTGAGCTGAGTTCTCACTCATATGTTTCTTGTTCCCCAAGCACCCTGAGCATACATTATGCTAGGCCTCTCTATGAACCACATTATCTTAAGAACTTGACTGTGGCCAAATATCGCTGCCTATTCTCCAAGGCAAGGTGCAATATCATTCCCATCTGAAGTGCCAGAGCTTCTTGTTGGCAGTGGCTACCCCCAGCTCCTTCAAGGTCAAGTCAGTCACTTCAAGGATACCATCCATCCACCTTGCCCTTGGTCGGCACCTCCTCCTTTTTCCTTCCATTTTTCCCAGCATCATTGTCTTCTCTAAGCTTTCCTGTCTTTTCATGATGTGGCCAAAGTACTTCATCTTTGCCTCTAATATCCTTCCATTCAGTGAGCAGCCAGGCTTTATTTCCTAGAGCAGGGCTGTCCAACTGGCGGCCCCTGGACCGTATACGGCCCCCAGCCCCTTCCCCACGGCCCCTTACCCCCCTGCAAGATATCTGCCTTTTAAGATTTTTTTAAAAAATTAAATATTTTTTGGAATATTTTTCGAATTTTTTTTTTTCGGGGGGGGTGAGGGGCGGCGGGAGGAGGAGCAGGCTCTCTTCCTCCTCCTCATACTTCCTCCCTCCCTCCCCTCCCTCTCCTCCCTCCTTCTTTCTCTCTTTCCCCCTTTCATTCCTTCCCCTTCCACCACCTGAAGGAAAGAGGGAAGGAGAGAGAGAGAGAGTGCACGAGTGAGAGGGGGCGTGGCCAGAGCGAAAAAGGGGCGGGGCCGAGTTCGGAGCAGGGGGGGGTGCTCATTCATTCCCTTCCGGCTTCCTCCTCTCCTGAGGCTTCGCACCAAGTTTGGTCCTGATCCATCATTATTTGAGTCCACAGTGCTCTCTGGATGGAGGAGAACTACAACTCCCAAACTCAAGGTTCAGTACTTTCTGTTGCTCTCATGAGAGTTTAGGTTTGATTCAACATGGCTGAGGAATGCTTTGATTGTGTTTTCCCTTATGGCAGAAGGAGATTGGACTGGATGGCCCTTGGAGGTCTCCTATTCTAGGAACCCATTGTAATTATTATTATTATTATTATATTATTATTATTATCATCAGAGGCTGAATGGCCATCTGTGAGGAATGCTTTGATTGTGTTTCCCCTTATGGCAGAAGGAGATTGGACTGGATGGCCCTGGATGGCTCTTGGAGGTCTCCTACTCCAGGAACCTGTTGTTGTTGTTATTATTATTATTATTATTATTATTATTATTATTATTATTAGCAGAGGCAGAATGAATATTATGCCTTATCATTCAGGGTTATAGGCCTGTGTGGAAGGGCCCTGGCTTCTTATTTGACTTCCTTTCCACACATCTGAATAAAATCCCATGTTATTTGCTTTAAACCAGATTATATGAGTGTGGACTCCGATAATCCAGTTCAAAGCAGGTATTCTGGGTTATATGGCTGTGTGAAGGGCCCTGAGTCCACACTGCAATATAATCCAGTTCAAAGCAGGTTTTGTGGGGTTTCCTGCCTGGATATTCTGCGTTATATGGCTGTGTGAAGGGCCCTGAGTCCACACTACAATATAATCCAGTTCAAAGCAGGTTTTGTGGGGTTTCCTTCCTGGATATTCTGAGTTATATGGCTGTGTGAAGGGCCCTGAGTCCACACTGCAATATAATCCAGTTCAAAGCAGGGACTGGGACTTGAGACTGGGATTTTGGTGTTCATCTCTATCTCCAAGTCAAAGCCCCGGTGTCCTCCACAGACACCTCCAAGGCGGGGAGAGGGCGGAGCCGGGGTGGGGGCGGGGCAGGGGTGGAGCCAGGGAGGGGGTGGAGCCTGGGCGGAGCCGGGGAGGGGGCGGAGCCGGGGGCAGAGGCAGACCCTTCGGCCCCCCAGGTCATCAGTAACTGGAATTCCGGCCACAGGTCCGGTAGAAGTTGGACAGCCCTGTCCTAGAGGATGGACTGGTTCAATCTGCTTGTGGTCCAAGTCACTCTCAGAATTTTCCTCCAACACCACAGTTCAAAAGCGTCTCTCTTCCTTCGCTCAGCCTTCCTTCGCATCCACAGGTTACTATAGGGAATACAATTGCTTTAAGTATGCGGATCTTTGTTGCCAGTGTGATGTCTCTACTCTTCATTATTTTGTCGAGATTGGACATTGCTCTCCTCCCAAGAAGTAAACATCCTCTTTTTTTTCTGGCTGCAGTCTGCATCTGTAGCCATCTTTGCATCTAGAAATAAAAGTCTGTCACTGCCTCCACGTTCTCTCCCTCTATTTGCCAGTTCTTAAACAGCCTGGTTGCCATCATCTGATGTTTCACTGCAACCCAGCTTTTGCCCTTTCTTCTTTCACCTTGTTTATCAGGTTCCTCAGGTTCTCCTTGCTTTCGGCCATCAAAGTGGTATCATCTGCATATCTAAGGTTGTTAATGTTTCTTTCAGCAATTTTAATTCCAGCTTTGGATTCGTCAAGCCCCGCACATCGCATGATGTGTCCTGCATACAAGTTGAATAGGTTGGGTAAGAGTATACAACCCTGTCGTACGCCTTTCCCAATTTTGAACCAGTCTGTTGTTGCATGGTTAGTTCTTACTGTTGATACTTGGTCGTTATACAGATTCCTTAGGACAGTGTTTTTCAACCTTTTTTGAGTCACAGCACATTTTTTACATTTACAAAATCCTGGGGCACACCACCAACCAAAATGACACAAAATGACACTCTAACACAGTAATACATATAGTAAATATGTTTTTAAATGTATTTATACACTCAGTGTGAAACCTGGGCCTCTTACATATTTATACATGGCTATCATGTCTTCTCTCAGCTTTCTCTTCTTCAGGCTAAACATGCCCAGCTCTTCAAGCTGCTACTCATAGAGTTTGTTCTCCAGACCTTTGTGAAATTTCACCCTGAGTGAAACTTGCTTCCAGTTAACTATGGATGTCATGAAGCTGTTATAAACTCTCAAAAAATCCAGTAAAATAGTAAAAAAAAAATTTTTCCAAGCGGAGAGGTTTCATTTGTTTCTTGGAAACCTGTGAGGGGGCTGCTAGGAGGGGAGAGAGTGTAAAAGGTGAGTAGTTCCAGGATATCCACGAAGTAAGAACGGGTAAAAAGGAAAACGCCAAGGGTTCAAAATGTAGTAAATAGTAATCTTTATCTTCAAGGTTTATATTTCAAAATCAAAGCAGTATTCTGCATTCGTCGTTGTGAAACCGACTCAAATTATTCAATAAATGGTCTATATTAGACAGTATATATCCAGCAAAACGAAAGTCCAGAGAAGCCACGAAATAAACTAATATTCAATAAGTTCATATATCATTCAAATGAGAGCGTGGTTCTCATAGGGGTCGGCTAATCATGGTCCCAGTTGTTTCGCCAATCCTGGCTTCATCAGGACCCCAGACTTAATTGCTGTAAACAAGTTTCACAGGTCCGGATTTCTGTTAATGTATACAAAATCTATAATCAATACATGCTACGAATAATATGAAACCCGTACATGGAACTATATCACTGAAGGAAAGAATAAACATACATACCAATTCAATATTCAAAATATTTTGAATATTGAATTGGTATGTATGTTTATTCTTTCCTTCAGTGATATAGTCCATGTACGGGTTTCATATTATTCGTAGCATGTATTGATTATAGATTTTGTATACATTAACAGAAATCTGGACCTGTGAAACTTGTTTACAGCAATTAAGTCTGGGGTCCTGATGAAGCCAGGATTGGCGAAACAACTGGGACCATGATTGTCGACCCCTATGAGAACCACGCTCTCATTTGAATGATATATGAACTTATTGAATATTAGTTTATTTCGTGGCTTCTCTGGACTTTCGTTTTGCTGGATATATACTGTCTAATATAGACCATTTATTGAATAATTTGAGTCGGTTTCACAACGACGAATGCAGAATACTGCTTTGATTTTGAAATATAAACCTTGAAGATAAAGATTACTATTTACTACATTTTGAACCCTTGGCGTTTTCCTTTTACCCGTTCTTACTTCGAGGAGGGGAGAGAGTGCCAATTTCCCACAGCACACATGATGATCGCTCACGGCACACTAGTGTGCCACAGCACACTGATTGGGAAACACTGCCTTAGGAGACAGGCAAGGTGGCTTGGGATCCCCATACCACCAAGAATTAACATACTGCTCCTTCAATCCTTGTTGCAATCTCCTCTCCCCCCCCCCTTCTTTTTTCCTTTGTTTAAAAAAGAGATAGCCGATACAGGCTGCCCAACGTTCAAGGTATAGAAGCCA
Source organism: Anolis apletophallus (assembly GCA_030556195.1). Classification (NCBI taxonomy): domain Eukaryota; kingdom Metazoa; phylum Chordata; class Lepidosauria; order Squamata; family Anolidae; genus Anolis; species Anolis apletophallus. Next base: position 21,391,496 of record JARBWK010000016.1, on the reverse strand, counting down.
TAAATTATACCTCTCTGGACAGTATTTCCTATCAACTTAGATATGTAGCTGGCACTCCATCTATTTATTTACTTTTCGTTAAGGAAACAACAAACAAAAGGCAACAGTTCGTCCGCTTTCTCATATGGTTTGAAATTACAGTTGCTGCCGAGGCTATAAATCAGATAAGCACTCCCATTGAAAGGAAAGGTATAAGGTCCCTAAATGGCATTTTTCGGCCAATAAATTATATTTATCTCAGAATATGAGGCAACAACCTCATCGCCTTTAGAAATTTGTTTATCTTTTGCAGAAATTGCTTTTCTGTGGTCTCCATCCTGATCCTCATTGAGTTTGAACTGGATGAAATTAGAAAGATGGAGTGACTCAAATTTGTTTATTGAGGATTTGCTTGTTTTCTGGTTTCTTTCTTTTTTTTTCTTTCTCCATTCTCGACAATTAAAATGTGAACAAACCTAGGACGGTATGCTCTCATACGGGCAATGTGTGCACACCCCATTTCTCAGGCTTCGGTCTGAGATGGAGCAGAGCTTTTTATTCAGCCATTCATTCCGTCATATGCTTAATTTATATCCCGTCCTTCCTCTGAAGTAATGCGCCACGCGGGGAACAATCATATAGAGCAAATAAAATACAACAGGAAAAACACAATGCATCAACTGAAAAACAACTGCTCAGTATATACTAAAACTTTACCCGTGACAGAGATAGAAGACATAAACAGCATCCATCAGCTGAAATGCAGTTCACCATCTAACAATCCCAAGCCTGCCTCAATCCAATAATATTGTCTGCCAATAGCAAAAGAACAAAGATGAAGATGTTAGGCTACTTAAATGCTCGCCAACATCAGAGGCTGGAACAGATACCCAAAGGCACATCTACACTGTAGAATTAATGCAGTTCGATACTTGAATAACCATGTCTCAATGCATCTACGCTCTTTAGCAGAGAACAGAGAAGGCCAGGCTTTAGCACAGCAGGTTAACCGCCAACTGCACTAAACCTTACCAACCGATAGGTTGACAGTTCAAAGCTCAGGTCAAGGTGAACTCCTGGCCTTTAGCCCAGCTTCTGCCTACCTAGCAGTTTCAAAAACAGCAGTATTTTTAAGCTGGTGCAAAATGCTGCTGCTCGACTTCTCGCCGGGGCTCCGGAGAGATGTAACATTATTCCAATTCCGAAGCAATTGCACTGGCTTCCGATTGAGCACCGGATCATGTTCAAAGTGCTGTTTCTAACCTTTAAGGCCTTGTATGGTCTAGGGCCAGTATACTTGAGGGCCCGCCTTACCCCCTATATACCCCAGAGATCACTACGGTCGGAAGATCAGAACCTACTAGAAGTTCTTAATATCCGGACCTACCATCTGTCATCTTCTAGGCATAGAGCAGGGGTGCTCACACTTTTCAGCATGCAAGCTACCTATAAAACAACCAAGTCAAAATGATCTACCTACCCACTACTCAGAGAGCCATAAAAGCAAAATATTTGGAAATTTATTTCAGTGAGAGCCATATAATATATTTTAAGACTGAATTCAACTAAATGTGAGTATAATAAGCCCCTGAATTTATTCATAATAATAATGATAATATTCATTCAGCCTCTGTTACTACTACTATTATTATTATTAATAATAGTAACAACAACAACAATAGGTTCTTAGAGTAGAATGAGACCTCCAAGGGCCATCCAGTCCAACCTCCTTTTGCCATAAGGGAAAAACACAAAGTATTCATCACAGATGGCCATTCAGCCTCTGATAATAAGAATAAGAATAAGAATAACAATGGGTTCCTAGAATAGGAGAAGACCTCCAAGGGCCATCCAGTCCAACCTCCTTCTGCACCTGGGCAGCGTCGAGAGTCTGCGGGGCGGGACTGAGCCTTCCTCCCGCCCTGCCTGCGATCTACCAGGACGCCCTACAAGATCTACCAGTAGATAGTGATCTACCTAATGAGCAACCCTGGCATAGAGCCTTTTCGGTTGTGGCACCAAATCTGTGGAATGCCTTGCCAGAAGAAGAACGAGCTATTCGAGATCTGCCTTCTTTTCAGAGGGCGTGCAAGACATTTCTCTTTCGGCAAGCATTCGGTCTCAGCTAATTAAGATATTGTGATTTTGTTTGATTATTTTAACTGTACCGTCATATATGTATTGGTTGTTGTAAACCGCTCCGAGCTTTCGGGGAGTGGCGGTATACAAGTTGGAACAATAAATAAATAAATAATCCAGTTCAAAACAAATCATCTGGATTCAGAAACTGGATTATATGGTAGTGTAGATAAGGAGAAAATCTTGTGTGATTTCCTGTCTCATGAATTAAAATAATATAGCTGGCACTGGGTGGCATTTTGACTTTTGGATCTGGGAATTCACTGCTTTTGGGCCTCAGGCTGCAAAATGTCTTGGGCAGCCCTCCCCAAGGGTGCTGAAATGTTGCCCCCTCCTCCCCAGTGCAATGACCAGGAGCCTTGATGCTGCTCCTTCCAAAGCATGCCAAGAAACAAATCTCATTTTCATTTATTTATATGCTACTAACAAATGCATAAGCGAGCGAAAGAAAGCCAGAAAGGGAAGAAGGCAATAGCTGATGGAATACGGAATAAATTAAAACACCAGGGTGTTTGTTTCTAGCCAATCTTATTTCCTAATCAAAAATATTGTACAGCAATGTTTAAGTAGGCTTAAAAATATTTTTTTTTTAAAAAAAGGAGTTGGACTGCCTGCTTAATAAGCCCTGTCCATGTTTTACAAATCAGGAGCGCATCTGCACTAAATGGGACTGAGAAATCCTGACATTAACAGCATTTTGCAAAAATGCAACAATTTTAATTTGCTGCATCAAAAACACAGGGCCAACTACTATTATTACTTATACCCCACTTTATCTCTCCCAAAGGGGACTCAAAGTGTCTTGACATAAAAACATTAGTAGACAAATTGAAATATACAAATATGCAAACATTAAAACAGACTTAAACACAAACAGCATTAAAAAAACATCTTTATTAATGACTTAGATGAAGGGTCAGAAGGCATGATCATCAAGTTTGCAGACGGGGCCAAATGGGGAGGGAGAGCCAATACTCCAGAGGACAGGAGCAGAATTCAAAGGGATCTTCACAGATGAGAGAGATGAATGGCCAAAGCGAACACAATAGAGTTCAACAGGGACAAAGGCAAGTTACTCCAGGTAGGCAGAAAAAAGGAAATGTAAAAATACAGAATGGAGGACAATGCCTGGGTCAACAGTAGGATGTGTGAAACAGATCTTGGAGTCCTCGTGGACAACAAGTTAAACATGAGCCAACAATGCGATGCAGCAGCTAAAAAAGCCAATGGGATTTTGGCCTTCATCAACAGGAGTCTAGTGCAGGCCTGGGCAAACTTCGGCCCTCCAGGTGTTTTGGACCACTCCCACAATTCCTAACAGCCAGCAGGCTGTTAGGAATGGTGGGAGTTGGAGTCTAAAACACCTGGAGGGCCGAAGTTTGCCCAGGCCTGGTCTAGTGACTAGATCAAGCGAAGTCCTGCTATCCCTCTATTCTATTCTGCATTGGCCAGACCACACCTGGAGGAATCACACTGTGTCCAATTCTGGACACTGCAATTGAAGGGAGAGGTTGACTCTAAGCTGGAATTTGTCCAAAGGAGGGTGACTCAAATGATCAAGGGTCTGGAGAACAAGCCCTATGAGGAGTGGCTTAAAGAGCTGGGCATGTTTAGCCTGAAGAAGAGAAGGCTGAGAGGAGACATGATAATGGCCATGTATATATGCATATGTGTGGGGAAGTCATTGGGAGGAGGGAGCAGGCTTATTTTCTACTGCCCTGGAGACTAGGGCTCAATGGAGCCATGTGTTCAAATGACACTAAAGGAGATTCCACCCGAACATTAGGAAGAATTTCCTGACTGTGTGAGAGAGCTGTTCAGCAGTGGAACTCTCTGCCCCCGAGTGTGGTGGAGGCTCCTTCTTTGAAGGCTTTTAAGCAGAGGCTGGATGGTCATCTGTCAGGGGTGCTTTGATTGCAATTTTCTTGCTTCTTGGCAGAAAGAGGTTGGACTGGATGGCCCACGAGGTCTCTTCCAACTCTATGATTCTATTTTGATGGATTCAGTTAAAATCCATCAAAACATATTCAAATCTACACCATGGATGATAAAGTGATCCCCAAGTTTGAAAAAGTTACAATGGATATGGCACTGGGCACCAGGATTACAACCCTTAGAATCTCACAGCTAAACTGGTCAACATTCCATTGATTCAATGGGATTGATCTAACTGGGATCAACAGGAAGATCTCAGCCAAAGATGGAAATCCTATGGCCTTCCAAATGTTCTACTGCTGACTTCAAGTCCCATCATCCAGGGTCAAAACTCCAAACCACAACAGGATGTAGAGTGGGTCATGGTGGCTCTATGTGCCAAGTTTGCTCTTGATCCCTCATTCGTGGTAGTCACAGTGATCTCAGGAAGTGAGTGAAGGTACTTCAAGTCCCATTGTCCGTGGTCCACCCCTCCCTCAAACTGCACCAGGATATCTAATTGGTCATGGGGGAACTGAGTGCCAAGTTTGATCTTGATCATTCTTCGGTGTGGGTTGCAGTGGTCTCTGGAGGTGAAGGTACTGCATATCTCATCATCCATGCTCCATAGTCCCCCAAACCACACCAGGACATAAACTGGGTCATGGGGCTCTGTGTACCAAGTTTGGTCCTGACCTGTCATTGGTGGGGCGTTGCAGTGGTATCGGGAAGGTAGTGAAGGTACCGTGAATCCATCATCCATGGTCCATCTTCCTCCAAACTGCATCAGGATGCAGAGTGGGTCAAGGAGGTTCTGTGGTCCAACAGTAATTAGTGAGGGGTGCAGTGGTTTCAGGAAGAGAGTGAAGGTACTGCAAGTCCCAGCATCCTTCATCACTGCTTATGTTGGCAAGGACATGTTTAGGGTGAATACTATTTTCTTACCCATTCTTGGACTACACAACGACACTTACTTACCTTTAGCGGAGAATTTTTGGCTTCCGGAAATTCCCGTTCATCGAGTCTCACCCAGCGCTGCATAAATTGCTGGACCATTGGGTTTTCGGTATTAACGATCTGAAATCCGGTGACGTTTGCACCTCCTTGCACCACTTTGTCCAGGGAAATGTCTGTAAAACCCTGGGAAGATAAGGAAAAATATTATACATATCATGGTATAGTCAAGCTCCTATTCCACATTTTGTGCACTCCAGGAAAAGTTTACATTTTATTTTGCTGGATTTATATGCTCACCATGAAGTTTAAGCAAGAGGAGGACAATTTAAAACTAGGCTAAAGTAGAGACAAGGAATTAATATGTTGTTGAAGGCTTTCATGGCCAGAATCACTGGGTTGTTGTGAATTTTCCAGGCTGTCTGGCCATGTTCCAGCAGCATTATCTCCTGACATTTCACCCACATCAATGGCAGCCATCCTCAGAGTTTGTGAGGTCTGTTGGAAACTTGGAAAATGGGATTTATATATCTATGGAATAATGAGGCAACTACAGGCCAATAGATACTACACCTCAGACATCAGAAGAGCCTAATAAATAATAATAATACTTTGATAATAATAATAGACTATCTACAGGCATCATATGCAACTCCTGGAATGATTCCATCAGTGTTGCCTCAAAAAAAAATCCTGCAAATCTCTTGGGAAGACAAGCGGACAAATGTCAGCCGTGCTGGAAGAATCAAAGACCACAACCATTGAAGCAATGCTCCTCCGCCATCAACTCTGCTGGACCGGCCACATTGTCTGGATGCCTGATCACCATCTCCTAAAGCAGTTACTTTACCCCCAACTCAATAACAGAAAACAGAATGTTGGAGGACAGGAAAAGAGATTTAAAGATGGTTTCAAAGCCAACTTTAAAAACTATGGCATAGACACAAAAAATTGGGAAGCACTCTAGCTGGAAGTCAGCTGTGACCAGCAGTGCTGCAGAATTTGAAGAGGCACAAATGGAGGGCAAAAGAGAGAAACATGCCAAGAGGAAGGGACCACCTTCCACCTGGAAACCGATGTCCTCACTGTGGGAGAACATGCGGGTCAAGAATAGAGCTCCAGAGTCACCTATGTATCCATTGCCAAGACATTACACTTGGAAGGCCATCATACTCGCTCTCACTGGAGGTCAGCTGTGACTAGCAGTGTTGTGGAATTTGAAGAAACATGAATGGAGGGTGAAAGGGAGAAACATGCCAAGAGGAAGACGTATCAAGCCAACCCTGACCACTTGGAGGACAGTCTTCCTCAGACAACATGGGATCACCTAACTACAGTAAGTTACTTCAAAATTAATGATTCAATAGCACTGAGCCATGGCAGTTAATGTGGGGTGAATCTGTATTAATTTTGAAGCATAAATGTACCCCCAAACTTGTTGAGTCATATGGTTATATAGGATATATCTCTTTGTGCAATGTCCAGAAACATCCTCACATGAAATCAGCAACAGGATTCCAACAAACATTTGCAATATTGGACCCATGCATCCTCAGGAAACTACTATTGGGACAGCAAGAAAAACAGTGCCATGGAAGTTATCTGGAAAGATCAGCCCACCAATATGAATGAGGAAATCCAGGTTCCAGTCTGTGAAGTCTTAGCTCTGCTTTTTCCTCTGCTCTGCTTCAGTTCCCCGTTTATAGGTTTTCCTATAAGCTACCTTATTTTGTATTAGTTTTTGGGTGGAACATAACAACCCCACAGGCCAGCCTTACTTGGTCCATTCCATTCCCCTGTATAGAGTTCTCTTGCTGGACTCCTCCTCTTTCTACAGAAGAGCTACTGTGATTTAGGCTTGGGATTGTCTGGTAACCCTAGGCCTAGCAATGCAAAAACAGGCATCCTTAGCACTGCATTCAGCAGTATTTTTATACCATCAGTCCAAAGGACAACAGAAGCTTATGACCAGCTTCACAAGAAAGAAGATTGAGACAGTTTATAACCATCGCTTTGCACCAGAGGCAGAAGACTTCAGAGAGATGACTGCAACCAGCAAAATCTCCTTTTGTAATGTATTATTTTAAATTACCTTATGATAACCCTGGCTGGAGTTAACCCTTTATTCATCTCGTTTGCAGTAAACCAGGGGTGCTCACAGTTTTTCAGCATGCGAGCTACTCTTAAAGCAACCAAATTCAAAAGATCTACCTGCCCCTGCCGCCGCGCGCTCCCGCACGCTCCCGCCGCCGTGTGCTCTTGCCACCACGCGTGCTCCTGCTGCTGTTTTCTGCCTGCGCAACACTTCTTCTGCCTGCGGGGCATTACAGGAAGGAGACAGTACAAGGCAGGGCATCCAGAGGGAGCGCTCCGCCCTGCCTATCTCGCCGGCAACGGAGGCTGCACAGCTGCTTCTGGACGAGAGAGAGGCAGGGTGCTCCCTCCAGAGGCCCCGCCTCGTGCTTCCTTCTTCCTGCAATGCCCCGCAGGTGAAAAAAGCACCGCGAGAGCGGAAGCCAGCAGCAAAAGCGCGCGTGTGCGCAGGGTGTGCACGCGCATGGCAGGAGCGCCCCATCCGGCTGGTGAGGCCTGAAGATCACCTGGAAGAGGGCCGAAGATCTACTAGTAGCTCCCGAGCTACCTAATGAGCACCCCTGCAGTAAACTCATTTTTGTTATTTTTTTACCTTGCTAAAAAGTGCCTCTGTCTGCGAAGGGTCTTAATCTTAACAGAAGGTATACAGATAGCCCCAAACAGCCTGAAAACTTGGCTGTTCCAATGTGCCTTCATTGACTGAATGTATGATCATCCCTGACCAAACTCTGCATAATATGCCCTCAGAAGCACTTTGTTTTTTGGTTGTGCAATTAAATCCTACCCTCATCCCCTCCCTGATACTTTACATTGCCCTATCTTGATTTTATTTTATTGTAATTTGTTGTTTGGGCTTGGCCTTGTGTGAGCCGCCCCGAGTCCCCATTGGGGAGATGGGGCGGGGTATAAATAAAGTTTATATTTATTATTACTATCTCCCACTGGTTTACATTTTTAAAAAATTTCTAATCTTTTATTTTGGCCCTGCCCACAGTGATCGTTTGTACTGTTTTAATGTTTTGATTTCATATTGCTGTGTTGTTTCATTTACATTGGTTTTGTATTTCAAGTTATTCTATTTTTAATTTTCTGTTGTGCTCTTGTGTTATATTGTGTTTATTGTATTGATGGGCATGGCCTCATGTAAGCTGCCCTGAGTCCCCTTGGGGTGATGGTGGCGGGGTATTTACTTCATTTTTATTTATTTTACTTCATTTATATTCCGCCCTTCTCACCCCGCAGGGGACTTAGGACGGATTACAATGTACACATTGCATTTAGACACACAATCACAGAAGACAGGCAGAGGCAATTTAACATCTGGCCACCAGGGGGAGCTGTCGCACTCTTTCATTCCTCAGCTTGTTTCCTGGAGATCTTTTTTAAAAATGGCCTCGTAAATCAGTTAAATTTAGCCTCCCCACTAAGTGGTACCTTAATTTCCTACTTGACAGATGCAACTGTCTTTCGGGTTGCAAAGGTCGACAACAGGCTACACAATAGGTTGAGAGCCCACCTCAACCCGGGCAGGCCTCGAACTCATGACCTTCTGGTCAGTAGAGATCTTATTTATTTATTTATTTATTATTTTGATTTATTAGTCGCCCCTTCCGAGAGGCTCGGGGCGACTTACACACATATAAAACCATAAAAACACAGTAAAATGGACCAGTGTCCACATATTAAATTTAAACACATAAATATACATTAAAAAGACTCTTAGGCCAGCATTATCATCCATGGCCTAGATATGTCTATGCACCAAAGGCTTGGAGAAACAGGAGGGTTTTACAGGCCCTGCGAAAGGCCAGCAGGTCGGTCTGTGCTCGAATTGAGGATGGAAGAGCATTCCACAAGACCGGCGCAGCAGCACCGAAAGCCCTCCTTCACGTTGTGGACAAGTGGATGGACTGGCAGCTAGGTACCACCAAGAGGTTCTGGAGCTCGGATCGCAGTGGTCGTGGGGGATTGTATTGGGAGAGGCGATCCCTTAAGTACACTGGCCCCAGACCATTCAAGGCCTTGAAGGTCAAGACCAGCACCTTGAAGGTGATCCAGTGCTCTATTGGAAGCCAGTGTAGTCCGCGCAGAACAGGTGTGACATGGCAGCGAGATGGAAGACCTGCCACCAGCTTACACTTCCGGATCACCGACAAGGGAAGGCTGATGTAGAGGGCATTACAGTAGTCCAATCTTTAGATGACCATGGCTTGGACCACTGTGACTAGGTCATGATGAGACAGGTAGGGACAGGGCCGTAGCCAGGATTTTGTTTTGGAGGGGGCTGAGACTGGGTGGGAGAGGGTCTACCCTAGCAAATCTTTTGTATTGTTATCCCAATAACCCCATTAATGTGGGATATAATGAGCATGGTGATCAGATCATGATATGAATAAACATAACAGTTTAAATAATGTACCAGTAAGGCCTTTTCACGGACCACCCTGAGAATTTCGGGGGCTGAAGCCCCTTAGCCCCCTGGCTACATGCCTGGGTAGGGAGCCAGCTTCCTCGCCTGCCGGAGGTGGCAGCTGACACCCAATCATCTTATGCACTTGACACCCAGCCAGCTGTGCCTCATTCCCAGTATAAATAAAGTTAATAATAATAAATAATAGTAAAGTAAAGCCAGACACTATACTTTCCCCAAAGGCTCTGGTGTGCCATCCCACAGCCAGAGTTGCCAATTTGAATGTACCAAATGCAGAGCAATTATGAACACACACAAAAATGGCAGCGTTTCACTGGGTAAAAGGTGTAATGTAATAATATATGATATAATGTAGTGTTACATTGCATTATAATTTAAAATAATTGTTTAAAATGATTCTCTAAAATTATTTATTTAAATAAGTAATTTTATTTTGTTTATATAAATAATGTTATTTATTATTTTAAAGATAATATAATATAATAATATATAATATAATATAGTGTTACATTGCATTGCAATTTGATATAATATAATATAATGTCAATATATTGTATTATGTTATAGTATAATAATTGTAATGTAATAATAAAATAATAATAATAGTATGATTACGGTATGGTATGTGGTATATGCATTTGGTATTGGTGGTGTTGTATTGTAACACAGTATAATACTGCCAATGATAATGTGATACAATAATTATATCGTGATATTATAATTTATATATTTGTATTACATGCAATATTGCTAACAATATTGTGATATGTTGTAATGTTAATTGTTGTTTTTTCAGTTTGTTGTAAGCCGCTCTGGCAATATTGTTATATGTACACTGTAAGCCACTCTGGCAGTATTGTTGTTTGCTGTAAGCCACTCTGAGTCCCCTTCGGGTTTGAGAAGGGTGGCATATAAAAATAGCAAATAAATAAATAAATAAATAAATAAATAAGAAGCATATGATGTTCTGACTTAGCATCACAATGCTTTGTCATTAAGTCTTCCCAACTGTGACCTTGCAAAGAAAAAGAATAACATTGCAAAGAGTCCGCTTTGGCTTTGCGGAGTTGTCAGGTAGAAGGCAGGGGACCCTTCGAAGGAGCCACCTCTTCACAAAAGAGACTCCGGTGCTAAAAGCTTGCAATTGTTGCAGGATCAAATGTCTTAGAAACCTCTTGCACGCAAAGTGCAGAGGAGTCGCTTGATTAAAAAAACCCTACTATAATAAGAAGCACTGGGGGGGGGGAACCCTTATTATAAAATGTATTTCAAAAATAGATAGACCTGAGGCACACTGTGCCTAGTTACTGCATAGAGAACAAGTTCATTCTCTCTCCCCTTTTCCCTAGAATAAGCTTTAGATGTACTGCCAGAATTGAACAAATGAATGGTTAAGCAGCCCGGCGACTTGACTATAGAATTATGGATTATCTTGGCTCTTTGTAACAACTGTAAAGTAACCAAGCATAATGTCACATCTCCCCACAGTGGGTTTGTGTTATTAAAAAGAGATTTGGATTATTGACAGTATAATTTGAGAAGAAATACAAACGATGCATTAAGTTTAAATCATTAGGGCAAGGAAGCTTCTACAGCAGTGTTTCCTCAACCTTCCTAATGCCGTGACCCCTCAAGTTGTGGTGACCCCCAACCATAACATTATTTCTGTTGCTACTTCATAGCTGTCATTTTGCTCCTGTTATGAATCATGATGTAAATATCTAATATGCAGGATGCATTTTCATTCACTGGACCAAATTTGAATACTGGTGGGGTGGGGTGGGGGGGTTGATTTTGTCATTTGGGAGTTGTAGTTGCTGGGATTTATAGTTCACCTACAAACAAAGAGGATTCTGAACTCCACCAATGATGGAATTGAATTAAACTTGGTACACAGAACTCCTATGACCAACAGAAAATACTAGAAGGGTTTGGTGAGAATTGACCTGTTTTGAGGAACTCAACATAGATATCCTGGCAGGAATGGCAGAAAGACACAAACTTCCTACACAGAACTCCCATAAACAAGAGAAAATACTATAAGAGTTTGGTGGGCATTGACCTTGAGTTTTGGAGTTGTAGTTCACCTGTATCCAGAGAGCACTGTGGACTCAAACAATGATGGATCTGGACCAAACTTGCGATGAATATTCAATATGCCCAAATGTGAACACTGGTGGAGTTTGGGGAAAATAGACCTTGACATTTGGGAGGTGTAGTTGCTGGGATTTATAGTTTACCAACAAAGAGCGCTCTGACATCCACCAATGATGGAATTGAACCAAACTTGGCACACAGAACTGCCATGACCAACAGAAAATACTGGAAGGTTTTGGTGGGCATTGATCTTCAATTTTGGAGTTGTGGTTCACCCACATCCAGAAAGCACTGTGGACTTAAACAATGATAGATCTGGGCTAAACTTGGCACAAATACTCAATATGTCCAAATGTGAACACTGGTGGAGTTAGGGGAAAATAGACCTTGACATTTGGGAGTTGTAGTTGCTGGGATTTATAGTTCACCTACAATTAAAGAGCATTCTGAACCTCAGCAATGATAGATATGGGCCAAACATCCTACACAGAACCCCCATGAGCAACAGAAAATACTGTATTTCCTGATTGTCTTTGGCGACCTCTCTGAAACCCCCTCATCCCGACCCCCAGGTTGAGAATTGCTGTTCTGCAGGAAGTCAGCCATTGAAGGCAAACACTAACCATGATGCCCCATCTATAGCATTCTTCTAAAGCTACCTTCATTGACAGGTTTCAAACAGCTGCTTTAGATATACTATAATTCTTACACGTGTTCCATGGAAATGTTTAAAGCCCCTCATAAATGCAAAGTAGAGAAGTCTTTACTAAGTGTTTATGAAGAGCTTCAGAAGCTGCTACCCATCACTTTACATTGGGACTTCCCATTATGAAGCTGCATTATGTGGCCTGTTGCTTTGTGTGGCAGAAGGAATGGATTTTGCTTAGAGATGGGAGACTCTGAGAATGCCAACATTGTGATTTAAGATTTGGGCGGCATGGTTATCTTTGGTACGACAAAGGTAAAGCAAATCCTAAACCTAAATAAGTTGTCTTACCAGATTTGCAAGCATGTAATGGTAACTTCTGGAATTTTTATTGAGGATTGCAACCTGTAGAAAGAAAGAAAAAGAGATGCATCACTTGACAGAAGAAATTACAATATGTAACATGGTTTTTGTTCCTGGGTTTTAAAAGTCATTTCCTAATTAGTTCTATCATAAAAACACGAGGAAAGATTATTAAACTGTCAGAACTTTGTTTATGTGGGAGAGACATCATCCTGAAGCACATTTTGCTATAGTTTTCCAATGAATATCTCTGTCACAAACTAGAGTCTCAACCAATTCAACCTAGTTTGTGACAGCCACAAAACTGAAGTTACTGGAGCACAACAACGTTCAAAGTAAGGTATTTATTTTATTTATTTACTTTATTTATATTCCACTCTTCTCACCCCAAAGGGGACTCAGAGCGGATTACAGGTACACATACTTAGCAGACAATCCCTGAGGTTTCCACATACACACATATAGACGAACAGAGGCAAACTCTGGCCACCAGGGGGAGCTGATGCACTCCTCATCTCTCAGTGTTCCCAGCGTCCCTTGTTGTTTCTTCCGCATTCCTCAGCATTCCTAAAGTTCTTTAATGGCCTCATAATTCAGTCAAAATTTATCTCCCCACTTAATGTGGTACCTTTATCTTCTACTTGACAGGTGCAACTGCCTTTCGGGCTGTAAAGGTCAACAGCAGGCTACACTTAAAGGTCGAGCACCCACCTTGACCCAGGCAGGCGTTGAACTCATGACTAACTGGTCAGAGAGATCTTATGCAGCTGACACTTAGCCAGCTGCGCCACATTTGCTTGTCCTCTGAAATTAAGTCCAGTCATATCTGACTATGGGGGTTGAGGGTCATCTCCATTTCTAAGTCGAAGAGCCGGCATTGTCTGTAGACACCTCCAAGGTCATGTGGTCATGACTGCATGGAGCGCCTTTAGTAAGCACCACACAATTAAACAAGATGTAACACTTTCAAATCAGGAACAGAAAAATCTCAAATTTTGCTACATGCTGTTATAGCACAATTATTTTAATTTATGATTATAGCTTTCCAGGTGATTATTCCGAACAGCACTTCCTAAACTGAAAATCAAAAGATTCAGCATAGTTTGTGTCACAAAAACCAAGTTTCTGAAATTGAACAAAGTACAGTAGAGTCTTGTTTATCCAACCTTTGCTCATCCAACTTTCTGTATAATCCAATGCAGTCGGCCTCCCGCCTGGATCCATTGCTGTTTCAATATATTGCAATGTTTTGGTGCTAAATTCGTAAACACAGTCATTACTACATAACGTTACCGTGTATTGAACTGCTCTTTCTGTCCATTTGTTGTAAAACATAATGTTTTGGTGCTTAATTTTGGTGCTTAATTTCTCAATCCCTCCTTATTATCCAACATTTTCGCATACCCAACATTCTGCCGGCCCGTTGATGTTGGATAAGCAGGACTCTACTGTTAGTACCACACAATTAAATAGTATAACATTTGCAAACCACTCTTTTTTCAAATTTTGTTACTTTGTTTTATTTACAACATTAATTAAAAAGGCAAAAAGGATTCAGTTCTCAGATTGCTTTGTGCGTGGATTGTGGCGCAGTCCTCCACTGCTCAGTTTTTCAGCACTTGGACAGCGCCACGGCACAATCCAATTCAGGTTCATCCAATACCTTCACATTGTGTCCAAAATATTCGGGTACCTAACAAAGATGATGCCTCTTTCATGAGTTTGTTCATTATCTATTTTGGAGGCCTTCAAAAGGGAACAGGTGAGAGGAAGGAGAACACAGGACGAGCCCTCTTTATAGCAACAAACATGCTATTCAACATCTACATTGCTTGCAAGACCGCCCTTTTTGGACTAGCCTTTAACTAGGCATATTGGTTTTAGGAAATATGCCTGTATGTTGTCCACCACTTGTGCTGTGATGTAATTGTGTTTTAATATGTTTTATGCTTTTATTGTAGGGCCACATGTCTACTTGTTTGTGACATGCCGCCCATCTATTTTACTGTTATCCACCCCGAGCCTGCAGGAAGGAGCGGAATATAAAATTGAAATAATAAATAAATAAATAAATACATGAAACCGCTGGGCGAGGTCATCCGGAGTTTTGGAGTATGTTGCCATCTCTACGCAGATGACACCCAACTCCACTACTCCTTTCCACCAGACTCCAAGGAAGCCCCTCGGATATTGGGCCAGTGCCTGGCCGCTGTGACGGTGTGGATGAGGAGGAACAAGCAGAGGTCCTCCAGGTCAGTCGCTCATCTGATTGGGGCATTGGATGGCAACCTGTGCTGGATGGGGTTACACTCCCCCTGAAGTCACAGGTCCACAGTTTGGGGGTTCTCTTAGACTCAGCGCTGACGCTTGATGTTCAGGTGTCGGCGGTGGCTGGGAGAGCCTTCGCACAGTTAAAACTTGTGCGCCAACTGCGACCATACCTCATGAAGTCTGACTTGACTATGGTGGCCCACGCCTTGGTTACCTCTAGACTGGATTACTGCAATGCGCTCTACGTGGGGCTTCCCTTGAAGATGGCTTGGAAACTTCAACTTGTCCAACGCTCGGCTGCCAGATTAATAACTGGGGCAGGTTACAGGGAGCGGCCGACCCCCCTGTTTAAAGAGCTCCACTTGCTGCCGTTTATTTTCCGGGCCTAATTCAAGGTGCAGGTGATTACCTATAAAGCCCTAAACGGTTTGGGACCTGCCTACCTTTGCGACCGGCTCTCCCCCCATGAACCAGCTCGAGCCCTTCGCTCCTCGGGGGAGGCCCTCCTTTCGCCTCCACCAGTTTCACAGACCCGGTTTTGTGATACTAGGGAGAAAACTTTCTCCTCTATGGTCCCCCGACTTTGGAACTCCCTTCTGGGAGAGATCAGGAATGCCCCATCACTGGAAGCCTTTAAGGGACAACTGAAAACCTGGTTTTTCCGCCTAGCCTTTGGAGACTAGATCCTTCAACGCCCGTTTTTTTGGGATTTCCTTCCCCTTTGCGACTCTTCATGTTTTGGCCCTACTCCATTTATCTCCCCCAGTGTTTAAACATCTTATATGTACATGTGGCCTGCCCTCTCGTCTTCCTTTTTCCTTCTGTTTTAGACGCATTTGTTATTGTGTTTTTGTTAGATTTATTCATTTTACTGTGTTTACTGTTCTTATTGTGTTTATTTTTTTTTGATGTCTGATATTTTGTGATTTGTGGTTTTGGGCATGGCTCCATGTAAGCCGCTCCGAGTCCCCTTTGGGGAGAGGGAAGCGGCTTATAAATAAAGTTTATTATTATTATTAAACTGGACAAAGCACTCTGGAGTTACTATTTCCCATAGTTTCTACTAAACTGAGAGAATGACATGCTCTGTTGTCTATGTGTTCATTTGGCAACTAAAAGGAGCAAAGTGTTAGAGCAGGCATGGGCCAACTTCAGCTCTCCAGGTGTTTTGGACTTCAACCCCCACAATTCCTAACAACGTACTGGAGTTCACAGAAGCATACTGAAAATTAGGTCCAAGTTTAATGTTTCTTTCTATCTATCAGCTATTAGCTTACATTGAGTGGAAGGAGGACATATTGAGCATTCCCCAGAGGAAACATGAGCAGTTTTGTTTAAAGATCTCAACAACACATGACTCATTACTTAACAACTCGTGGAGATTTCTCCATGGAAACCTCTCTTAAATGCTTGCGCTGTTCTCCACCAACAGCCATCCCACTCATGTTCAGAGCAAGCTCCTTTGGCACGGATTTGAATGAGGAACATTGTGGCTTGAAGGAATCTGAAAGCTTTCGCTGTGGTCTTTATTGTCAGCCGTCGTTTGCATTTCACAGTCAACAAGCGAGGAATTATAAAACTGTCCTCTGAATGTGTCAATCTGTACATATAAGTGACCAGGAGTGAACCTGGAGGAGAGTTTCGGAAGATTTCTCTTTTTGGATTACAGATCTCAGTCTCCCCTAGTTTGCAGGCCTTCTCTCTCCCTATCCTATTCTACCCTAGCCCACCCCTTCCTTCCTTCCTTCCTTCCTTCCTTCCTTCCTTCCTTCCTTCCTTCCTTCCTTCCTTCCTTCCTTCAATGGTTAAGGCATTGAATTTTTCCCCACTTGTAAGCTGCCTTGAGTCCCCTTCAGTGTAGGGAAAGGCGAGATATAAATATGGTAAATTATAAATAAATAAATACATTCTCTCTTTCCTTCCTCCTTCTCTCCCTCTTTCTCCTTCTCTTCCACTCTTCCTTCTTTCCTTCCTTCCTTCTTCTCTTTCCTTCCTCTTTGGCTCCCTTCCGTCCCTCCTTCTTTCTCCCTTCCTCCTTTCATCCCTCCCTCTTTCTCCTTCCTTCTTTCCATCCATCCATCCATCCATCCTTCATTCCCTCCTTCCAGGCATGTAGCCGTGGGGGGGGGGGGGCTGCAGCTTAAGCCCCCCCCTGAAATTCTCAGGGTGGTCCATGAGAAGGCCTTATTGGTACATTATTTAAACTGTTAAGTTTATTATTCATATCATGATCTGATCACCATGCTCAGTATATCCCATATGCATGGGGGTATTGGGATAACAATACAAAAGGTTTGCTAGGGTAGACCCTCTCTCGCTCAGACGCAGCCCCCTCCCCCGGAATCAAACTCAGCCCGCCCCGAATCAAAATCCTAGCTACGGCCCTGCCTCCTTCCTTCCCTTTTCTCTTTCCTTCCTTTTCTTTCCTTCCTCCCTCTCTCCCTTCCCTCCCTCTTTCTCCCTCCCTCCATTCGCTTGAACCCTTTTGTCCTTCCTTCCTTCTCTCTTTCCTTCCTCCTACCCTTCCTTCCCTTCCACTCTTTCATATTCCTTTCTTCTCTCCTTCCCCCTTTCATCCTTCCCTCCCAACCTTTTGTCCTTCCTTTCCTCTTCCCTACTTCTCTCCCTCTTTCTCCTTCCTTCCTTCCTTCCTTCCTTCCTTCCTTCCTTTTTGTCTTTTCTTCCTTCTCTTTCCTTTATCCTTCCCTTCCTTCCATCCTTCTCTTCCTCCCTTCTCCCTTCTCTTTTTCCTTTCTTCTTCCCTTCCTTCCACCCTTCCCTTCCACCCTTTCATCTTTACTTCTCTTTTGTCTTTCCTTCATTCCCTCTTTCCTCCCTCCTTCCCTCTCTTCCTCTTTCTCCTTTTATCCTTCCCTTCCTCCCTTTTGTATTTCCTCCCCTCTCTCTTTCCTTTATCTTTCCTTTCCTTCCAACCTACTCTTCCTCCCTTCTTCCTTCTCTTTTTCCTTTATCCTTCCCTTCCTTCCATCCTTCCCTTCCACCCTTTCATCTTTACTTCCCTTTTGTCTTTCCTTCATTCCCTCTTTCCTCCCTCCTTCTATCCTTCCCTTCCTCCCTTTTCCTTTTCCTTCCTTCTCCCTTTCCTCCCTCCTTCCCTCTCTTCCTCTTCCTCCTTCTATCCTTCCTTTCCTCCCTTTTGTCTTTCCTTCCTTCTCCCTTTCCTCCCTCCTTCCCTCTCTTCCTCTTTCTCCTTCTATCCTTCCCGTCCTCCCTTTTGTCTTTCTTTCCTTCTCCCTTTCCTTCCCTTCCTTAGCTTAGCAGGGAGTGCTGGCATGCGGCCCCCAAGTTAGAAAGTTTGCCTAGGCCTGGTGTAGATGCACCCTAGGATGGGGCAACCCTTGAGAGGGAAACACGGAAGAATCAGAAATATATATCCTCCCTCATCTTTCTGCCTTGACTTGCTGGACCCACAGCATGTCTTGTCTGGCACGCCACATTGCTTCTGTGAAATGTAATAGATTTCCAGCAGAGAGACTGAAAGCTGCATGCAATCGTCAGATCCCAGTGAGGCAGCTCTCAAATTCCTGCTTGAGAAAATAACAGCGTTTGCAGAAGAAGTTAATCAGATACGGATTTTTGAAAAAAATATCCGCACCTGATGGAGGCAAAATGTCTTAATTGGATCCTAATAGTACTTTTAAAATGCAGCATGCCTTCCTTGCCTAGAGCGAATGGCCTGTAGGTCCTGGAAAACATTACCGCAATCTGAATGGAAAAAGAGGTAAGCTTATCCGAACTAATCAGCCGCATTGACATCAGCCCGATGGGAGCAGATGAATTTGATCATGCCTTTCCTCGTAACAGAAACACAGCTGAACATATAAATCTTGCCACCTTCTTATACGTTTTTTTGCTTTGAAACCTAGGAAGCTATAGGGGGAAATTGAGAAAGCGGTGGAGTTTGTTCAGCTCCTTAGCTTTGCCGTCTCACTGAGCCTGACAATGCAAGACATCTGGCATTCTGACAGAAGTCTCCATTAGCGTTCCATCTATACTGCAATAGCAGGGGAATGTTGGATCCAATCTGGAATTTAGGCTGGACTTTAAATGCTCTTGAGCCCTCTTCCCAAAACAGAAACGAAACCCGAGTGACTCCCACACTGACATCCTCCAGCCATTGTTCCTTCAACTATGATGCTGGGAGAATCTAGGAATACATTCAATCGGTCCATTTCTTTCCTCATACTCAAATAGTGGGCTTTGAAATCCCAATTAAATCAGAAATTATGAATCTGTGTAGTCTTGTGCCCCACTCGTTCCTGTTAAGCTGGTGCTGGAGTCCTAGGTTGCATTGGACTGGGAGAATTAATGCAATTTGACACTACTTTAATTGTGGAGCCCCCGGTGGTGTAATGCAGTGTTTCCCAACCAGTGTGCCGGGGCACACTAGTGTGCCATGAGCGACCATCAGGTGTGCCGTGGGAAATTGGAACCTCCAGGAGGGGAGGGGGGAGAGTCTAGTGTGTTGAAGTATAAAAACCCTAAGAAACCTACCTCGATAAAGGCACAAAATTACAAACACCCCCTCGCCACCCGTTGTCTACTTGGTCTCTCCCTCTCCATGCATTTGGGAAGGCCCACCTCCCTTTCCCCAAGTAGAGACCTCCTCTTGCCTCCTGGGGGTTCTGTGTGGGAAGTTTGACCCAGTTCTATCATTGGTGGGGTTCAGATTGCTCTTTGATTTTAGGGGAACTATAAATCCCAGGAACTACAACTCCCAAATGTCAAGGTATATTTCCCCTGAACTCCATCTGCGTTCACACTTGGGCATATTGAGTATTCATGCCAGGTTTGGTCCTGATCCAACATTGTTTGAGTCCACAGTGCTCTCTGGATATAGGTGAACTACAACTCCAAAACTCAAGGTCAATGCCCACCAAACTCTTATAGTATTTTCTCTTTGTTAGGGGAGTTCTGTGTGGGAAGTTTGTGTCTTTCTGCCATTCCTGCCAGGATATCTATGTTGTGTTCATTGAAACAGGCCCAGGTTTCACACTGAGTGTATAAATACATTTAAAAACATATTAACTAGATGTATTACCATGTTAGAGTGTCATTTTGTCTCATTGTGGTTGGTGGTGTGCCCCAGGATTTTGAAAATGTAAAATGTGTGCCGCGGCTCAAAAAAGGTTGGGAAACACTGGTGTAATGGGTTAAACCCTTGTGCCAACAGGACTTAAGACCGACATGTCAGAAGTTCGAATCTGGGGAGAGCGTAGATGAGCTCCATCTGTCAGCTCCGGCTCCCCATGCAGGGACATGAGAGAAACCTCCCACAAAGGTGGTAAAACATCAAAATATCCAGACGTCTTCTGGGCAATGTCCTTGCAGACGGTCAATTCTCACACCAGAAGTGACTTGTAGTTTCTCAAGTCAGTCCTGACATGAAAAAAAACCCTACTTTAACTGCTGTAGCTCAATGCTATGGAATCATATGAGCTGTAGTTTTATAAGCTCTCCAGCCTGATCTGCCAAATGGTGTTGGTGACTCACCAAATTGTATCTCCCAGGGCATGGTGTAGTCACTTGAATGCTGAACTACAACTATGATCAAGGTTTGAATCCCCATTCAACCACAGATACCCTACCTCAGGTTTAGGAAGATAAAGGGGCTGGGCTTGAGCACAGAAGGGTTAACCACCAGCAGCAGTAAATCTTGCCAACCAAAAGGTTGACAGTTCGAAGCCTGGGTCGGGGTGAGCTCCAGCCCAGCTTCTGCCTACCTAGCAGTTCAAAAATAGCAATGTGAGTAGATAAATAGGTACTGCTTAAGCCAGGAGGTATTTAAAGGCCAGAAAAATGCTGGCGATTCGATCCAAGAAAGCTCTTCAGCAGGGAAAGTGGAGCGACAGCACTCCCTGTGGCCAGAACCGAGCACACCCTCCAAGATGCCAAAGATGGGAAAACCTCTATGTACTACTGTCTGTCTTGTCAGTGTATAACAGCATTGAACATCTGTTGTATATATGTTCTGTGATCCATTCTGAATCCCCTTTGGGGCAAGAAAGGCAGAATATAAATCCTAAACAAAGAAATGACAATAAATAAAGGCTTCTGAACAAAGCTTTCTAAGAGAGCCATGTGACAGGTTATCCTTAGGGCTGTCATAATCTGGAAGTGACTTGAAGTCACACCACAATGAAGTGCAACTTTACAACAACTTAACTATGTTGCAGTACTGGATCTTGTTGCTGTGTAACATTTAGGCACCATGGGCGATACAGCCATGCATCTATCCATCAATGGCACAACGATCAACCTCTTCCCAACCTGTGCTGACAAACGTCCATATGGAAGCATTTAGCCTGTAGTCCTCAACTTGTGCAACTTTTTGCATGGGTATCACAGGGATTGCATAATAATGTCTCTTTGCAATTTCCAAGTGTCATGTGCAATTCTAGTGTAATAACACCAGCATGAAGCTACACTGGGATTGTAACCACCATCTCTCATCCTAACCTAGCATGCGGATAGAATTAAAACATATCACATAATCCACCCTGAGATCTTTGGACGAATGGTGGGTGGAAAACCAGCATGGTTGCGAATGGAAATAAATGAAGATTGCTATTTGAAAGAAATGTTTCTCAGCGGGGTTTATAGCTAGCATGCCAAAAAAAGGAGGAAATATGTTAACACATGCATTAACACAGAGAAGACAAAAAAAGATATACAGCTCTGCATGAATTCAGCAGAAGCTATTTTATAGGTAGATTTAGAAATTTAGAAATAAATAGAATGCTTCCCACCACAAGGGGAACACTGTGACCAAAAGATGAATGGCTGCTATCGTGTGCTCACAAAAGATTATTTATTATTATTTCCAACATTTCTACCCCGCTCTTCTCTGCCCCCGAGGGGGGACTCAGAGCGGCCTAACAAAAGGCACAATTCGATGCCAGCATAATAAAATACAATATAAAACCAAAAACATACAGCATTAAAACACATTAAAATACATTTAACATTAACACATCATACACATTCTCTTAAGTTAAAAACAGTATTTCGTCCATAACAGGAGCATTGAGCCATATCCATCAACTTGCTGTTGCAAATTCAGTCCAAAGTGCTGCATTGTTCTAATGTGCAAACGCTTGGTCCAACAGCCAAGATTTCACTTTTTTCCTGAATACCAGGAGGGATGGTGTTGATCGTATGCCACTTGGAAGCGCCTTCTACAGACAGGGAGCCACCACTGAGAAGGCCCTCTCTCTCGTCCCTACCAACCACATTGGAGAAGTTGGCGGGAGCGAGAGCAGGGCCTCCCCGGATGATCTTAAATTACAAGGTGGGACGTAGAAGCTGATGCGTTCAGTCAAGTAAGCTGGGCCAGAACCGTATAGAGCTTTAAAGGTCAAAACCAGCACTTTGAATTGAGCTTGGAATTCGACAGGCAGCCAGTGGAGCTGACACAACAGGGGGTGGTATTCTCCCTGTATGTAGTTCCAGTTAGTAATCTGGCAGCTGCCCATTGGACTAATTGTAATTTCCGAACTGTCTTCAAAGGCAGCCCCACGTAGAGTGCGTTGCAGTAATCTATTCAGGATGTGACCAGAGCGTGGACGACCGTAGCAAGATCAGACTTCCCAAGGTACGGGCACAGCTGGCGCATGAGTCTTAACTGTGCAAAAGCTCCCCTGGCCACCACCGAGACCTGGGGCTCCAGGCTCAGCGATGAGTCCAGGATCCCTCCCAAGCTGCGAACCTGCGTCTTCAAGGGAAGTGTAACCCCATCCAACACAGGCTGTAACCCTATGCCCTGTTTGGCCTTTCGACTGACCAGGAGGACCTCTGTCTTGTCTGGATTAAGTTTCAATTTGCTAGCCCTCATCCAGTCCGACACAGCAGCCAAGCACCGGGTCAAATTCTGGACAGCCTCCTTAGTGACAGGTGGGAAGGAGTGACAGATCTGGACGTCATCTGCATACAGATAACACCTTACTCCAAAACTCCAAATGATCATAAAGATTAGCAACTTTATGTCATCTGTGTTGCTTCCCCTTTCTCTGGTTCTTTGGTTTGGAACTGACCCTGAGCTGGACACAACCCTTCACAGAGAAGTTGCCTTCACAGAAAGATCTACTCTCTCTAAAGCACAATAGATCAACAGTGTGGGACCCTTCTGCTCTACCATTCAGTAGGCTGGAGGAATTTTGTTTCTCCTTGTCCCTGAAAACGTTTCTGGAGATGTGACTTGGCACTGACACAACCCCTCTGAGAGGATCCCTCTTCTCATCCAACACTGCAGGTTTTCTTCTGCATTCTCTTACTCAGTTGAATTTTTAAAATAGAAGTTGCTGTGGAAACTATTTGAGGAGCAATTTGGTTGCCAGTGGAGATTCCACCCCAACGCTTGCAATTGAGATACAGGTGCAGTGTGTGTGTCTTTGTTTAGAAAATGAACTATGACACAAATGTTATTGCAGCTTCCGAACCATCTTCATAGCAGCCCCATGTAGAGTGCATTGCAGTAATCCACCCAAGATATAACTAAGGAGTGGGCCACCGTGGCCAGATCAGACTTTTCAAGGTACAGGCACAGTTGGTGTACAAGTCTTAATTGTCAGCTCCGGCAAGGGGGGTCTAATGAACCACGCTCACTCCAAACAATGCTGAAGGATAAGTAGTTTAATAGGTCCTTAATCCAGTGCAAGCAAAGATAGACTAACTTTTTCCCGCGCAAGAGTCTCTTCAAAAGCCCTCCCCGGCCCGCCCCCCTGCTGGGCCCTTCCTTCCTCAGGGATGACCATCCGGCTCTCCGCATATCAAAGTTCAGGAAAGGTGCCTGGCACTTCAAAGGGCGGTTCCAGTTCAAAGCCCGCCAGATGCTGCTCTTATCTGATGACGCGCGGGGTTTGGTCCGTTAGGTCAACAAACGGGCCAAGCGGCGCTGACATAGTGCCCCCCTCTGAAAAGCGGGCACCGCCCTGTTGGGGTCGGACCTGCCGCCGGGCGTCTACAGCAGATCGTTGTCGTTTCCCGCCGGCCATTCGGGGTCACTTTCCTCCATCTCCAGCTCCAGCTCATCCGCCTCTCGCAGGCTTCGGGGCGCCTTCACGGTCTCCGCCGCTGCTGCGGCCTTGCCCCGGACCGGGGTCTTGGCCGGCGGGGTCGGCTTGGCCTCCGGCGACTTCTCCGGCTTCGGCAGGAGACCCTTCCGGCGGCAGTCCGCGGCCCGATGGCCCTCTCGGCCGCACGAGAAGCAAGCTCCTCTCTTCCCCTTGGGCCCTTCCCGACTGCTCGACTGGGCTCTTGGTGATGCTTTCCGGGCTGGCCCTGGCCTTCCCGTCGGGCCTGAGCCACGTGCTCTTCCGCCTTCCCGATAATGGCGCGGCATCTGCTCCATGTCGCACTCCACTCTCCCCGCGGCAACTATCCAGTCTTCCAGGGTCTCGGGGTTTCCCCGGTGCATCGCCCACTCGAGGACATCTGATCTCAGGCCCGCCTTGAAGCACTCCAACTTGGTGACCGCGGACCAGTCCCGGATCTTTCCCGCCAGCGCCTTGAAGCTCAGGGCATACTCTGAAACAGTCCTCTGGCCTTGGTAGATCCTCTTCAGCTGGGACTTAGCTTTTTCGCCCGCCAAAGGTTCTCAGAAACGGGTCTGCAGGGCCTCTAAGAAAGCGTCCAGCCGCCCTAGCTGTGGGGCCTGTATGCGGCCTCCTTCAGGTTGGCTCCCACATCCCGCACCTTGGCCCCTTCCGAGGGCAACGAATCCCCATAGTCCAGCATGAAGTTCTGCACGTTCGTGACAAAGTAGGAGAGCTGGCGCGGGTCTCCGTTGAACTTTACCTTCAGCTCCCTCCGGCTTCCCGCCATCTCCTGGCTCTGGTCGCCCTGGCCCAGGTTGAACGTGGAGGCTCCCCTCGGCGGGATGAAGTCATCTCCACTGTCCCGGAAAGTCACTCTTCCCGACGGCCGGCCTGGCCGCTCCGATGCTCGGCTCGCACCCTGGTCCCGGGGTCGGGCGTCAGGAGGGGCCCACGGCAGTTCCTCCGGCCTGCTCATCAACAGCTCCATCTGGGATTGGATCTTCTGCACCGCCTCGGTCAGCGCGAACACCTGCACCTCCAACCGCAATTCTGCTGGGCTGGGGAATCCGCTGCCCATGGCTGGGTCCCTCTCTCCGGGCCGCGCCGGCTTCTTGCGCCGGGTCATGTCTCTCGCTCTTGCTGCCGGGGCGGGGAGCTGCGGCGCCTCGTCCTCCATCCCCGTGATTGCGACCTGAGGTGCCGCCTTTGGGGCGCCGGCTCTGGCCTCGTCTCCTTCTCCATCCTCCTCGGCTTCCTCTTCCTCACCCAAGTCCTCGGGGAGCAGGTCGGCGAGGGGATCCATCTCGGCGTGAGACATCTCGTAAAGGTTGTTACGGTCGGAAGGGTTTCACGGCCGTGGAGTTTTAGTGAGTCTATCTTTATGTCAGCTCCGGCAAGGGGGGTCTAATGAACCACGCTCACTCCAAACGATGCTGAAGGATAAATAGTTTAATAGGTCCTTAATTCAGTGCAAGCAAAGATAGACTAACTTTTTCCCACGCAAGAGTCTCTTCAAAAGCCCTCCCCGGCCCGCCCCCCTGCTGGGCCCCTCCTTCCTCAGGGATGACCATCCGGCTCTCCACATATCAAAGTTCAGGAAAGGTGCCTGGCACTTCAAAGGGTGGTTCCAGTTCAAAGCCCGCCAGATGCTGCTCTTATCTGATGGCGCGCAGGGTTTGGTCCGTTAGGTCAACAAACGGGCCAAGCGGCGCTGACACTTAATTGTGCGAAAGCCCTCCTGGCCACCGCCGACACCTGAGCTTTAAGCACTAGTGCGGAATCCAAGAGGACCCCCAGACTATGGATCTGTGTCCTTAGAGGAGTGCAACCTTGTTGAGTACAGGTAGCCAACCAATACCCAATACCCTGATCAGTCCTGTGTCTGACCAAGAGGACCTATGTCTTGTCAGGATTTTTCAGTTTGTTAGCCCTCGTCCAGTCCACCACAGCTGCCAGGCACTGGTTCAGGACCCAAGACATTCCATTCTCCAGAAGCATTCTCTTCCGTGGCACACTAGTGTGCCGTGAGCAATCATCAGGTGTGCCGTGGGAAATTGGCACTCTTCCCCCTCCTAGCAGCCCTCTTTCCCTCCCCAAAGATCCTCCCCTGAGGCAAAGGAAGGGCTCCACTGAATGCCAGGGCCAGGCCCGCCTTGAGGAAGCCCTCAGGAGCCTCAACTCAGCATAGACTCTATACGTTTCATGTGGCCTCTTTCGCTGCCTCCCTCCGCAAAAGCAGAGCACTGGGCGGAAGTGATTGAGTCGGCATTTTCTCGTTGGCTTGGACTTCTCACGAGAACAGCCAAAGCCGGAAGCTCTACGTTGGTGAATTGGGCAGTGGGCGAACCTGGGAGCATCGGGAGGCTGAAGCATTCACAGGTTTCCAAGAAACAAATTGAGCCTCTCCGCTTGGAAATGTTTTTTTTTACTATTTTACTGGATTTTTCTAGAGTTGTCCCCCCAAAAGGAACTGTTTATAACAGCTTCATGACATCCATAGTTAATTGAAGCAAGTTTCACTCAGGGTGAAATTTCACAAGGGTCTGGAGAACAAGCTCTATGAGGAATGGCTTGAAGAGCTGGGCATGTTTAGCCTGAAGAAGAGAAGGCTGAGAGAAGACATGATAGCCATGTATAAGTATGTGAGAGGAAGTCATATATATGTTGTGTTCATTGAAACAGGCCCAGGTTTCACACTGAGTGTATAAATACATTTAAAAACATATTAACTATATGTATTACTGTGCTAGAGTGTCATTTCAATCAAAACTTTATTACGGTCACTGACCAGCACAAAGCCGACACAAGCAGCCTAAGTGTCATTTTGTGTCATTTTGGTTGGTGGTGTGCCCCAGGATTTTGTAAATGTAAAAAATGTGACGAGGCTCAAAAAAGGTTGAAAAACACTGTCCTAAGAGACCTCACAACCTCTGAGGATGCTTGCCATAGATGCAGGTGAAAAGTCAGGAGAGAATGCTTCTAGAACATGGCCATATAGCCTGAAAAACCTACAACAACCCAGTGATTCCGGCCATGAAAGCCTTCGATATCCCAGTCTCAATTTAAACCCTCCAAAAAGGAGAGTCTCTATACTGTGGTATGTCTGTATTCTTGCTGGACGCTCTCTTCCAAGAGGAACACCAGCGTGCTCTTCCTGCAGGAATGGCTATCCACATCCTCAAGCAAGAATGCAATCATACATTAACTATTGCAGGTAACTGCAGCAGATCCTTAACCATTTATATTCAGCAATATTAAGAAGACACTGAAACAGAACTCTTAAAAACTTCCATGCTAAACCCTCGTGCAAATCAGTCCTCAAGCAGACCTCCACTCAGCTCCCATAAACCATCAGACACTACAGCCTTACTCCAACAAAGTCTCCCTGAAGGTTCTTCAGGGCTGGGGAAGTTCAACCCAACAAAGAGGAACTCATCTTATGCTGCCTGTTCTGCTACATCCACAGAAATCACCCCAGAAATCATTGCTTCCAGTGACACAATGAGTTAAACCCTTGTGCCGGCAGGACTGAAGACCAACAGGTTGGAGATTCGATCCGGGGAGCGCATGGATGAGCTCCCTCTGTCAGCTCCAGCTCCCTATTTATTATTTATTTAAAACTTTTGTA
Organism: Anolis apletophallus; assembly: GCA_030556195.1. Classification (NCBI taxonomy): domain Eukaryota; kingdom Metazoa; phylum Chordata; class Lepidosauria; order Squamata; family Anolidae; genus Anolis; species Anolis apletophallus. The sequence goes on along the minus strand of JARBWK010000016.1, from coordinate 21,363,924 downwards.
CCCCGACCTTCTCACATCTATCGAGGGACTCAGACTGGCATAACAGCAAAAATTTAATGCTATACAATTTAAAAACAACTACAACAACATATTAAAATACATAAAAACCCAGCATGAAACCACATCGCCACTAAAACAATTCCACTCAATCTGTAAACGTGGTCATATATTCAGACATCCAGGTCTTCACCAGCCTCCTAAAGAACAACAGGGAGGGGGCAGATCTAGCATCACTTGGGAGAGAGTTCCACAGCCGAGGGGCCACCACAGAGAAGGCCCTGTCTCTCGTCCCCACCAGCTGCGCTTTTGAAGCCAGCGGGACCGAGAGCAGGGCCTCTCCAGAGGATCTTAATGTCCTTGATGATTTGTAGGGGAGAATCCGTTTGGACAGGTAAACTGGGCCAGAACCGTATAGGGTTTTGTAGGTTAAAACCAGCACTTTGAATTGTGCCTGGAAGCTAATTGGTAGCCAGTGGAGCTGGCGCAGCAAGGGAGTTGTATGCTCCCTGTGCCCCGCTCCTGTTAGTAACCTGGCTGCCGAACGTTGGACTAATTGCAGCTTCTGAGCAGTCTTCAGAGGCAACCCCACGTAGAGAGTGTTGCAGTAGTCTATTCGGGATGTAACCAGAGCGTGGACCACCGTGGCCAAGTCAGACTTCTCAAGGTACGGGCGCAGCTGGCGCACAAGCTTTAACTGTGCAAAAGCTCTCCCGGCCACCACCGAGACCTGGGGCTCCAGGCTCAGTCATGAATCCAGGATCACTCCCAGACTGCGAACCTGCGCCTTCAGGGGGAGTGTAACCCCGCCGAGAGAAGCCTCTCACAAGGATGGTAAAACATCAAAATATCCGAGCAACATCCTTGCAGATCGCCAATTCTGTCACACCAGAAACAACTTGCAGTTTCTCAAGTAGCTCGTGACACGGGGAAGAACCAAACCCTGTTGGCTTTGCCAAGCTCCAGAGTATGGGGTTGCAACTGTATAGAATTATATAACTCTCAATCTATCGACTCAAAAGGTCCATAGAATGCCATGCCAAGCTTATAAAGGAACTTGGTTCACCACGCTTTCAAAGAGCCATTTTTCTCAACACAAAAGTCTTGGAATTAAATTGGCCATCCTTTTGAAAAGGTGGACATTACTTTCGCTACAGCAGTATTACTGAGGATTTGCTCGCTGAGTGCTTTCTGAGATTGCCCTTGGCCTAACCTTTAGAAGTGCGTTCGAAAGCAGTCACTTCTCAATTAAAAAACAAACAAAACAAGAACAACAAATCAAACAACCCAAAACACAGACTCCACAGATAAGCCAACTCTTTGCAATGTGTTGCTGTTTTGATCTTCCCCGAGCTCCTTCCTTCCTTCTGCTTTTCCCTTGGGGACTTTGAGTCTGAATGGACACAAAGGCACTCTCGCTCGAAATAAAAATATGCGTTCCTTCCTTTCACCCAAAAGCAAAGCCACCTTTTCTGAGCCTGAATTATTGACTCTGGAAGAGAGCACATACCCGCATTCTGGGGGGAAAAAGACTTTCAGGACAAGATTGCACTCAGCTCAGAGGAAAACGTGTCTTTTTTATATCTACCAAGTAAAATGTTTTGAAACAGGTGACAAGATAAGATTGAAATAAGCAAAGGAAAAGGGAATTATTTGTGTTTAAACATTTTTTTTTCAAATCAGAGTCACTTTGATCTGCAACGAATGGATAAAAGTGGCAGATCCGGAATTTCGCAGGAAGTAATAAGGATGTGCCTTAAACTTGAGGGAGGAAATGACATAGTATGAACTTTACATACAGATGATTTAAGACTATCAGGTGTGTAGCTCTCAAGATATTGAATTGCAATTCCCACCAGATCTAACCAATATCAGTAGTGAGGAGTGAAAGAAGCTGTAGACCAGGCATGGGCAAACTTTGGGCCTCCAGGTGTTTTGGAATGCAATGCCCACAATTCCTAACAGCCTATTTTGTAGTCGCTGGGATTTATAGTTCACCTACAATCAAAGAGCATTCTGAGCTCCACCAATGATGGAACTGAACCAAACTTGGCACACAGAACTCCCATGACCAACAGAAAATACTGGAAGGCTTTGGTGAGCATTGACCTTGAGTTTGGAGTTGTAGTTCACCTACATCCAGAGAGCACTGTGGACTCAAACAATGGATCTAGACTAAACTTGGCACAAATATTCAATATGCCGAAATGTGAACACTGGCACACAGAACTCCCATGACCAACAGAAAATACTGGAAGGGTTTGGTGGGCATTGACCTTGAGTTTTGGAGTTGTAGTTGCTGGGATTTATAGTTAACTTGCAATCAAAGAACATTCTGAACCCCAGAATTGGGCCAAACTTCCCACACAGAACCCCCCTGCCTTGAAGGGACTTGCTGGCGTGAGCATCCCTCCAGCCTCACACACTCCCCCTCCCCCTCATATGCACACCACACTGCCATGCACTGAGTATGCCTGCTCTCCCTTCTCTGCTTGGAGTCTCAGAAACAGCCCTGCACTTGTCTGTGAGGCTGGCCAATCACAGCAGAGGATGACTTTTGGTGGGAGGATTCACTGTCTGTTTCCAAAAAGGAAGAGAAGGACAGGCGGAGAGATCTTTAGCCTTCTCTGCCAAAGGGGTTCCTAAGACCATCAGAAATATATGTTTTCTGATGGTCTTTGGTGACCCCTCTGAAACCCCCCAGGGGTCCCAACCCCCGGGATGAGAAACACTGTACTAGGGTCTAGTACAGGGCTGGCCAACCGACGGCCCGGGGGCCGTATACGGCCCCCCAGCCCCTTCCCTCCGACCCCCTAAGCTTTTTAATCAAAAATAAAAATTAAAAAGTAAAATAAATAATAATTTTTTTTAAAAAATAGCTACTTCCGGGTTCGGAGCAAATATCTTGAGAATATGCAATCCACACGGGATTTCGCTGTCAACGCGAGATCACGCTGGCGTTGACAGCGAAATCCCGTGTGGATTACGTATTCTCGCGATACTCTTCGGCTACTCTACTACTGGATCGCTGAGGCCCCCAGAGGCGATTAGGACCTTCTTTGACTCAGTTGGTCGTCGCCTCTCTCGTCGTCCGGGTACTCCTGGATCCTGCACGTTTGGAAAACGTAGGCTGAAGCAGGGGGCTCCTCAGGGGGCTCCTCATTTCCCCCCATCTCCCCTCATGTATTAAATATAAAATTAAATATATTTAAAGATGAAATAAGGGGAGATGGGATACATTAAGGGGTGAGGGAAAGATGGAATTAAATATATTTAATATTAAATTAAAATAATTTAGAGGGAGGATGGAATTAAATATATTTAATATTAAATTAAAATAATTTAATATCTTATCCCTGCATTTTATCTCAGTAAAAGATTATATTTGACTGTATGCATGCAGGGGCGGAGCCGGGGTGGGGGCAGACCCTACGGCCCCCCAGGTCATCAGTGATCGGAATTCAGGCCCCTGGGCCGGTAGAAGTTGGACAGCCCTGGTCTAGTACACAGGGATGGAAATCTGCTCTACTATTGGAGAGCAGCCTGAAAGGATCACAAGTATTTCATAGAGCCTTCATTGTCAATTAAACTGAGAATACAGAGAGGGGTGTATAAAGGGGGAGGGGAGGGGGGAACCACTGGTGCTTTGCAATAAATGCAGCCTAGCATTCTGGCTCTGTTGCCGCGCTCTTGCTAACCTCTCTCCAAGGCAGCAGGATGCGGCCCAGCCATTCCAATTGCTCAAGCAGATTCCACTCCAGGCTTGATTGGAACTGAATGCTGTCGGAAGCAATTCACATCTGCTGCATTCCTTCCAATTTGTTTATAGCAAGGAGGCTAGTTTGCCATCAGTCAATAATACCAAATTTGCTCCAAAGGATATGCTAATGCGTTGTGAAATTTCAGGCGAAAATCCCAAGTAGGGAACAAAAGACCCGGTGAACTCAGCATGACTGATTCTTTTTCTCGGAAACGTATTTGTAAAGGGACCGCCAATGTTATGTTTAATTTAATTCCTTGCTATAAAGACAATAATAGACGTTATTATTCTTTACCCATTAGTTCTTTTGTATGCAGCAACATCGACCTACATGGTGCTTTGTGGAGTGCAAAAAAAATGCCTCCCCTGCCTAGAGGATTTATAATATTTAGATTATCTGGAAATAAACTTAATCCAAGCCCTCCGTAGGAATCACAAAGCGAGATTAAAAGCACAAACAAACCTGGCCATCTTATGAAGAAATAATTTAGAGAATCTTAGACTCCTAGAGTTGGAAGAGACCTCGTGGGCCATCCAGTCCAACCCCATTCTGCCAAGAAGCAGGAAAATTGCATTCAAAGCACCCCTGACAGATGGCCATCTAAACTCTGTTTCAAAGAAGGAGCCTCCACCACACTCCGGGGCAGAGAGTTCCACAGCTGAACAGCTCTCACAGTCAGGAAGTTCTTTCTCATGTTCAGGTGAAACCTCCTTTCTTTCCTGTAGTTCGAAGCCATTGTTTGGGGGTTCTCTTGGATTCAGCACTGACACTTGATGCTCAGGTGTCGGCTGTGGTGGGAGATCCTTCGCACAGTTAAAACTTATGCGCCAACTGCGACCATACCTCGTGAAGTCTGACTTGACCATGGTGGTCCACACCTTGGTTACCTCTAGATTGGATTACTGCAATGTGCTCTACATGGGGCTTCCCTTGAAGACGGCCTGGAAACTTCAACTTGTCCAGATTAATAACTGGGGCAGGTTACAGGGAGCGGTCGACCCCCCTGTTTAAAGAGCTCCACTGGCTGCCGTTTATTTTCCGAGCCCAATTCAAGGTGCAGGTGATTACCTATAAAGCCCTAAACGGTTTGGGACCCGCCTACGTTTGCGACCGGCTCTCCTCCCATGAACCAGCCCGAGCCCTTCGTTCCTCAGGGGAGGCTCTTCTTTCGCCCCTGCCAGTCTCACAAACTTGGCTTGTGAGTACTAGGGAGAAAGCCTTCTCCTCTGTGCCCCCCCTTCTTTGGAATTCCCTTCTGGGAGAGATTAGGAATGCCCCCTCATTGGAATCCTTCAGAAAACAACTGAAAACCTGGTTTTTCCACCGGGCCTTTGGAGATTAGACTCCCAAATGCCCCCGTTTCTGCGAGTCCTTTTCCCTCCTATGTGACTTTTTGTGTTTCGACCCTACTCCAGTTATCTCCCCCGAGTTTTTTAACCCTCTATATGTTCATGTGGCCCACCCTGTAATTTCTGTTTTAGATTCACCTGTGCTGTTGTGTTTTCACAGATGTATTTTATTGTATTTTTTGCTTTTATTGTGTTTATTGTTTTTCGATGTTGTTGATATTTTGTGATGTGTTGTTCGGGCACGGGCCCATGTAAGCCGCTCCGAGTCCCCTCTGGGGAGATGGATGCAGGTTAAAAATAAAGTATTATTATTATTATTATTATTGTTCCATTGCATCCTAGTCTCCAGGGCAGCACAAAACAAGCCTGCTCCCTCCTCCCTATGACTTCTCTTCACATCTCAATCCATGGCCGTCATCATGTCTCCTCTCAGCCTTCTCTTCTGCAGGCTAAACATGCTCAGCTCTTGAAGCCGCTCCTCATAGGGGTTTTCTCCAGACACTTGATCGTTTGAGTCGCCCTCTTTCTTTGGACACATCCCAGCTTAGAGTCCACATCTCCCTTCAATTGTGATTCCAAGAATTGGACACACAGTGTGATTCCAGGTGTTGTCTAACCAAGGCAGAATAGAGCATGGGTAGCATGACTTCCCTGGATGAAGGCACTAGGCTCCTATTGATGCAGGCCTCACATTCCTGGCTCACATTCACCTTCCTGTGCACATCTTGCTGTCAAGCCAGGCATGCCCCCCCAAATTCTGTATCTTTGCATTTCATTTTTTCTACCTAAGTGGAGTGTCTTGCATTTGTCCCTGTTGAACTTCATTTTGTTAGTTTTGGCCCATCACCTCTCTCATCTGTGAAGATCATTTTGAATTCTGCTCCTGCCTTCTGGCAAACAAGCTGAACAGGAGCCAAGATGTTCATGCAGCAGCTCAAAAGGCCAATGGGATTTTGGGCTGCATCCAAAGGAGTCTAGTGTCTAGATTGAGGGAAGTCATGGCACCTCTCTATTCTGCTTTGGTTAGACCTCTTCACCAGGAACCACACTGTGTCCAATTCTTGGCATCACAGTTTAAAAGAGATATTGACTTTATGCTGGGAGGTGTCCAGAAGGAAGACGGCAACTAAAATGATCAAAGGTCTGGAGACCATGCATAACCTCTATGAGCAGTTTCTTAAAGAGCTGGGCCCATTTCACCTGCTGAAGAGAAGATTGAGAGAAGACATGAGAGCCATGTATAAATATGTGAAAGGATGTCATAACGAAGAGGGAACAGGCTTTCTTTCTGCTGCTCTGGAGACTAGGGCTCGGAGCAATGTGTTCAAATTACAGGAGATCCCACCCAAACATTAAGAAGGACTTACTAACAGTATGAGCTGTTCAACAGTGGAACTCTCTGCCTTGGAATGTGGTGGAAGCTCCTTCCTTGGAGGCTTTCAAACAGAGGCTGGATAGCCATCTGTCAGGGGTGCCTTCATTGTGTTTTTCCAGCATGGCAGGGGGTTAGACTAGATATTGTGATATATTCCAACTCTACAGTTTCTGTGTTCTGTTCTGGGGAGCCATGAAATGGGCCACATAAATGAAAATATGGAAAATCAGCTTCTTCTGTATAGATAACAATGGCGTTGCAGGTTCTATGAAGTGCTAGATGGAAGATCCGATGGCGTTTCAATCAAAATTAGAATGTGGAAACATCTGTTTTTGGAAGTACAATCCCAGTGAGGAGAGGCGAGGTTGTCTCTGGGGGCGCTCCCCTATTATGTGGGGTGCCTCAGGGGGCAATTATCTCCCCTCTATTATATAACATCTATGCCCGACCACTTGCGTGGCTGGTATGTAGTTTTGGGCTGGAGTGCCATCATATGCGGATGACACCCAGCTCATCCTGGGGATGGAGGGCAGGCCCGAATCCGTACCTGATAATTTCCATCGTTGCCTTGAAACCATCACTGGATGGCTGCGAGCCAGTAGATTGAAGGTGAATCCGGCTAAGACGGAGATCCTGTGGCTGGGCCGTCCGGGTACCAGTGGGGTTCAACTTCCAACTATGGACGGCGCGGCACTAGTATGCCCGTCGTCAGCTGTTAAAAGCCTAGGTGTCACCTTGGACTCTCAACTGATGATGGAAACACATATTTCCATCGTCAGTCGAGCAGCGTTTTTCCATCTCCGCCGGGCGAGGAAGCTGGCCCCCTACCTGTCCCGCCACGACCTAGCCACAGTGGTCCAAGCCACGGTCATCTCGAGAGTGGACTACTGTAACGCTCTGTACATTGGCCTTCCTCTGTCTGTGATCCGGAAACTTAAGCTAGTGCAGAACGCTGCAGCGCGCTTGTTGGCAGGCTCGCCAACACGCTGCCACGTCACTCCCATCCTGCGCGAACTGCACTGGCTTCCTATAGAATTCCGGATCACCTTCAAAGTGTTGGTGTTGACCTTTAAGGCCTTGAATGGTCTGGGGCCAGTGTACCTAAGGGACCGCCTTTCCCTATACTGTCCCTCCAGGCCACTGCGTTCAGAAACTCACAACTTCCTAGAGATCCCGAGTTGTAGAAGTTTTCGTCTGACTGCAACAAGGAGGAGAGCATTCCGCGTTACTGCGTGAACTCTCTGGAATGCTCTCCCACCCGAGGTTCACGCCTTGACCAATTTGTTGGCCTTTAGGAAGGCCTGTAAGACCTTACTGTTCAAACAGGTGTTTGATTGCTGCATAACCTCATGGGCACTTTACTGCAGACAATATAATCCCTACGTGGTTTGACTTAGTTATTAACTGTGAATGTAAGGAGTTTTTATATATGCAATGTTTTTATCTGTTTTAATTGTGTTATAACGTGTTGTAGGTAAATATGCGTGGTTGATATATATGTATTTTGTCTGTATTTATTTGTATCCCAATTGTTGTGAGTCGCCCCGAGCCGCACAGGAGTGGCGACAGACAAATCGAAACAAATAAATAAGATGCCCCTAGCTAGCATAGCTAGCAGAAGTTGGGTAGACGCTGCCCATTTCCAAGCTCTGTTGCGCATGTTCCATAACAACATCCTATCTAAGACTGTTTCAGAAGGAGATGCCCCTGTAGAAAGCAGAGCCTTCTGATACCTTTCCACATACCTGTTCCAAAATGGTATTTATTCTTTCTACTTCGCAGTCTATCAAGTATCTCTTCTCCTGCCGCTTGTCCATTTCCTCAATGATGGCCTTAAACTCCTGGATGTCCTTGATGCTTCCCATAGACCGGGCTGTCACTTGCCAATTATTTTGCACGGCTGCTTCCATAATTGCCTGAAGAATGGAAAATCCTAGGGACAAAGGGGAAGAAAAGAAAGACTGGAATTATATATATATAAAAAACCCCTAAATAACAAGAACAAGATGATTTTTGTTGTGTAGCTTAAATAACAAGCTCGGCTCTGGAAGCAGCTGCAGTGTTTATTACTCAGTAAAATTAATAACCTTCAAATCTTCTGTGGACAATAGACACGCCGTTCAAATTTCCGACCTGCCTATAGTAACCCACGTGATTTAGCACAGTTGCTAGGATATGGATAATATTCCCCATAAAATACTAAACATGTGTCTTGAGGCTTTTTAAGGTCTGCTCATCCCATTATTATGAACGATACAAGGGTACAACTGTGTATATACAGCCCAACAAAACTGTACATCATTCCCAATTGAGCTATTCCCAACTGGCCTATCAAACTGCTGAAAGGGGAAACCAGAAATTCCAAATGTCACCCCAAATATAACTATGAGAGAAAAATTTTTGAACATGGTGAAAGCCACCCACTGCATGGCTATCAGCCTCCTCCCAGTAGACTCAAATCAAGGAAAACTTCATGAGAACCACCACTCCCCTTAATGTTCCCACAACAACAGCAAGAGTATTTAATTTATCCCTCTGGGCAGCTAAACCAGGGAATCCTAATTGGATGTGTCCCATCCCCCCCATGAGGGTCTTCCTCCAGAATGGGCAAACCAAGAATGGGCAACTTGGAAGTCCCTGAAGAGACTCAGAAGTGGAGTGGGCAAATCAAAAGACAACCTGGCAAAATGGCACTACCTTAAAAAATCCTCCACCTTGTGCAACTGTGGAGCAGAACAAAGAACTCTGCATCTGTATGCTTGCCCAGAATGCCCTGTGTGAGGAACTCACCCATTCACGGCTGGGCCCAGACCAGCCTGGCAGTTTGGCAGACAGAACAGCCAGGAAAAGGGGGAGTGGTTGGGAGCCTTCCCTGGGAGGAGTTAGGGAGAGAGCTGCCTGGGAGGAGCTCTGAGTTAAGGGGAGGAGCCGAACTACTGGAGGGAGAGAGAAAGGGCTTATTTGCCAGTTCTTGACAAGCTCTCAGAGAGAGAGAGGAGTGTTCGTGACACGCTCTCAAAGAGAGAGGAGAGTTGCTGACAGCTCCTTGTCAGGACTTATAAAGAGCCTCTGTGTCAAAGCTCTGTTAGAGTGAAGAGCCTCTGTGTCAAAGCTCTGTTAGAGTGAAGAGCCTCTGTGTCAAAGCTCTGTTAGAGTAAAGAGCCTCTGTGTCAAAGCTCTGTTAGAGTGAAGAGCCTCTGTGTCAAAGCTCTGTTAGAGTGAAGAGCCTCTGTGTCAAAGCTCTGTTAGAGTAAAGAGCCTCTGTGTCAAAGCTCTGTTAGTCTGAAGAGCCTCTGTGTCAAAGCTCTGTTAGAGTGAAGAGCCTCTGTGTCAAAGCTCTGAAGTGAACTATCTAGGATAGTTGATTTATAGATGGCTCACCACTAGTTTAGTTATTAGTGGGAGTGAGTTCTAGTTTAGACAAGTTTCGCACTGTCTGTGTAACCTTCAAGATCTAAGATTGAGTACACTACTTTGCTATAACCATTACGCTCTCGTGCCTCATTTGAAAAACCAATACCCTCTGTGCCTGTTAAGTTAAATAAAAGTTTAACTTTTGCCTTTTAAAGAAAAGCCTCTGTTGTGCTCTTTACAACAGCCGTGTGATCCAGCTCCAGTGTCTTTCGCGTTCCCCATTTCTAAAAGAAGTTTTTCTTTTACCTCAGCCTCCTCTTAGTTTAATTTGGTGAAGTTTATTAGAGCCCAGCTGAAGGGTGGTTTTGATAAGAAATCCTAGAATTAATATTTTAGGTTGGTGGTAGCAATCCAAGAAGAGTTTTAAAATCCTCCAGACTTTATTTTAAGAGCCAAGTCGTCACACCCTGCCTCATGCACAGGTGAAGAATTGGGTTGCTGTAGGTTTTTCGGGCTGTATGGCCAAGTTCTAGAAGCATTCTTTCCTGACGTTTTGCCTGCATCTATGAGAGATTGTGAGGCCTGGAGATGCCTGCTGTAGATGCAGGTGAAACATCAGGAGCGAATGCTTCCGGAACATGGTCATACAGCCTGAAAAACTTGCAACAACTCAGACGTTTTGATTTGAGTAAAATTTCTAGACGAATACATGAGTATATAACGCAGTATTGAAGATGATAGGGAGATACTAACTGCTTCGTAATTGGCACAGATACAGCACCTGTGCATAAAGAGAAAGTGGCAATTAATTTATTGTGCCAATTATCCACCGTGTGTAATGTGGACATTGCCATTCAACTAGTACTCATTTTATAAAATTTCATGAGTTGTATTTTAAAAATAAAATAAAACTGTGGAATGAAATAGCATTAGAGAACACTTTGAAAGCCCATATTAAGGTAATATCAACTCATTGAGTGGCTTTAACAGAGCAGGGAGGCAGCATGGAATGAGCAAAGAATGGCACCGTGGGACGTTGAGGCTTGCAAGTGGGCAATTGGTTTTGCGCGAATCACTGTGACTGGCATGTAGACACGCTTGGAGGAAACCACAGGGAGCTAATTGCAGAGCAGCCGAGGACAAATATCCTCCTTGAAGGGGATTGGCGTGGAAGCTTTTGTTCTGGCGAAGGGGCATAAGTTTGAATTCTTACTCCGGCACATTAGCGAATGACCCCCTTCCAATTTGTCCAAGGGACACAGTATATACTAGGCCTGGGTAGGTTTGTTTGGAATCTTCTTAATTCGGAATAAATTTGGATCAAATTTCTTTTTGAAGTGATTTCGAAGCAATTTGGGAACCTGGAAGTATCCTTGCCATTTTGAAGCTTTTTCCACCATTTCTCTTATGAATCAGTAAGTGAATCAAAAATTATTCAGCTTTTCAAACCAGTGTGGACAGATTCCCTTTGTTTCCTTTCCCTCTCGCATCAGACCTGGGGCAAGAGCCATGTTTAACCCAGTTTGGATGCGGATGTCCTTCCCTCCCATGTAAGACCTGAGGCGAGAGCCATGAATATTAAACACGACTCTTGCCCCAGGTCTGACGTGGGAGGGAAGGACATCCGCATCCAAACTGGGTTAAACACGACTCTCACCCCAGGTCTGATGCGGGAGGAAAGGGCATCTGCATCCAAACAGTGTTTAACCTAGTTTGGATGCAGATTTCCTTCTCTCCCACGTCAGTCCTGGCCAAGAGCTGTGTTTATCCCAGTTTGGATGTGGATGTCCTTCCCTTTGCTCCCCACCCTTTCTGGAATAAAACAACTACTTTCAAAGTAAAGACCACCCAATGAAACAGGAAATAACACTTTGAAACCAATAACGAAGGATTCAGAAGTCTCTGAAGTTTTGAACGGTTTTGAACTTTTTTTCTGTGAAAATCGGAAGTGCCCCCTACACCCGAAACGAGTTTAGAACCATTTTTTGGGATCAAACAGGCCTAGTATATACTGATGGCCAATGAGCAAATGGGAATCCTCACAAACAAGAGGGTGGAGTGCAAAAGGCACGGAGAGAGCCAAGATTGGCAGAAGGAAAAGAGAGTGCAAAATAGAGTGAAACTTGACCACGAAAGGGTTATCTATCTGACTAAGCTTACATTCCCAAAACTTAGACAAGTCTTCACAGCCCTTAGATTTCAAAGTAGGCCTACAGCAGTGGTCATGTAGGGATCAGAGAAGACAGGGACATTAGAGCAGCAGGGGATTGCAGTTGGGAAATAAGAAGAGGCGTTACTTTCCCAGGTCTTTGGAGATCCAGGAGAGGGGAGGCTCCTTTGAGCAATTGCAGCCAGTTACTGCTTGGATGCTCCTCCTGAATCCATTGGGAGGTATGTTCTTTCATTTGATATGCTGCTTCCCTCAGGAAGGTAGAGTAGTATATTAGTCACAAGCTTAAGTGACAAATATAGCTCCCCAAAACAGCCAAACAAAGATAAAGTTTGTTTGCTATATGAAGTCTGGGGTAGCACAGCCCTGTGGCCACAGTAACATAAAGGGTTAAACCACTAACTACAGAAAAAACTTGCTGACTTAAAGGTTTGCAGTTTGAAGCTGCGGACTGGGGTGAGCTCTTGCTGTTAGCCCTAGTTCCTGCTCACCTAGCAGTTTGAAAACATGTAATGTGAGTAGATCAATAGGTACTGCCCCAGTGCGAAGGAAGGCGCCCATGCAGTTATGCCATTAAAACATGACCAGGAGTGTCTATGGACAAATGGAAAATGGAACAAGGGCACCTCCCTGTGGCCAGAGTTGATTATTGCCTCCAGGTGCTGGAGATGGAAAGGGAAACCTTTGCCTTTGTTTGTGTTTTGTATGTCATTGTTCATTGTATAAAAGGCTTTGAATGTTGGCCTATATATGTGTACAGTGTTCCCTCACTACTTCACGGTTCACTTATTGCGGACTCGCTGTTTCACAGATTTCAAAAAATATTAATTTCCAATATATATCATGGTATTTTTGCTGTTTTGTGGGGTTTTGCACTGCCGCTCTCCAAGGCACTTTCCCCCCTCAGTCCCCCCTCCTGTCCTCCCTCCATCCTTGAAGGGCCTTTTCCTTCCTTTCCTTCACTTTATTTTAAATTTATAAAGACTTAAAATAGTGTATAACTACTGAAATAATGTATAAATATTAAAATAAATAGAGCGTCCCTATATCACAATTTTTCATTTATTGCGGGAGGTCCTGGAACCTAACCCCAGCAATAAGTGAGGGAATGCTGTATACTGTAATCCGTTCTGAGTCTCCTTGGGGAGATAGGGTGGAATATAAATAAAGCGTATTATTATTATCGTTCTTTAATTACTCTAATGAGATATTGGTTTGGCTCCTCCCTCCATGATGACATCATCATTTTATTTACAAATGGGCAATGTGGGGGATTCCCATCACATGTAAAACTGGGTGTTTTTACATGTCTCTATGTGGGGAATCGAGGATCAACTCGGGAATCGTGGGAAAAACCCACATTTTATAAATGGCAAGATACTGTTGGAGCATGTAAAGAAATCAGCTAGTGCATGTGTGTCAACTGTAAAATAAGATGCATGAAGCTGATTGGTCAAGCTATGCCCGGGGAGCTGGCTGAGCCTGGGACTGTTGGATACGGTTACATTTTTTAGGCTTAAGCTACGCAGGTGCTTGCAGAGAAGTTGAGAGAAGCAGAGAGAGACAGAGTTTGGAGTGTGCTCTTGCTTCATAAGCTGCTGGAAGGAGTTTCTCCATATGGACAATTTTAAATCTCTCACAAAAGGAGATTATGTGAGTTGATACAACTGATCGCATGATTATAAATATATTGTTCTGAATTACGAAGAGTAAACTACTTGTTCTTTACTGTTTGCCTGCGTGGCATATTTTCTTTCTCTGGCAAGGCAGTGTATGGACTGGCCAAGCATGAACTACGCATGATTTTTATTTTGTACAGATACTGTTGTAATTGAGCCTTCGGCTTCTACTGCTAGTAGTGATAGGGAAGATGCTGGGTCATTAGCATCAAGCAGTAGTATGGAATGGGGTGAGGCTCTGTGTAATCAAGACTGCAGCTGGGAGAAAAAGGGCTGCTAGTGATTCTAGTCTTGAAGAAGACTCTAGTCTAGAGAAAAAAGATCCGGCAGATACTTAGAGCTCCTTCTGATTCAGAAACCTTTGAAGATTTTCCTGGGGAAGAAGAAATGGGGTCAGAGGAAAGTGATACTGATCTAGAATCAACATTGGTTCAGGAAGTAAGGAATGTGTGTAATGAAGAGTCTAATTCTGATACCTTCCTCGGCTTCAACAGTGATTTAGGCTTCTGAGGCTTCAGGGACAGATTGGGATACTTTAAGTTTCCAAGAACGTTGGCAAGATTGGAGGACTGCACAGAGCATATCAGCTGCAGGAGATGAAGCAGCTGGTGCTCATGATCAAGGAGGGTCTTCAGACAACAGTGATGTTTAAGTGCTATATAAGGAATGGGTTTATGGGGCTGCACTTGTGGCGGTCAAAGAGTTGATGTCTGGTTCTTGTCTCTGGCATTCCTGTGATCCTGATATCGTGTGCCTTGTTCCTGGTTCCAGTTACTCGTGAGTTATGGGCTACTTCTCCACCTTGTTCTTGGGGTGAGCTGCTGTGGCAGCTCTAGCTGATGTTTGGGAAAAAGTGGGGGGGGGGCGGTTGGGATTCAATATCTGCTTTTTTGTTTAGTTGCTGCCTTGTATTTCCTGTGGCGGGGCTTTTTCTCCACTGAGTCTACCGTGAGTTCCTGCTACAGAGTTCGGTATTGTATGAAATGGAGGGAGGCTGACACTGTGTTTTATGGGGACTATGATTTGTGTTATTCCTGTATACTCAGCTCCTGATTACCTTGGACTGTCTCCTCCTTTCATCCGCCATTCTCCTGCCCTTGACCTTTGGACCGGCTTTCAACTACTCTTCTGGATCATCCCACATCGGACGTCGCAGACGGACATCCTGAGTTTGTTTTGCATTGTGCTTCAGGGTTTTTGTTAGGTTTTCCTGGGATTTTTGAGGGTTTTTAGCCGAGTTGGCTGCTTTTTTGTTAGTCCCCTTTCCATTTGATTGTTCAATAAACTTTTTGTTACCCTCTTTTACATCTGGGCTTGGATTCCTTGGTCTCTGTGCTATGACAGATACCTCTACCCCACATTTGACACTTGCATTGTGTGAAGGGCACCACCAGTGGGAATTTCTTACGTGTGTAGAAAAACGTGTGATGAAGTCATTGGAGCACCAATCACTATTAAGTATCACTTGAGGCCCCGTGAACTTGCTCATAGCCGAGGCTAATAGGGGATCCAGCCCAACTGGTCCCTTAATGAGTTTATGGACTGCCTGTTCTGCTCTCTGCTCTTTGGGAAATGGGTTCAACCCAAGCTGCTCCCTGTGGTGCATAATTTCAAGCATAATTTTGAAACAGAGCTTTCTGCTTCCTTTAATGATGTCCCGATTTCACTACGTAATACTTTCTTGAACATTCTAGAGTTGGTACGTGTGCACTTTATTGCCCTGCAATTAATGCATGCGGTGCTTGGGAATGCTGTCTGGCTTCCCTCTCCCCCCTGAGACCCGTGAAAGAGAGGCATTTACATATGTATAGTACAATGAACTCAGTCTTCCTTAACATCATATTTTACAAAGATGGCTCTGATGTTGGAGACAGCATTACGATTCCGCTACACGCCGGAGAAATGAGCAGGTACAAGACTTGGTTCCTTGGCAGCTTACAAATGAGACATTTGATAATTGAAAACTCTGACTGCAATTAAAGGGAAATTTATGCCGGTTTTTAATCTAAAAAGGGAAAATGGCCTTTTATTGCTTGTGCTTAGGAGTGTTTAATACTGCATTTCTTGTCTGTGATGGAACCTGTGCGTGCATTTGGAATCTAGCATCACAGCTACACATGCCAACTTTTCTTTTAGTGGTTTTTGCATTTGATTTGATAAAGTTCCTCCCCAAAAATGGTTCAAAAGAGAACAATTGTTGCATAAATCTTCATTGGTGGGGTTTACTGCTCTTGTGCATGCATTGCTGACAAGGTGGCTAAGAAGTCTCACTCTTGTCCTTCATTCAGACCTAGGAAGACCCCAAAACATGTCCCTGTATCCCTTAGAGATTATAGGGAAGGAGATATATATATATATATATATATATATATATATGCACTTGTATCCCACCCTTCTTGCTCTGAAAGGGACTAAGGACAGCCTCACAAAGGCAAAATTCAACGCCACATATACATGTGCATACACATACACATGCATATGTGTGTGTGTATGTGTGTGTGTGTGTATATATATATATTTCTCGGACTTTTAGGCCGCCACTCCCGGGAGGCTCGGGGCGGCTCACAGTAAAACGAGATACAATAAAAACACAATTAAAAAACAATACAACTATAAAATCTCAGAGTTAAGATTAAAACAACGATGTGCTGTAGAGGATGCAAGGCACAGCACAACGCAATGTAACACAGTGATAACAGGCGAACCAGGCGCTGAGGGCATCTTATAGGCCGAAAGCCTGCTGGAAAAGGAATGTCTTACAAGACCGCCTGAATGACATGAGGTCTTGGAGAGCCCGTGTCTTGGCCGGGAGAGCGTTCCACAACGTTGGGGCAATCATGGAGAACGCTCTCCTATGGGTTGCAGTTAATCTGATTGACTTCGTAGATGGAATGGCCAGAAAGTTGGTATTTTCTGACCGCAGTGATCTCGTAGGGCAATATGGGAAAAGCTGGTCCCTCAGGTACAATGGCCCCAGGCCGCATAAGGACTTAAAGGTGAGCACCAACACTTTGAAGGTGATCCGGTGCTCAATTGGAAGCCAGTGCAGATCTTGCAAAATAGGTGTAATGTGACAACCTGCTGGAGAACCAGACAGGAGTCGGGCGGCAGTGTTCTGCACCAGCTTGAGCTTCCAGGTCACCGACAGAGGAAGGCCAACGTGTGTGTGTATATATATATATATATATATATATATATATATATATAATAGAACCAATTAGAAAATGACATTTATAACCCAGGAACAAAAACCATGTGTTATTGGGTGTTATTGAGTTCACTGAAGGCCTAAAAATTCTGAAGGCCCAAGGACCCACTGTATTGTATTTTACCACAACTGCAGTTGTTTTCATGTGGATACGTATGTATGTATAGATAGATAAATAGATGCACATGCATCTATACAATGTATAGAAGGTGTACATTATATACAACGGGACTTAAGCATCCCCAGATGTTGGTATCCATGGGCCCTAGAATCTCAATGCATCCCAAGGTCCCGCAATACTACAGCTGGAGTTGTTTTCAAGTGAATATGGATGGATGGACAGATGGATGGACAGACAGATAGATAGTAGGTGAGTCCAGTCCTCCATGCTAATCTAGCCTCTTTGTATCCTGCAGATACCTACACTTGAAGTATATCATTGGAAAAAGAAAACTGCTCCCATCCAAAGACCTGTCCATGGTTCTGAAACTGCCTCTAACCCTACTGTCTCTCCACAATAGTGGCAATCTTGCTTCCTTCTGCTGTTTACTATACTGAGTATCCCCTGAATCCTGGTTCCTCTCCCAGCTGCCGACTGCCTTCCCTTCCTGCTTTATTTCCCTAGAGGATGGGAGATCTTTTAATTGACAGGCTGTTAATTGTTTTTAGTGCTGTAACAATTCTCTTTTGTCTGCTGCTTCTTATTTTATGGATTGACACTGAGAAGAATTTCATCAGTTTATTTCCATGGCAAAGGAAAGGGAGGTAGAGAGGAAGGAAGGAAGGAAGGAAGGAAGGAAGGAAGGCAGTGAAGAAGGAAAGAAGGGAAGGAAGAAAGGAAAAGAATGAATGTGTACTGCTGAAGAATGGGGCTGGGTAAGCTAAGGCAACCTTTTAGAGATCATAACCCTTTAGAGAAGAATCTTCTCTAGTGATATACAACAATAGTGATATACAATTATGCAAGGCAATTGGCTTCAGTTGTTAGACTGAATAACCTATTGTCTATGATCTGTTAGGAAATGCCAGTGCATAAAAATAGCAGTTCTTCAAAAGTGTTTTTCAGTGCCCAAAAATATAGCTACTCTTCCACAAAACAACTTGTTTTATATTATGCACTTAAGAGACAAAATAAAGTAGACTTTGGTAAAAATAACATATTTTGTTTACTCATGACCTTCATTCATTCAGCATACACAGGTACACAATTTATCAGTCAGTTACAGATATGTTTGAAATAGTTTCTGTGCTATCCGGTCAGAACATCTCTCTTACAATAAACAGAAGACAAGTGTTTGCAAGTCTGCGATCTGAGCAAAAGAGGTCTGTGCTCTGTGCTGGTCTCAAAGCAGATCACATGGTCTGCAGCCCCTCCCACAACTTCCCAGGAAAAACATAGAGCAAGGAAAGAAAACTGCATATCAGAACATACATACAATAAGTAAGCAACAGGATTATAGACAAACGAATTACCATACTAGAGGAGGCTTTAAGAAGGCTGTAATTTCCCACAGTAACAGGTCTGAGTAAGCTTTGGCACTCCAAATATTTTGGACCACATGCCCTGTATTTTATTTCTATTGTCCATGATAGTCTTCTATGGAGTTGAACGTTAGAAGGACATATTTAATTTGCTCAGTTTTATACCTATGCAGAGTAAATTAAGATTTTTGCCTAATGCTGACCATCCACACTCAATTCACATTCTAGAAGTAGAGTTGGATATATTGTGCCATTGTTCATGTAGATGTGTACTGGATTTGCACATTTGGTTTTGGATTTGGTTGAATGTTTGGTGCCTCAAATCAGTTTTGCAATGTTTATTAATGCACGTCTGTCTGTCTGCATTTAATATCCCACCTTTCACCCAAGATGGGATTCAAGACAGCTTATAATAATTAAAAGGAGCTAAACATCAATTTACATAAGTTAAGATTAAACGGCAATATTATTTAAAAACATAATTAAAATTAGTGGAAAACCACTTAAAACGTAATTTCCAGCCAAAGATTGAAAATACAGCACACCACTTCACACACACACACTGCGCCATAATTAAAATTCAGAGGCCTGCCTGAATAAAAATGCCTTCACCTGCAGAAAGATAATAGCCTAGGAGCAGCTATGGAGAAGCCTCTCTCCAAAGGACCTCCAGATCACAAAGGTCATGCTGGATTGGTATGGTATTTTTGATCATCTGTACCCAAACCATGTAGGGATTTAAAGGTCAAAATGAGCACAAGAATAGAGTGATAGTGAAGCTGTTTCAGCAAAGGAATCACCTGATCCCAGGATGCAGCATTTGGGACTTTTTGAGGTTTCGATACTATTTCCAAACATTTCCAATCACTATAAGGCTTGTGAAGCACAATAGTTCATAATTCCACATTATGAAGCTCTAGGGGAGAGTCTCAGCCATAATCGGCATATGGCTTCTGGACACTCCTAGGATGCTTCCATCCTGAAACAAGCAAGCCAGCAAGCCAAATAACTACCCTGTACATGCTTCCTTTCAGTCAACGGTTCTCAACCTGGAGGCCGGGACCTCTGGGGGGAGGTCATGAGGGGGTGTCAGAGGGGTCACCAAAGACCATCAGAAAACATAGTATTTTCTCTTGGTCATGTGGGTTCTGTGTGGAAAGTTTGGCCCAATTCTATCATTGGTGGGGTTCAGAATGCTTTTTTATTGTAGGTGAACTATAAATCCCAGCAACTACAACTTCCAAATATCAAGGTCTATTTCCCTCAAACTCCACAGGTGTTCACATGTTGAATATCCATGCCAAGTTTGGGCCAGATCTATCATTGTTTGAGTCCACAGTGCTCTCTGGATGTAGGTGAACTACAACTCCAAAACTCAAGGTCAGTGCCCACCAAACCCTTCATTGGAGTTCTGTGTGTCAAGTTTGGTTCAATTCCATCATTGGTGGAGTTCAGAATGCTCTTTGAGTGTAGGTGAACTATAAATCCCAGCAACTACAACTCCCAAATGGCAAAATCAATCCCCCCTAACCCCACCAGTATTCAAATGTGGGTGTATCGGGTATTTGTGCCAAATTTGGTCCAGTGAATGAAAATCCATCCTGCATATCAGATATTTACATGAAGATTCATAACAGTAGCAAAATTACAATTATGAAGTAGCAACGAAAATAATTTTATGGTCTGGGATCACCAACGATATGAGGAACTGGATTAAGTGATCACGGCATTAGGAAGGTTGAGAAACACTGCTTTAAGTCCTCTGTGAGTTGTTCGTTCTTGTTCTGAGATCCAACCTTTCCCAGTTGAGCAAACGCATCCTTGGGGAGCTCCTACATCCATTTGCCGGAACACGGTCATGGTTAGGAGACACATTTTGCTTGCCTCTATCTTCCCCACCATGGGAGGCTAATAGACCCAAAGAAGGGGCTACCTTTCCAATCCAATGTCAATCTGCTGTAATTCAAACAAGAGTCTTGTGGAGACAACATAAGGGCTAACGGGTTTATTACCAATAGATTGTCATAAATGTGTGCAGGAGTCGAGTGTGAATGGCAGAAAGTGCAGGGTTACAGAAGAATAGCCGAACCAATGCTCAGCCTGAGCATTTAGATAGAGCTGTAGCAATAACCTCAACCTCTCGATCATTGGTTGGCTGGTCTGCAACCACCTTTTTACTTCTTTCAGCCACGTACAAAACGCAAAGAAGAATGATATCCAGCCAACAAAGGGAAAAAATAAACACTCCATTTTATCTCCTATCACAGACCACCTCCTCTGAGACTGATATGTCTTCGGATAATACCTCTAACAGAGATAAAGGAGGACTTCTCACCCACTTTAATAGCACTCTAAAAGACTGTGAGAATCTGTCTTTTCAAAAGTGAATGAAGCAAGGGGAAAGGAGAGGGGAGAGAAAGGAAGGACACAGTCTATTGAAAAGCTTATTCACTTCATTATGATTTTACCTCTGGTAGGATTGTTTGTGTGTGTTTACATGTGTGTGCGAGCCGATAGACAGACAAACTGACAGACAGATAGTTCTCTAACAATCACCGAATGTAACAGAAGTCGTGATACATCAGGAAAGCTCTTCCTTCCAGTGGACCATATTGGCACATATCTTTTAGTAGCATGAAATTTTTCTGACAGGCATTGAGTCCATTAGTGCAAGACAGCATGAGCAATTTCAATCAGTATTCTCTGGCT
Organism: Anolis apletophallus; assembly: GCA_030556195.1. Taxonomy (NCBI): domain Eukaryota; kingdom Metazoa; phylum Chordata; class Lepidosauria; order Squamata; family Anolidae; genus Anolis; species Anolis apletophallus. The sequence continues at coordinate 21,342,840 of JARBWK010000016.1, read as the reverse complement.
AGCTATTCCCATTCCCAACCATCCTCCTCCCCCCAATGGGCAGCCAGTTTCAGAAATGTTGACATTCACCTAGGTGGGAATGAATGCCAGATCCCAGCATTCCCTATTGTTAGCTGTCTTGGTTAAGACTGATGGGAGTTGCAGTTTATTTTATTTTATTTACTAGCTTGGGGACCCGGCCCTGCCCGGGTTATTTGAGAAAGGCATTGTGTGCCAAGGGTGGTCCTTATGAGATGTTTACATGGCTTGCAGTGGTCTCAGGAAGTTAGTGAAGGTACTTTAAGTCCCATCATCCATGGTCCATCCTCCTTCAAACGGCACCAGGATGTAGAGTAGGTCATGGGGGCTCTGTGTGTCAGGTTTGGTCTTGATCAGTCATTGAATTAGGTTTGCAGCAGTTTTGGGAAGTGAGTGAAGGTACTTCAAGTCCCATCATGCATGGTCTGCCCTCCTCCAAGCTGCACCAGGATGTAAAGTGGGTCATGGAGGCTCTGTGTGCCTAGTTTGTGCTTTTTTGGTAATTGGATGAGGGTTGCAGTGATCTCAGAAAGTGAGTGAAGGTACTTCAAGTCCTATCATCCGTGGTCTGTCCCACTCAAAACTGCAGCAGGATGTGGAGTGGGTCATGGGTACTCTGTGTGCCAAGTTTGGGCCTGGTCTGTGATTTGTAGGGGCTTCAATGTTCTGTGGGAAATGAATCGGGTGAAGGTACTGCAAATCCCATCATTTGTGGCCCATCCTGCCCTACACTGCACCAGGTTGTAAAGTGGGCCAGTGGGCATCTGTGTGCCAAGTGTGGTCCTGATCCTTCTATGGTGTGGGCCAGAGTGCTTTAAGCAAGTGAGTTAAAGTACTGCAAGTCCCGTCATCCATGGTCCATTCTCCCTCTGTGTGCCAAGTTTGGTCTTGTTCTCTCATTGTTTGGGGTCGCAAAGGGGTCGCAAAGTGTTTTGGTCTGAAACTCCCACCATGCCTGACTGCCTCAGGCCTTTTCCTTACCCCCTCTGCCACTTTAGAGCATCGGAATGTTCGTGTTGGCGACTGCCTCAGGCCTTTGCCTTATCCTCCTCTGCCAGTTTAGAGGGTTGGAATGTTCGTGTTGGCTGGCCAATAGAGGTGTTATGCAAATACTCCCTCACTGGCAACCAATCATGTTGTCAGAATGTAGAGGCCGGGAGCCAATCAGAATGCTGCCACATACATACATACATACAAACACACACAGATACATAGAAACATTCTTTTTTATTATATATACAGATTTACAGTATTTATATCCCATCTTTCTCACCCTGAAGGGCATTCAGTGTGGCTTTACAAAAGGCAACAATTTGATGCCATATCAACAACAAATCTATATAAATAAAAATGTAATATTTGTTTGTGGGATTAACATAACTCAAAAACCACTGGGCAAATTGACACCAAATTTGGACACAATACACCAACCAGGTCAATGAGTGACCATCACTCATAAAAACACTGAAAAGCATAACAGAAGAGACTTAAAAAGCAAAAAAAACCATTACAGGGCATGCGCAAAACCACATATACACAAATATACACACTCATATACACACACAAAATACATACAGTATACACAGACTGGGCAACAGCAATGTGTGGCAGGGGTCAGTTAGTATAAAATAGACATATACATTAAAATATAAATTTATGAGCCATATAAAAATTAAAACATATTATTAAAATCACGCAATCTGAGATAATGGTCAAAATGCTGTTCCAGTTGTTATTACACATTTTCCATCTTCACTTATTTTACTGCACTATTGGCCAAAGCCATGGTCGCAGAGCCATGTTTTTACTTGCTTCCTCAGGAGGGAAGAAGCTGACTTGATTTCACTGGGGAGAGAGCACCATAGCTGAGGGGCCACCACCGAAAAGACCCTGTCCCTCATCCCCACCAATCATGCCTGTGAAGGAGGTGGGACTGAGAGCAGGGCCTCTCCAGACAATCTTAATCTCCAAGTTGGTTACTAGAGCGAAATACATTCAGACAGGTAAGATGGTCCGGAACCATTTAGGAATTTATAGGCTAAAGCCAGCACTTTGAATTGTGCTTGGCAGCAGACTGGCAGCCAGGGGAGCTGACCTAACAGTGGGGTTATATGCTCTCTCTAGGCCGCTCCAGTGAGGAAGCTGGCTGCTGCCCACATGAAGCTTCCAAACAGTCTTTAAAGGCAGCCCCATGTAGAGTGCCTTGCAGTAGTAGTCTATTCAGGATGCAACAAAAGCATGGACTACCATTGCCAAGTCTGACTTCCCAAGGTATGGGTGCAGCTAGTGCACAAGTTTCAATTGTGCAAAAACTTTCCTGGACACCTCTGAGACCTGAGGTGGCAGACTCAGTGATGAGTCCAGAATTACTCCCAAGCTGCAAACCTGTGTCTTCAGATGAAGTGTAACCCCATCCAGCACAGTCTGCACCGGGAATGTGGCGCAGCTGGCTAAGTGTCAGCTGCATAAGATCTCTCTGACCAGCAGGTCATGAGTTCGAGGCCTGCCCGGATTGAGGTGGGTGCTCGACCTTTAAGTGTAGCCTGCTGTCGACCTTTGCAGCCCGAAAGACAGTTGCATCTGTCAAGTAGGAGATAAAGGTACCACATTAAGTGGGGAGGCAAATTTTGACTGAATTATGAGGCCATTAAAGAACTCCAGGAACGCTGAGGAATGTGGAAGGAACAACAAGGGATGCTGGGAATGCTGAGAGATGAGTGTGTCAGCTCCCCCTGGTGGCCAGAGTTTGCCTCTGTTCATCTATATGTTGTGTATGTGGAAACGGTAGGGATTGTCTGCTAAGTAGGTGTATCTGTAATCCACTCTGAGTCCCCTTCGGGGTGAGAAGAGCGGAATATAAATAAAGTAAGTAAATAAATATATCCTGTTTGGCCTTTCAACTGACCAGGGGGACCTCTGTCTTGTCTGGAATCAATTTCAATTTGTTTGCCCTCATCCAGATCATCACAGCTGGCAAGCACTGGTTCAAGTGAAAAACAAGACGGGGTGGTTGCAAAACAGAGCGTATCAAAAAAGGATACGAACAAATAGTCAGTTGATGATAAAGCAGTTTATATAAGAAGGAACTCAAATATGAAAAAGCCACACTAGGCTATAGACAAAGGACGAGAAGTAAGAATAGTGCGCCAATGCGCTAATAATTGTGTCCAACTTGAAAGTGGGTAAATACCCAAGCTGAGTCCATGCACCAAATAAAGAAATCCAAATGGAGAACCACAGATGGAGTAGAGCCAAAACGGTGGAGGATGGTAATCCGGAGATATTGGGTCGAAACGAGCCTTGGATCCTCTACTTCTACTCGTCGGCCTCTACAACAGCCTGCCCAGTGGATTATAAATACACTTGGTTGTTATCTCCGGATTACCATCCTCCACCGTTTTGGCTCTACTCCATCTGTGGTTCTCCATTTGGATTTCTTTATTTGGTGCATGGACTCAGCTTGGGTATTTACCCACTTTCAAGTTGGACACAATTATTAGCGCATTGGCGCACTATTCTTACTTCGTCCTTTGTCTATAGCCTAGTGTGGCTTTTTCATATTTGAGTTCCTTCTTATATAAACTGCTTTATCATCAACTGACTATTTGTTCGTATCCTTTTTTGATAAGCACTGGTTCAAGACCTGAACTGCCTCCTTAGCAGCAGGTGAAAAGGAGTGATAGAGTTGGATGCCATCTGTGTACTGATGGCATTCAATTCCAAAACTCTGGATTATCTCTCCCAGTGGCTTAATGTAGATGTTAAACAACATGGGAGACAATACTGAACTTTGTGGGACAGGACAAAGACTGTGGGGGCCGAGCAAGTGTCCCCCAACCACACCTTCTGGTAATGACCCTCCAGGAAGGACTGGGGCTACTGTAAAAAGTATCTCCCAGACCCATTCCCACAAGGCGTCTCAGAAGGATACCATAGTCTACGATATCGAAGGCAACTGAGAGATCCAAGAGAACCAACAGAGACACGCTCCCCCTGTCCAGTTTTCTGCGTAGATCATCCACTAAGGTCACCAACACTGTTTCAGTTCCATGTTCCGCCGTAACGCCAGACTGTACCGAATCCAAATAATCACTTTCCTTCAAGAACACCTGGAGTTGTGAGGCCACCACACATTCCAGGACTTTGCAATGCAGTTGGAGCAATGCATTATTCCCATGGGTAAGTAAGGAGAATATGGAGCCCTTCTGTTATTGTTGGATTGCAAATCCCCACTGGCCCCAGAATGAACCACCAATAATGAATGGTGGTAAAATCACAGGCCAACAAATCACAGGCACCGGGAATTTGGCACAGCTGGCTGGGAGTCAGCTGTATAAGAGCTCTACTGACTAGAAGGTCATGAGTTCGAGGCTTGCCCGGGTCGGGGTGAGCTCTCGACCAATTGTGTAGTTCGCTGTCTGTCTATATATGCTGTATGTCTATGGCATTGAATGTTTGCCTGTATATGTGCATTGTGATCTGCCCTGAATCCTCTGCAGGGTGAGAAGGGTGGAATATAAATGATGTAAATAATAAATAAATAAATAAATATGTTGAAGGTCAAAGTTGGGATGTAAATCCTGATTTGATGCTTCCTTGCAGGGAAATGCCCAAAATATCCTCCTTCACATGATGGAGATGCTGCAAGATGATGCTTTTTCATCTGGTGGACTCAACAGCTGGCACAAATTTTAATACATGTTTTGTGCATATTTGTATACAATGTACAGAACTGGAAAATGTATTAATGACTATTTTGTTGCTTGAACTAGTAAAAGCAGTGGCACCAGATGGGCTCTTTGTGTCTCTGTGGCTGACCAGCCTGCCATGTTCCAGATAAACTATAAATGAACTGCATCCAAGGGTATTAAAGATGAACCACATCCAAGAACTGGAAGTATTCTCATACTCTCATGGCAATAATCTTTGAGAATTCATGGAGAACATGAGAAGTTCCAGCAGACTGGAGAAGGGCAAATGTTGTCCCCATCTTAAGGGGGGGAAAGACCCAAACAATTACCGCCCGGTCAGCCTGACATCAATGGCAGGACAAATTCTAGAGCAGATTATTAAACAGACCATCTGTAAACACTTAGAAAGAAATGCTATGATTGCTAAAAGTCAACATGGGTTTCTCAAAAACAAGTCATGCCAGACTAATCTTATCTCTATTTAATAGCGTTACAAGCATAGCAGATGTAGGGAAATATTTTGTGCCCAAATCCTATTAGTGACTCCCAAATAATATAGAACCAGTCTACCAATGGATCTTCTCTAGTTGGGATTAATAATGGCATCTAGTGTCACACCAGGGATAGGATATTTCAAGAAGGAACCCAAAAGCTCACGCTGCTGAGACAACCTGATTCACATCTTTCGGAATCAGCAGAATTATTTACATCTCTAGTTACGCCGTTCCTCACATAGAGATAAATGAACAAAAACGTGACAGTGGGAGAGAGGATGACCCCACTCTGTTCTTTCTGGAAGCTGTCCTAATGCCAAGAGACAGACAAGAGACAGAAAAAGGGAGGAGAAGCTAATTAGGCAGGTTTCTTTTTCTGCTTGGTTAGCAACCTCAGCTTGAGCCAAAACCAGTCTTCTGACATTCTTGCTTTCAGGAAACCTTTGTTCTAGTGTCATGAGAAATAGGACAGAAAGGATGGAAAGGGGTTCATTATTCTGAGGTGCAGCTCCACTATAGACATATATCAGTTTCATCCCACTTTAGCTGCTATAGCTCCTTCTTACAGAATCCTGGGGTTTGAATTCTGATGAAGTACTTTCCTTCCTTTGCCAGAGAGTGCTACACTTTTCCTGAACTACACTATCTGGTTCATTCAACCAAAACTTTTTAAATACCCTTCCAAATCTCAAGTCCCAAAATTCCAGAGGCATGCTGTGACGACTTGGGCTTAAAATTATTAGGAACGCTACCACCAACCTAAAGTTTACTCTTTAGGATTTTATTTTAAAGTAATATTTCAGCTAGGCTCCTTTCTAATACACAAACGGAATGGATTCTGAGGTAAAAATCTTTCCCCCTTTCCTGGAACGGTGGGAAGGCGGGAACTGGCACACTCAGATGTAAAGAGGCACAATGGAGGCTTTTCTTAAAAGTTAACAAACAAACTTTTATTAACTTAACAGGCTTTTGAAAGGCACAGAGCGTAATGGTTTTCACATGAGGCACAATAGCGTAATGGTTAACAGAAATGTACTAGAGCATGTTGGTTACTATAGATTACTTTCTTAGATCTTAGTTACAACACTAGACAGTTTTAAACTTGTCTAGCTAACCTTCCTTAAAGGAGAAATTGATACCTTAACAGAAGAAATGTCAGAGAGAGGTGATGCATTAGAATAGAACGGGAGTAGCAGAGTACAGAAATAGCTTACCAGCAATAATGACGAGAATGACTCACTCTGATTGGTGCACAAGCACAGGCTGTGATTAGCCAGAGAACATCATGTGCCTTTAGATAGGAACACGGTCCTAATTGGTCTAGCAGTTTCCATGTGCGTTTGTTTACAAATAAGTGATTGGTTAGGAGACGTGCATGGCAAATGAAGCTTACACTTCCACCAGGTGGAAGCCCGGTAGCAATGTAACAATTTGGGAACACTTTGGTCATAAAGCAATAACATAGAACAATGATGGAAATTCACACTGCGCCACAGTTATTAGCAAATAGAATGCTTTGTTTAATTGGGTAGAGTAAAATGGGTTCATGGATCCTAGCCAGTAACAAAGCATGAAGAAGGGAGGGACTAAATGTTGACTCCATTGTTTGTATAAAACCTGTCTACTGGGAAAGTTCTGGGTTCTGTCTGCCATTGGCTACGTTTCCGCACAGGGTGGACGGACCCATCAGCTGATGGGATGCAATAAAGCTGGTTTCCTGAATCGCAGTAGAAATTGTCGCGTCATCTCTTCCCTGCGCTCGCACGTATCTGCAGCCTGATTGCCTTGGGAGTTCTGGGACTCCGAGTTACTGCTACATCCTCACTCTAATGTTGCTGACTAGTAGTGAGTAGTTGTTCACTAGCTAAACTAGTAACTAGTAACTAGTCTTTCTAGAAGCACCCTAGCTACTAACTCTCTTCCCTAGAGTTATCCTGTAACTGGCTTCCTCAGAGAAGTGAGCTAATCTCTAAGCTCTAGAGATCCCCAAAAAGCCTGTGACTGACTGCCGGTCAGCTATCCCACAGCACTTTTCCAGTCAGCTTTCAAGACAACTGTCTCTCTCTGACTGCTCACTCTCAGCTCTGTCCAGAGACTCCTCCCTCTCTGAGTTCTGACAAGAGACTGCCAAATTATCTACACTTCTTTCCCTCCTAAGCAGCTTGGCTCCTCCCCCTTGGCTCTGAGCCAATCTCAGGCAGCTCTCTCTCCCCCTCCCAGAGAAGGATCCAAGCCACTTCCCCCTTCCTGGCTATCCTGTTTAACCATGGATGCCAAGCTACTATGCTGGTCTCGGCCTAGCACAGAATGGGTGAGTCCTCACACATGCCATGACAGTGGCATGAAATAATATAAAACTCAAGAGAAACCAGCAGCTTGTTCAAGCTTAATTCTATAAAAGACTTTTCTATTGGCCTTTCTTCATCCCTCTTTTCTCATCTGGGTTATGACATGGCACTTTAATCTATTAAACAAAGATTATGGGACATTTCCTTCAGTGAGCTGCGCTCTCACTCTTATGTTTCTTCTTCCCCAAGTGCCCTGACTAATAATAATAATAATAATAATAATAATAATAATCTTTCTTTATAACCCGCCTCCATCTCCCCAAAGGGGACTCGGGGTGGCTAACATGAGGCCAAGCCCAAAAAACTATAAAACACAGTTGGACATAAAACAGCAAAAGAAAAAAACAAAATCGTACAAAATATATAAAATAACAAATATGATAAACAATATAACAACACATAATAAAACCAGCACTATGCTGGGCCTCTCCATGAAGCAAATTATCTTAAGAACTTGACTGTGGCCAAATTTTGCTGCCTGTTTTCTAAGGAAAGGTGTAATATGTTCCCATCTGAAGTGCTTCAAGGTAGATTTGCGGGAGGGAATCCCATACAGTCCACGACTTTGCCCATGCAATAACCAGAACGTTGAATATATGTATCACATTATATTGTCCTGCAGTTTTACAAGCAGGCACGGTTACATATTATTAACCCACTACTAAGAAACTTACCCAGTAGATAGGCTCAATTCCGAGCCTGTCAGGAGGAGCGGTATACAAGACCGAATAAATAAATAAATAAATAAATAAATAGATAACATAAAGTTTTTGCTAGGTGACAATGTCCCTCATGTGACCTTGGCTATTGCCAAGTTTCTCTCTGAGGGAACCAGGATAAGACAAATTTACATTCAGGCCGAAACTTGCCTTGTATCTATTTGCAGTGTTTTATTCATATGCATTTTACATTGCACTACATTTAATTGTTCTTATCGGTTTATGACTCTGTTTGCAATTGTGCACCTTTTACCACTGAGCAAATTGGGTTTTTGGTCTGTAATAAAGTTTTGATCAATTGATTTTTATTTTATTGAGTTAGTTTGCCCACTGTTTGATTTGTTATTTGTTGTTTCCAGCATTGAATGTCTGCCACAATGTTATTTCCACTTGAAACCACCCTGAGTTCCCTCAGGGAGATAGGGCAGGTTATAAATTATTATTATTATTATTATTATGAATATCAAACTGATAAAAATGCATAGGCAATGGTGGCCAGGCCAGTGCTTTCCAGGTTAGGAGTGCCACAAGTCCATTGTGGGTTTCATTTCAAAGTTTACATAATTGGCAATCAGTTTCTGCTTTAAATGATAAAGACAGTCATTCAACCGATAGCGAATGGTGATACTTATTTTTATTAATCATAACCCAAATGTGATGTTATTAATTTCTTAAATGTTATATTCCATTGCTCTACTTTCACTTGACTTAGCTGATGGTTTGTTGACCGAAATAAAGGCTACTGACTGACTGTTAAAGTTTAATGGAACCATCCAACTATCATAGTTAGTTATCAGGACCTTGGAGAGCTCTTTTAAACTCTAGAAACAAATTGAAAATGCCATGAATGTCTGGCATGAAAGCCACCTACTACTGCTGCATGGAAGCAGATATGCTCCTTAAGAATTACTACTAAAACATGTCCAGCATTTAATTAACCAAAAAACACAAGTCTAAATGAGCAGGGAAAGGTATGAGGAGGAATGCATGGCTGCGCCCTTGTGAGTTTGTGTCCGTCGGCACACTGAATGCGCCAAACCAAGAGGGAATTGAAAAGTCTCTTAATGGCAACCGTGCCAAACTGGAGATGCAAATGAAGGCAACTCTTCCTGTTTATGTAGCTAAAGAGGGGGGCGAGGGGTCTAATTAGGAAGCCTGCAGTTAGCACTGGACAACTTCCAGCGCTGGGTGAGATCAGTAATTCAGGAGGACCAAGTGCCCAAAAGCTGGATTTTACAGTCTTTTCTGCAAGCAACTCCTATGTTGGTTTCTTATTGAGTGCATGTAACATACATCTGTATATACATACATCTGTATAAAAACGGTCTGTTTGAAACACACATTTCACTAAATTCTGCAGAACTTGAGAGACTGTACCAACGCACAAGGAGCTGGTTCTTCCATATCTGCACAGAACCCATGCTAAAATAAATATGTATCTCCCTTCCCAATGCTTAAATACTGTCACCACTGAAATGAGTTTCCTGTTCTCCAGTTGAATCTGGTTCCTGTTTGGAAGACGCCTCTAAACTAAATGGGATTCAAATCTTTTCACAACAACCAAGCACAGGAGACCACTTATTGCATGAGGAACAGGCCCAGTGCCTGCTGAGGAGCCTCGGGCAACCTTAAGTAGCCTGCCCGGGCGGAAGGGAGGGCTGGCCCGCTGGCTGGCACTGGTGGCGGGAAACTCTCCCCCCACCCATGGGGGGCTTCTGGGAAGAAGAAGCCCCCCTGGACCAAGATGGCAGTGAGGACACCCTGCACCGCAATGCGCTCAGCCCGGTGAGTCTCGCCGAGCCATTGTCCTTCTTAGCGCTGTCTACATTGCAAGAGAAATGAAGAAGGGAGGAAAGAGGTACCATAGATATCACACTAAACCTTTAAACTGACTTTAAAACTGACTTTAAAAGTATACAGCTACTTTAAATTATTTACAATGCCATTTAATTCCTTGTTACTTCAGCCTGAGTCATGCTGGATATCTCTTTAAAACCCCATCCAGAAACTGCTGAGTTCAAATAATGATAAATATTATTCCTCTGGAGAAACAATCGCAGGAGATTATGTTAATCAAGCCAGGAATGGAAAGTCATATTCTTCATAAATAAAACTATGTTAGCTTAGTAAGTCTTAGATAAACGTCCCAGAAAAGTCAAATATTTGACTGGCTGAATTTTTTCTCCTGGTTCGTCAAAAGATTCTTGATGTTTGACCTTCAGTCCACAACTGCGAATGAGTACGTATTTCTCTTCTGCTAAACTTTACAGCATATATTTATATGTGGGTGTCAACAGTTCTTCTTTGGAGATTACTTTAAACAACTGACATCATCTTCAAATCAACTTTCATCCCAAAAAAATAATAGCATCTAATAGAGATTCTCTGAAGGAAAGCGTTTATGGATTTGTTCAGCTGACTTCATTGTGTGTGTGTATGCATGTGTGTGTGTGTGTATATATATATATATATATATAATCAGAAACACACACACACAGATTCAAATGAAGTCCGCTGAACAAATCCAGTGTGTGTGTGTGTGTGTATGTGTGTGTGAGAGTGAGTGTATGTACGTATGTATATGGAGCCAGCCTCCGGTGGCGCAGTGGGTTAAACCGTTCTAAACTTGTTGACCAAAAGGTCGCAGGTTTGATTCCGGCGAGCGGAGTGAGCTTCTGCTGTCAGCCCCAGCTTCTGCCAACCTAGCAGTTTGAAAACATGCAAATGTGAGTAGATGAATAGCTACCACTTTGGTGGGAAGGTAACATGCAGTCATGCCAGACACATGACCTTGGAGGTGTCTACAGACAATGCCGGCTCTTCAGCTTAGAAATGGAGATGAGCACCAACCCCCAGAGTTGGACACGACTGGACTTAATGTTGGGAAGGGAAACCTTTTACCGTGTGTGTGTGTGTGTGAGAGAGAGAGTGAATATCTATCTATGTGTTGTTGAAGGCTTTCATGGCTGGAATCACTGGATTGCTATGAGTTCTCCAGGCTGTATGGCCTGGAAAACCACCTCAACTGGGCTCTCCAGGCCAATGGAGACTCCACCACAGACATCAAAAAAGTTGCAGAGCCAAGAACAAGCCATGAAAGTCAAGTCAAAGATTCACCCAGAGGAAAAATGTTCTTATTATACATTAAGGGAACCACTGACCATGTAGGGAAGCTGATGAACACAACCTACAACCAATCTACAGACCCACTCAGAAAATCCAACAAATACTCCGTTCAGCAAAGGACACAAGGGACCCTCTCACTTCTTCAGGAGTCTACCGGATACCATACAGCTGAGGACAGAGGGACTACCAAATGCAGCATTGCACAAACATGAATGAAGGAACATGAAAGGCACTGCAGAGTAACTTAACCAGAGAAGTCAGCCATAGCAAAGCACATGATGAACCAACCTGGACACAGCATATTATTGGAGAACACAGAAATGCTGGACCACTCTCACAAACACCATGTCAGGCTACACAGAGAAGCCATAGAAATCTTTAAACATATGGACAATTTCAACAGAAAGGAGGAAACCATGAACATGAACACAATCTGGCTACCAGTATTTTTAAAACTCCAGAATAAGGACAGTAAATAAAGAGCAACTCTAAAAAAACAAAAAAAAAAACAAAAATAGAATTCCAGACAATAAATAATCACAGCCAGCTAACATCTCCCAACAAAGGATCCCCCAGACCACAACCAGCCAGGCTTTGAAGCTGCAAGGCCATTCAGTGCCAATCAAGGTGGCCAATTGCAACTTTCACACTTGCCTCGAGCAGAGAAGAGTTTTTTCTCCCACCCTGGACATTCCACAGATATATAAACCTCACTTGCCTAGTTTCCAACAGACATGTGCATGTCTTTACAGTCTGACATGCACAACCTCGGAGGATGCCTGCCATAGATGTGGGCGAAAGGTCAGGAGAGAATGCTTCTGGAACATGGCCAGACAGCCCAAAAAACCTACAACAACGCACTCACTTGCCCAGTTTCCAACAGAACTCACAACCTCTGATGATGCCTGCCATAGATGCAGGCAAAACGTCAGAAGAGAATGCTTCTGGAATACGGCCAGACAGCCTGGAAACCTTACAGCAACCTAATACCTCTCTATCAAGAGAGAAGCCAGCTGAACAAATTCAGAATGTTTTTCTTCAAACATATGCTCTTCATTATATCATTGCCTTAATACATTTTTTTTCTAGGGAGGAGGAAGGAAGTGAAAGGTAAAAAGTGGGTCAGTGTGAACCGTGAGTCAAATTCCAGTTTCCTAGAACTGGGGTGGGATGGGGAGGCATATTTGAAATGGCTATAATTATCTGATGTTATAGGCTATAATATAATGCCAGCTCATACTCCAGGGAGTCCATCTAATTATTCTTTTGTCCTCATCATAAGGGTAACATCTCGGGTTTATGAAGATTTATTAAAACTGGGGTCCTAAAGGCACCTGAATAGGCATAGCATAACCTCCGAGTCGGAGCTGGGCAACCTGTAACTCTGTAGATGTTTTATGATGACTCCCATCACCCCTGACCATTTGCCATGTTGACCACTGGGCATTGACGAGAGGGAGTCAAACAAAATCCTGAAGCTGTGATTGACAACTTTGGAATCTGCAAAGCCTTTGCGTATGTTTTCTCCCCCATTAAGCCAGGAAACACCACCAACATAGGCGCTTGGCATTATTCAAGATTTGGCCTAAAGTCCTTAATTGTCCCCTTTGGGACGAATTGATTGAAATCAAGTCTGAGCGCAAGCAGAAGCATCGATTCAAGCAGAGAGCAAATCAAAACTGTTTAGTGACTGGAATCTTCAGTTTAAATAATCAAAACAGACTCCATTTTGATCATTGATCTTCATCCTTTCTCAATTTGAGGCCTTTGGACTGATGTGGACTGTGCGGGGGCTAGAGAGGAGACTGAACTGACTGCTGCCTGCACCAATACTGAGAGATTGATCAAGGAAGACGACCCCAAACAGAGACCTCCACAGGATACGGGAGGGACTGGTGAGTCGATCCCTAAGTACCTACCTTCGGTGGCTGGACGGGGCCTAGGACAGGCCTCCGGCGCACCGCCTGGGCGCTCGCCACCGAGAAAGGGTTTGGGCTGGCCTGCCTTTGGTGGCTCTGTGCCAGCGCTGGACATTTCGGGGATCCTGTCAGCTCCCCAAGTCCGACCTCCTTGTTGACAAGAGCTCGCCAGGGGGGCGGGGTGGATGGTCGAGGTCCCTCCAAACATGGCGGCCAACCTTGAGGATGCCAGAGGGGACTGGATGTCTCCTCCGGCTGAAGACCAGAAATCGATAGGAAACCTTCACTCGAAACCGCGTCACCGCCCCAGGAAGCGGAAGCGACGGTTGAGAAAGAAGAGTCTGAAAGAGCAAACTTCCAGCCACACCGAGGAGCATCGAGAGGCCAAGCAGACTGTCCAGTTCGGGGCCAGACAAACAATCCATTGTGATCTGGGAGCCCCCAGGACCATTGTGAGCCTTGCTGGCCTCAAATGGCGGAAGAGGGCCAAAGCGTTCAACTCGAGGACCTGAAGGACATTTCTCACTAGGATGTTCTGGAGCTCAACCATTGGTAATCAGAGACATTTTTCGAGGGACTGCCATTTTTCGAGGGAGTGGCGGTATATAAGTTTGAAACATAAATAAAAAAAATAAAAGCTGTTCTCAACCCAATTGGTTGGAAGAGCTGGGATTGACATACAAGGGATGCTGCCCCTTATAATTAACTTTTCCAAGCTCTGCTATGAGGTTTCTTCAGGATATTCAGAGAAGCCATTGCTCATTCATCTACTTCATGTGCGATTGATTATAGACTATTTCTATGGTTGCTTGGAACATCTCATATGCCCTTGTCTTTTTCAAAGGCCTGCCTTGGATTTGGCCTTCTTTTGAATGGGAGCCCGTTAATATCCTGTGTCCTTTATCATATCATCACGGATATGATTATGAAAAGCACAGTATTCGGATTATTAGCTGTAACTTAGTGACCCACTCACCCGCTGTTCCTATTGGCACTTATTGCCTTTTGCAAAACAGATTTGAGTGGATATAGAGACATTTTCCTGATGTTTTTTCTTTCTAGTCTCTGGCGTTGGCTCACTGCTAACTTCCTGGAACTTGCAGACAGCTTGATTAGCATTGAATAACCTTACAGCTCCAAAGTGTGGCTGCTTCCTGCCTGGGGGAATCTTTTGTTGTGAGGTGTTAGCTTCCCAGGCAGGAAGCAGCCAGACTTTGAAGCTGGAAGGCTACTCAATGCTAATCAAGGTAGCCAATTGCAACATTCACATTTGTCTCAAGCAGACAAGAGTTCTTTCTCCCACCCTGGACATCATTCCACAAATATATAAACCCCACTTGCCTAGTTTCCAACAGACCCCTCAACCTCTGAGGATGCCTGCCATAGATGTGGGCAAAACAGCGTCAGGAGAGAATGCTTCTGGAACATGGCCAGACAGCCCCGAAACTCACAGCAACCCAGTGATTCCAACCATGAAAACTTTCGACAACACAGGAAATAGCATGGTCAAACCAGGAACAGAAAAAGCTTAATTTTTCCTTACATAGTATAATAGGAAGAGCTCAGAAGAGTCAAATAAAACCCATATCTATAGCAGGCATCCCCAGGCAAGTGAGGTTTATATATCTGTGCAATGATGTCCAGGGTGGGAGAAAGAACTCTTGTCTGCTTGAGGCAAGTGTGAATGTTGCAATTGGCTAACCTGATTAGTATTGAATATAGTGTTGCAGCTTCAAAGCCTGTCTGCTTCCTGCCTGAGGAAGTCCTTTGTCGGGAGGTGTTAGCTGGCCCTGATTGCTTCCCAGGCAGGAAGCAGCCAGGCTTTGAAGCTTCAAGGCTACTATCAAGGTAGCAGCTTCAAAGTCTGGCTGATTCCTGCCTAGGGGAATCATTTGTTGGGAGATGTTCGCTGGCCTTGATTGCTTCCCAGGCAGGAATCAGCCAGGCTTTGAAGCTTGAAGGCTACTATCAAGGTGGCAGCTTCAAAGCCTGGCTGCTTCCTGCCTGAGGGAGTCCTTTGTTGGGAGGTTTTAGCTGGCCCTGACTGCTTCTCAGGCAGGAAGCAGCCAGGTTTTGAAGCTGCAAGGCTATTCAATGCTAATCAAGGTGGCCAATTGCAACATTCCCACTTGCCTCAAGCAGACAAGAGTTCTTTCTCTCACCCTGGACATTATTCCACAGGGATATAAACCCCGTTGGTCTAGTTTACAACAGACCCCTCAATCTCTGAGGATGCCTGCCAAAGATGTGGGCAAAACGTCAGGAGAGAATGCTTCTGGAACATGGTCAGACAGCCTGGAAAGGTCACAGCAACCCAGTGATTCCGGCCATGAAAGCCTTCGACAACACAGGAAATAACGTGTTCAAACCAGGATCAGAAAACGTTTCAAAGAAGCGTCAAAGGAAATGGTATCTACTTTCAGTACTATCTCTGCAACAGCCAAGCATCTGTCCCCATGGGAAGCCACCAAACAGGATTTGCAGCCAATGGCTCTCCCTTACTATGTTCCTCCACAAATAGTATTCAGTGGCCTCTGATTTTGAGGCAATGATACAGCCAGCATGGACGATTTGCCTTCTTAAATTCCTCTAGCCATCTGTCAGAGTGATTTAGAGTAAGGCCCATTGGTGGTTCCATTAAATGAAGGACACCCCCCCCCCTGTGCTAAGTACCCCTGCCTTTCATCCACCCAGAATTACCTGCCGATCGGCATTCTGATCACATTCCCCTTCCTTGCTCCAAGACGAAGCCTTCACCTTCATTTCACCTGACAACAAATGCTAAGGAATAGAAGGCCTTATTGATCTGCTATTTCCATCCTTTTCTGTGCCGACAATGATCACCCCGCAATTTGGTCGTGTTCTTATTAAAGAAATAAAAACCTAATTCATGTTCATTGCCAGCCTGTCAACACATTCCATAATAACACCCGGTCGTGAAAGAAGAACAGTTGTAATATGGAGAGAGTTTCCCCCCTCCTTCCCAAAATAACACACTAAAAAGCCTCTCGTTTCTGCACCACGTGCCACTCTCATCTGTTGCCAAACTTATGCATTTTCCTTCTCACGTGTTGCTGCTCTTGGAAAGATTGCCCCAAAGGGTTTGGGAGACGGAGAAAGGATTCCTGATATTATTTCTAGGAAAGGATTTAAGATAGTTGTGTTTGCAAAAGAAGGAAAGGAGGGGGAAGAAAAGGAAGAAGAGTATATAAATAAGCTATAGCTGCCTCAAGGCAGCCGCAATATATACACTGACAGTTTGAGTTTCATGCTCTGCTATTTAAAAATAATGGCATTACAGGAGGAATTGCTTGCGTGACATTAGCGGATGCACAGATGTGTCCGCATCTCAAGGATGCACATGGAGCATGAATGGACCAAAATGGAGAGATCGAGGATTCATCATCAATCATGCTTTTAAAATGCTTTCATTCCTCATTGTGATTTGAGGACATTTTGGAGTAGCATAGATTTTTTAAAATGCGCTATTTCTCTCCTCACTTGTACTCCCCAACCCCAAATTGCAAGTTCATATATTCCTTCCTCTCTCTCTCTCTCTCCCTCCCCCCTCTCTCTCTCTCTCTCTCTCTCTCTCTCAGACACATCTCCTGAAACGCTCCATTTTGCAGTTGCATCTGTTCAGAAAAATCACAAAATGGAGGCATCATATCATTTATACCACTGATATGAATTTATTTATTTATTTCCAGTATTTATATTCCGCCCTTCTCACCCCGCAGGGGACTCAGGGTGGATTACAATGTACACGTACATGGCAAACATTCAATGCCATAGACACACAACACATATAGACAGACAGTCAGAGGCTATTTAACATTCCAACTTCTGGCCACCAGGGGAGCTGTCGCTTCACCATCCATCTGCGACACTGATTAAGTACTTTCTGCATTCCCCACATGCTTTTTGCTGGATAATTTTTTTATGGCCTCGTAAATTTGTTAAGTTAGCCTCCCCACACATAGGTGGTACCTAAATTTCTGGAGAGATAGCACAGCGGTAATAACAGCTGTGTCTGCAATCTGAAGGTTGCATGTTCGATTCCCAGGCTGGTCTGGACACCCAGCTGTGAGCCCTGTCCACTGTCCACCTAACAGATCGAAAACAAGCCAACTGTGAGTAGATGAATAGGGTACAGTACAACACAAAAGGAAGAAAAGTATCAGGAGGGAATATCCTAGATACTCAATGCAATGCAGGACCAATACAGGTCATAAGCAAAAATATAAAGGCATTTATTATAGTCCCAAAATGAAAGAATGTTGAGGCAATAATCCTCCCCAGCAGTACTAACCAGTGAATAATCACTATATCATAGATACAAAGCACAGACCACGGATACACTGAATGCAATCACAGTAAAACACCTCAATAGCACAAAAAATAAACATCAGTGAAGTACAAACATAACATGGCATGCAGGGGCTCCTCAAATGAGGGGGCCCCCTGGGCGAAAAATGAGGACAATCCCCCCGGTATTATAGTACATACGGCTGGCCCCAAAGATCCGAAGCGCCGGCCTGGAGGCTGGATGGAGAAGCCGCAATGGCTGGGACACGCCTGTAAACCGGGCCGCCGCTATGCGAACGCCCAAGCGCAGCCGCAGAGGCCCCTCTGCTCCAAATGGGTCGGAGGAGGAGGTCAAAGGGAGACCCAAAATAGGGTGCCCCTTCGGTGGGAGCAAATGCCCCTAGGAATCGATAAGCAGCCCCCCCAGATGGTGGAGGCTCCTGGCAGCAAGGTCGACGCGCCAAACCAGGAAGTGGACCGTGGCCAATGAGCAAGCACGGCGTTTCCCAGCGGTATGATACCAAGTAGTAAGAGGACGGAGTCATCAGGAAAGATGAATGGGGAAACGAAGATCACAGGGCTGCAGGTGAGAATCCAAGGAAGGGGGAAATCCAACGCCGAGGTGAAGTTCCGTGGAGTAGAAGCTCTGTCAAGCCCAAATGGGAAGCTTCACAATAACATCCGTATGGATAATGGAGAGTCATGGGGGAAGCCCAATGAAATGCCAGGTTCTAGCCGCGGACGGCACTCAAGTAATTGGCCAAGTCCGTTTCACCTGTAGCGTCGGCTTGTTCACAGCGGCGAACCATAGGGAGCGATATCCACAAAATTATAGTACATAACGAGTAATCACAGCGACATCGCAGATATGGGAGAAAGTAGATGAATAGGAACCGCTCCGTGGGGGAAGGATTTTTATAAGGACTTTACAGCACCTGAATAAAAATAATGAAATTTGGCTGCCGGAGGTGGAATGCGGAAACCAGAGGCTCTCATCAGAGGATGAAGCAACAGCACCAACTTGTGACGTAATGGAGCAACTGCACCCGTGACGCAGCCAGAAGAGAAAAAAATCCTTCCAATTACACTTGTTTGTCTGCACATGTTTGTCTGTACAATTGTATTGTAATTGTATGTCAGCCGGCAGGGACTGTCTGCCGTATGTGTAATGTAATCCGCACTGAGTCCCCTTCGGGGTGAGAAGAGTGGAATATAAATAAAGTGTATTATTATTATTATTTCCTACTTGACAGATGCAACTGTCTTTCAGGTTGCAAAGGTCGACAACAAGCTACACAAAATTGGCCAGAAGCTCACTTCGACCCGGGCTGGCTTCGAACTCATGACCTTTCGGTCAGTAGTGATCTTAGTGCAGCTGACACCCAGCCAGCTGCGCCACAACCTTTTCACCTGTCGAGATCCAAATGATCTTACTTGAAACTCACCTGGGATCTTCATTATTTATATTTCGCCCTTCTCACCCTGCAGGGGACTCAGAGCAGATCACAATGCACATAGACATGACAAACATTCAACGCCATAGACACACAACATATATAGACAGACACACAGAGGCTGTTTAACTTTCCAGCTTCATGAGGGTATGCTTCGAATTCCAGCCACCGGGGGGACAACAAGTTGAACATGAGCCAACAGTGGGATGCAGCAGCTCAAAAAGGCAATGGGATTTTGGGGTGCATCCAAAGGAATTTAGTTGCTAGATCAAGGGAAGTCATAGAGCCTCTCTATTCAGCTTTAGTAAGGCCTCACCTGGAATACTGTGTCCAGTTCCAGGCACCACAATTTGAGAACTATTGACAAGCTGGAAGGTATCCAGAGGACGACTAAAGTGATTAAATGTCCGGAGACTATGAATCCCTTTGAGGAGAGTCTTAAAGAGCTGGGTTTGTTTAGCTTGCAGAAGAGTAGGTTGAGAGGAGACATGATAGCCATATTTAAATATTTGAAAGGATGCCAAAAGGAGGAGGGAGCAGGCTTGTTTTGTGTTTTCCTGGAGACTAGGACTCAATGGAACCATGGGTTCAAATGACACGGAAGGCAATTCCACCTGAATATTCGGAAGAACTTCATGACCATATGAAGAGCCACACAACAGTGGAGCTCTCTGCCGCAGTCCAGCGGAAGCTCCTTCTTCCATCTGTCGGGGGTGATTTGATTGTGCTATTCCTGCATGGCAGAAGGGGGTTGGAATGGACGATCCATGTGGTCTCCTCCAACTCTATGATTCAGACTAAATTCCAGAGGAGACTTACTCCCACACTGGGATGTAAGCCTTGGGTCTTCAAAGCTTACATCCCAAGATGCTGAACGACCACAATGGCAGCCTCCTCACTTGCTTCTCCAGAGAACCCTGGGTTTTCCATTCTTTTGGGGGGCAGACTTTGAGTGGCACACAATCCAACCTTCACCCTTCAACTAGCATGCTGTCCTCACCAGTTGTGTCGAAGGAGACTCACTACGAGCGTTGGTAGTAAGATACTACTGTCAGTCCAGATGGCTTCTATATATAGAATGGAATAGTATCTGATTCTCTGTTGATCACGGGAGGCATAAGTCCAGTTCATCTGACAGGCACCGGGTTGAAGAAGGCTGCTCTAGATAGAGCTGTCTCCAGAAAAAAAACCCTCGACAAACACATCTCAAGTCCTAGGGACATTCCTGCCGATGGTGTGCGCATCACTGTAGCGATACCGTCAGGCACCTTGTGTGGTAGTGACAGAACTGTTGGGAAGATATAAGACAGGTTAAAGATTTTGTGACAGAGAAGTTGCCAAGCTTCTTCGGGATCCGTAACAACGAGTGCGCAGACTCCTTTAAACTTCCCAAGAGGACATCTCTTTTATCCCAGGGCCAGGCCACACAGCTGGAGCGGCAGTCTTGGTAGCTGAACTCGAAAAAATTTATGATCCCAATACAAAAATGCTCTCTCCGGAGGCAAAGGAAATAGAGTTGGAGGTTATGTTTTCATTAGTTACAATTCTGTCTACGAGGCCGTGCTAGAGACAGAAAGAGATGCTTACAAAATCCTTCCAGTAGCTATGTTAGTTTCAGCTTATTTTTTTGGTGGATGGATACTGTAGAAATTGTCATGCATATATAAAAATGGCTCACAGAACATTCATAGCCTGCAATCGGTTTGTTTTGAAACTTTGTTATATCAGGTGGAGAAATCACATCAAACCTCACATAGGATTCAAGGGTTCATTTGTACTGTAGAGTTCTTGAAATTTGACACCACTTGAACTATCATGGCTCAATGTTACGCAATTCTGGGAGTTGAAGTTGATTGAGGCTCCAAAACCCTTTGGTAGAGATGGTTAAAGATCTTGTAGAACTATAAATCCCATGGCTGAATATCATTTGCTCTATGTGCCAAGTTTGGTCCCATCCCATCTTCGGTGGAGTTCAGAGTGCTCCTTGATTGCAGGTGAACTATAAATCCCGGTACCTACAACTCCAAAATGTCCAGGCCAATTCCCCTCAAAACCCACCAGTATTCAAATATAATCTTGATAGAAAAAAAAGGGAAAGACTTAATGGAGCCAGGGAGCTACAGGCCAATATCGCTGCTTAATGCAGATTATAAAATATTCGCATCCATAATTTCAGAACGATTAAAAACGTATCTGAAAGACAAAATTCACAAAGACCAAAATGGGTTCCTACCTAATAGACAACTTAGGACAAATATAAGAACGATCATAGACGTTATTGAATATTATAACAAAACATTAACCAGAAAGCTGCACTGATTTTTCTAGACGCCGAAAAGGCTTTTCGATAGGACTAATTGGGAATATTTGGAACATTTAATAAAAGAAATGGATATGGGACACCGATTTGTGAATACGATAAAAGCAATATATACTGAACAAAAGGCTAAAATTTTAGTTAATAGCTCCAAAACCAATCAAATCAAGATCCAAAAAGGGGTAAGGCAAGGCTGTCCACTATCCCCACTGCTGTTCACTCTAATTCTGGAAACATTATTGGAAGAGATTCGAAATGACGATACTCTGAAAGGGCTAAAAATAAAAGGCGAGGCAATTAAACTACAGGCTTTCGCAGAGATGACCTGGTGCTGATTGTAGAAGAACCAAATTTATTGGCGCTAAGATGGCTGGAGACAATTGAGAAATTTGGACGATTGGCAGGTTTCAAAATAAATAAAGCTAAAACACAGATGATGACATTGAACCTGACAGGAGCAGAAAAAGCTGACCTTGAGGCAAAAACAGAGTTGGTAACTGTAAAGAAGGTGAAATATCTGGGAATTAATATCACATCCAAGAATTCCCTACTATATAAAAATAACTATAAAGGGACCTGGGAAACGATTAAAGGAGAATTTAAGAATTGGTCTAAGCTAAATTTATCCTTCCTTGGCAGAATCGCGGCAGTCAAAATGATGACTTTGCCTACAATGAACTTTCTCTTAGCAACGCTCCCGATTATGAAAAAGGACTCTCAGTTCAATATCTGGTCGAGGATATCTCAGATTCATCTGAGTGGGAAAAAGCCGAGGGTCAGACTGAAAACACTCCAAGGAAATAAAGCAAATGGTGGCCTTGGCGTCCCCGATTTGAGAAGATACTTTGAGGCAAATTGTCTGGCCTGGGTCGGAGCTTGGATAAAATTAGAGGACAACAGATTAATGAACCTAGAAGGACATGACCTTAAATTTGGGCTCCATGGTTACCTGGGATATAACAAAATTGCAATTGATAAAAATTTCAAAAATCACTATATACGAGATCCACTAATTAGAATCTGGCACAAATATAATCCAAAAATCTTCTCCAAAACTCCCACATGGCTCTCACCGGTGGAGGCATTCCGAATCAGACAACTGAAAGATACTAAATGGCATACCTACAAGGAATTACTATACTGGAATGGCCTCCAATTTGCATTAAAAAGTAAAGAACAATTAACAATGGAAGGAAGGGAGATGGGTTGGCTCCCATACTGTCAACTAGCCGAAAAATTCAAACAAGATTCAAAAAGAGGGTTCGCATGCGACCAGGAAGAGATGGAAAGGTTCTGCTCGACCAGATAAAAATTTAGTTCGGAAAATTTATTCCCAGATAATTCAGTCGTCCCTAAAAAATAGAAGACCATGTGAAAAATGGTCACGTAACATTGGCTATAAGATAAAATGGAGCACCTGGCAAGAAATATGGAAGAAAAACGCAAACTATTCGGTCTGCCATAAGCACAGAGAAAACTGGCTAAAAATATTATACAGGTGGTATCTGACCCCCAATAAATTAGCTAAAATCTATAAAAACTTAAACCGGAGTGTTGGAACTGTGGGGCCCGGAGCGGAACTTTCTTCCATCTCTGGTGGTTGTGCCCGAAAGCCCAAAAGTATTGGAAAATCATAAGCATAGAGCTAAACAAAATTTTTTCAAGACGTACGAGCTTAAACCGGATTTATTCTTGTTAGAATCGCCGATCCAAGCTTCGACACCAAACGAAAAACGCGTATTTTTGGCCATAACCACCGCAGCCAAACTGGTATATGCCAGACATTGGAAATCTGCTAGCGCGCCAGGGAAGGATGAATGGCTTTATAAGGTTATCGAATCCGTTCAAATGGAATGGATGACTGAGGAACTCAAAACTACCCAGCAAACTCAGACAAAAAAACTGATTGGTCAATAGTACAAAACTATTTCAAGAGAGAGCATAAGGTGGATCTAGTGTTAAATTGGAACTAATAGACCAAACCGCGGTGGGCCTCAGCGATTCGTAGGGCATCAAACGTATATCACAGGGAAAAGAGGTCGGGTGACACCTACAAGATGTATATATGCCAGCAATGTAGAATATTTAAGGGCACCGAAATACAATGTTTAATTCACATCTCTCTATAGGCATAAGTAATATCGACGCAGGGCTGACGAAGATTAAGAAAGTAACCGCAAGCTGCAATGTTACAAGAACTGAAATATCTTCCAAACCCCATGTACTGTGACCTTCACTTCCCTTTCCCCTTCCCTCTCTTCTGTTAACCCTCTCCCAATCCCCCCATTCCCGACGTATTGTGATTTATGTTACTTTTAATGTTTGAAACTACAATAAAAACCTTTTAAATGCAAAAAAAACCCACCAGTATTCCAATTAGGCCCGGATTATCCATAAGGCCACACTAGGCCACGGCGTAGGGGTGCAGCCGAGAGGGGGTGCCAGATCTGGAACCCCCCCCCCCAAAGTGAAAAAAGTCGATCTTTGGTCGCTTCTGTGCCTGCGCACGGAGCACCATCCATGCCCGCCCCGCGCCCCCTTGCTCCGCTGCACTCACTCCTCCTCAAGACTGGAGAAGCTGTGGGACAGCTGAAGCCGGGAGGAGGGGGCGGGGCATGGCACGGCCTGGCTCCGCCCCCTCCCCACGGCTTCAGCTGTCCCACAGCTTTTCCAGCCTTGAGGGAGCACTGCCAAGCCAGCGGTGGCATAGGAAGCACAATGCTGGCTTGGCAGTGCTCCCTCAAGAGGCTGGAAAAGCTGTGGGACAGCTGAGCTGAAGCTGGGAGGAGGGGCGGGGCATGGCACGGCCTGGCCCGCCCTCCCCACGGCTTCAGCTGTCCCACAGCTTCTCCAGCCTTGAGGGAGCACTGCCAAGCCAGCATTGTGCTTGCTATACCACCACTGGCTTGGCATTGCGCTCTCTCTCTCTCTCATGTGCGCCTTTGGAGCGAGTTTGCACCCGCTGCGCTCTCCCCAAGCCTCCCGACTCCCAAGGAGACCTTCAGAGCACGGCAGAGCTTTCCAGCCGGTGGGAATAGGGACCTTGGAGGTGGCGGGAAGTTGGTTTAAAGGGGGTGTAATTCCAAACTGTGGCCTAGGGCGCAAAAAAGTGTTAATCTGGGCCTGATTCCAATTTGGGTGTATCGGGTATGCATGCCAAGTTCGGTCCAGATCCATAACATTGTTTGGGTTTATAGTGTGCTCTGGGTGTAGGTGAACTACAACACCTATAAATCCCTCTAAAGACATCCAGTATTTTTTTCTTGGTAATGGGAGTTCTGTGTGTCAAGTTAGTTCCAGGTCCATCACTGGAGGATTTCAGAGTGTTCTTAGATTGCAGGTGAACCATACATCCCAGTGCCTACAACTCAATCCTCTCTAGTATGTTCAGCTGCTGTTCAATTATATACTTGGTTGTCGTGTGCCTTAGAAAATAATAGGAAGGGGTTAAGGGAATTTGCAGTCATGCAAATTCCACACCAATGGAGAGAGTAAGGAACACTGGGATGTCTCTGGGATGTCTGTGAGATGTGATGGAGGAAACACATAAAATCTAGGATTGAATTGTCCCTGTACGAAAGCCTTCACTTGGGTGGTGGGCAGTATGGCATTTGTGGAGGACATCGGCAGGGCTCTTGTACATGTTTATGGTTATCACTATAACCTGAATGTCATTGGAGGGAAGGCTATTGTGTCTACTGAGTAGTGGAAGCTATAGCTATTTGTGGAAATGGGAGCCTGTCTGTGTAAGTGGACAGACACCCCAGCCACACACACACATACATATCTGCACGGTTATTATATATAGATAGATATACTGATGGCTTTGACTCATCCCAATTATCCTCAAATTTGTTTTGATAGGTGGCCTTGATCAGGCCTCCAGGTTCATGCAACTGAATTTGGGTTTCTTTCACTGTGCCTGGAAGTAATTGGATTGGTTCACAGTAGGGGTGAACAGAGGCTTCTTCTCGGAAAATAATTTGCAGAGAAGTTTTCCCATTCCCTTTCTCCCTCTGCTTTTTGCCCCCATTGAGAATGCATGCTGCCTTGGAAAATACATTTGGGGAAACGACTCCCACCGTTTCTCTTCCCATTAAATACATTAAGTTGAATGTACACCCTTCTGTAGTTTCAGTTCTTTTCTTAACCCCTCCTTTCTATTACTTTCAGAATTAACAAAACCGAAATTATACTGTCGACCATGTTTGGCCACCCACCCCACTTTCCCCCTTCTTTGAACTATTGGAGTTGGAGAGGAAGTTAGTTTTAAGAACTATGTTAAGGGAGAGGCAGTGGGCGGAGTCATGCAAATTCTACACCAATGGAGAGAGAAAGGAACACTGGGATGTCTGTGGAGGAGGCACCCCACTTTTTCCCTTCTTTGAATTATTGGAGCTGGAGGGAAAGTTAGTTTTAAGGACTACGTTTAAGGACTACGTTAAGGGAGAGGCAGTGGGCGGGGAAATGCAAATTCCACACCAATGGAGAGAGAGAAAGGAACACTGGGATGTCTGTGGAGGTGGCGCCCCCCTTTTTACGTTCTTTGAATTATTAGAGATGGAGGGAAAGTTAGTTTTAAGGACTACGTTTAAGGATTATGTTAAGGGTGAGGCAGTGGGCGGGGACATGCAAATTCCACACCAATGGAGAGAGAGAAAGGAACACTGGGATGTCTGTGAGGAAGGCATTGTGTGCCAAGGTTGGTTCCTAATAGATGTTTATGTGGCTTGCAGTGGTCTCAGGAACTTAGTGAAGGTACTGCAAGTCCCATTGGCCATGGTCCATCCTCCTCCAAACAGCACCAGAATGTAGGGTGGGTCATGGGGGCTGTGTGTGTCACATTTGGTCTTGATCATCCTCTGGATGAGGGTTGCAGTGGTCTCTGGAAGTGAGGGAAAGTACTGGAAGTCCCATCATCCATGGTCCCCCGTTATCCAAACTGCACAAGGATGTAGAGTGGGTCATGGGGTCTCTGTGTGCCAAGTGTGGTCTAGATCAGTTTTTCCCAACCAGTGTGCTGTGGCACACTAGTGTGCCGTGACAGACCTCCTGCTTTGCCGCAAGAAAAGCTCTCTGCCCCCCTTTCCTTCCCCCCCCTCCTGCCGAACTCCTGCTGCTTGGGGGAGGAGGAGGAAGGGCCGGGTGGCGGCGAAGAAAAAGAAGAAGGGGCCGGTGCTCCGCCTCCGGCCGTTTCCCCAGCCAACCTCCAATCCGCCATGACTCCCGCCCCTTGCTCGCTGAAGCTGCGCGAAGTAGGAGTCCCGCCTACTGAAGCCCGCCCACTGCTCATGCTCCTCCTCCTCCGCGCAGCTTCAGCTGTGGGAGGGCAGAAGTCAGGGGGAGGGAAGGGGCATGGCATGACCTGGCTCCGCCCCTCCCCCGGCTTCGGCACTCCCAGCAGCTGCTCCAGCCTTGAGGGGGCAGTGCCAAGCCAGCATTGTGCTAAATCTGCCACCGCTTGCTTGGCACTGCCCCCTCAAGGCTGGAGAAGCTGCTGGGAGAGCTGAAGCCAGGGAGGGGGCGGGGCATGGTGCAGCCTGGCTCCGCCCCCTCCCCCGGCTTCGGCACTCCCAGCAGCTGTTCCCAGCAGGCCACCATCCCTTAGCCGTTCTTTACTGTGTTAAAGTATCATTTTATGTCATTTTGGTTGGTGGTGTGCCCCCGGATTTTTTTAATGTTAAAAGTGTGCCGCGGTTCAAAAAAGGTTGGGAAACACTGGTCTAGATCAGTCATTGGATGAGGGTGGCAGCGGTCTCAGAAGGTGAGTGAAGGTACTTCAACTCCCATCATCCGTGGTCCATCTTACTCAAAACTGCAGCAGGATGTAGAGTGGGGCATGGGTACTCTGTGTGCCAAGTTTGGGCCTGGTCTCTGATTTGTAGGGGCTGCAATGTTCTGTGGGGAATGAATTGGGTGAAGGTACTGCAAATCCCATCATTTGTGAGCCATCCTGCCGTAAACCGCAGCAGGTTTGTAATGTAGGCCATTGGGCCTCTGTGTGCCAAGTTTGGTCCTGATTTGTCATTGGTGTGGGCCACAGTGCTCTAAGGAAGTGAATTGAAGTACTGCAAGTCCCATCATCCATGGTCCATCCTCCCTCAAACTGCACCAGGATGTAGGGGGTGGTCTGTGTGCCAAGTTTGGTCTTGTTCTGTCATTGTTGGGGGCGCAGTCAGGAAAATCAAGTTGAGGAAGCCTAATAATATCCCATGAGCTGAGGCCTAGACAGGAAAATCAAGTTAAGGATGCCTTGCTGTCAATTTTGGGCCTGGTCTGTGATTTGTTTGACTGCTGCTACTGCTATGGTCCAGGTTCTGCTCAAATACCCATATCCACTGGCTGTACATTCCAATCCATCACCACTTGATGGGCGGAATTTTGCCCGGAACCCAGTATCACCTATTTATCCCAATGCACTTTTGCGAAGCGATTGAGTTGTGACTTACAAGAAGCAAAAACATGTGTGCGATGGGTCGGGGAATGAGTAAGATTTTAAGTGTCTCATTGGAATGCCAAATGAAATCCATCTTTGTAAGTGGAAAACGCTATACAAATTGCTTTAAAATTAATTCAAAACGAGATCATTTCATCCTCCAGATGAGCAAAGTTTGTCATGTTTTATGTCTCCCTCCCCTCAGTCTTCTTCTCTTCCTCCTCCTCTTCCTTATAAAGCATCTGAGTCATCATTATGCTCCGCTAAGGGAATTAATGCTTTCCCAGAAAACATGACAAGGATAATTAAACAGGTAAGGGAAAGCAGTCAATTCCATTGTGCGGGTTTTTGAGACGCAAGTATCAGAAAGGAACAGCGGGAGGAATGCATGCCCTTGCTTGGAACAAGGACTCAAAGGCACCTTTGATCTAAGTCACACATTCTAATGTCGGAAAGGTGAAGCCTGCATGCAGCTGACGGTACCTTTTTTCTCATTCTAAAGGGAGAAGTTTCCGTAAAACAGTTCTGACATGAAAAGAGAGAGAAGGCAGAGAGTGAAAGAGATCTGTGGCTCAGTAGCAGGACATTGGCTTGCCATGCAGAAAGTCAGGGGTTCAATCCCTGGAATAGGAGCCCCCGGTGGTGCAATGGGTTAAACCAGTGTTTCTCAACCTGGGGGTCGGGACCCCTATGGGGGTCGCGAGGAGGTGTCAGAGGGGTCGCCAAAGACCATCAGAAAACACATTATTTTCTATTGGCCATGGGGATTCTGTATGGGAAGTTTGGTTCAATTCCGTTGTTGGTGGAGTTCAGAAAGCTCTTTGGTTGTAGGTGAACTATAACTTCCAGCAACTACAATTCCCAAATATCAAGGTCTATTTTCCCCAAACTCCACTTATGTTCACATTTGGATATATTGAGTATTTGTGCCAAGTTTGATCCAGCTCTATCATTATTTGAGTCCACAGTGCTCTCTGGATGTAGGTGAACTACAACTCCAAAACTCAAGGTCAATGCCCACCAAACCCATACAGTTCTTCTGTTGGTCATGGGAGTTCTGTGTGCCAAGTTTGGTTCAACTCCATCATTAGTGGAGTTCAGAATGCTCTTTGATTGTAGGTGAACTATACATCCCAGTAACTACACCTCCCAAATGACAAAATCACCCCCCCACAACCCCACCAGTATTCAAACTTGGGTGTATCGGGTATTTGTGCCAAATGTGGTCTGGTGAATGAAAATACATTTTACATGATGATTCGTAACAGTAGCAAAATTAGAGTTATGAAGTAGCAACGAACATTATTTTATGGTTGGGGGTCACCACAACATGAAGAACTGTATTAAGGGGTCGTGGCATTGGGAAGGTTGAGAAACACTGGGTTAAACCCTTGTGACGGTAGGACTGGTCAACCAATACAGTGGGGGGGGGGAGTATTTCGTCAGAGACCAATTGTATAAGTTCTCCCACTTAAAAAGATGAGAGAGGCCTGTAATTGACATCATAGGTAGACCTCAACTATGAGAGACAACATGGGAAAACATATCCAGAAAATCACATCACCATTTCTAAACTGAAGAGCTGCCGTTGTCGGCAGACATCTCCAAGGTCATGTGGCCGGCATGACTGCATGGAGCGCTGTTACCTTCCCACCGGAGCGGTATTTATTTATTTGTTTAAAACTTTTATACCCGGCCTTCTCACCTCCGAAGAGGGACTCAGACCGGCAAGCAGCAAGTATTCAATGCTAACATTTAAAATCTCAAAGCATCATAAATTTACAATAAAATTATCAAATACAAAAACAATAAATACATTTAAAAAGACATTTGCCAAAGTAAAATCGAGTCCAACTCAATCCGTATATTCGGTCCGTATCTAGTGGTTAGCGACTTTAGTCGATTCGTGATCTCATTCTATTGTATTGTAATCGTATGTCAATCTGGCAGGGACTGTCTGCCGTATGTGTAATATAATCCGCACTGAGTCCCCTTCGGGGTGATAAGAGCGGAATATAAATAAAGTGTATTATTATTATTCTGCGAAGGCCTCATTGCACAGCCAGATTTTCACCCGCTTCCTAAAAGACAGGAGGGAAGGGGCGGATCTGATTTCATTTGGAAGGGAATTCCACAGCCGGGAGGCCACCACAGAAAAGGCCCTGTCCCTCGTCCCCACCAGACGCGCCTGCAAAGGTTGTGGGACTGAGAGCAGGGCCTCTCTAGACGATTTTAACAATCTTGATGGTTCATAGGGGGGAATATGTTCGGACAGGCAAACAGGGCTGGGACCGTATAGGGTTTTGTAGGTCAACACGGTACCAATTGATCTACTCACATTTGCATGTTTTCAAACTGCTAGGTTGGCAAAAGTAGGGGCCTATAGTAGGAGCTCACCCCGCTCCCCGGATTCGAACCTGCGACCTTTCGGTCAGCAAGTTCAGCAGCTCAGCGGCTTTAACCCACTGCGCAAATATATATCCAAAATAATTATTTTCAAAGCTACGTGCAGGGGCGGTCCTACCGGTAGGCAAAGGACCGCGTGGGGTGCCATCTGGGTAAAGGGTGCATTCCCCCGCCCGCCCGGCGTCCTTTGCCTACCAAGCCTCCTCCTCAGCGGTCTCAAAGGCTCCTCGGCCTTCGAAGGCTCCTCTTCGCGCTTCCTGGTTCCCGCTGCCGACTCCTCCCACGGGGCATTGCAGAGGGTGGGGGAGCGCTCGTCCTTGCCCTCTGGAATGCTCCATGGGAGGAGCCGGCAGCAGGAGCCCGGGAGAGCGAGAGGAGGGGCCTCGAAGGCTCCTCTTCGCGCTTCCTGGTTCCCGCTGCCGGTTCCTCCCACGGGGCATTGCAGAGGGCGGGGGAGCGTTTTCCTTGCCCTCTGCAATGCTCCATGGGAGGAGCCGGCAGCAGGAGCCCGGGAGAGCGAGAGGAGGGGCCTTCGAAGGCTCCTCTTCGCGCTTCCTGGTTCCCACTGCCGGCTCCTCCCACGGGGCATTGCAGAGGGCGGGGGAGCGCTCTTCCTTGCCCTCTGCAATGCCCTGTGGGAGGAGCCGGCAGCGGGAGCCCGGGAGAGCGAGAGGAGGGGCATTCGAAATTGGCGTCGGGAGGCTTTCTGCGCTCCGTCAGCCATGGGAGGAGGCAGCAGAAGCAGAAGGCGACGCCACAACTCTCCTCCTCTTCCCGGGCAGCTCTGGGGGAGGGGGCCTCCTCCTCAGTGAGAAGTGCGCGAGGCGGAGGCGCGCGCCTCGAACTGCGGCGGCAACTTTGGGGAGTACTTTCTGGGTGTGGAAAAGAGCTTCTGGCCATGCGCGGAGGGGGGCGGGGCAAAACAATGGGGGGGCACCAAAATAATGTTTTGGGGGGGCGCCAAAAGAATGTTCGCTTACCATGTAAAATTATTTTAGACCGCCCCGGGCTGCGTGCCCATTTGTACAAAATGTATATGCCAAAGAATTGCCGGTACTAGGGGTTGCTGATCACACAACCTCTGAGAAAGCACAACTATTTAGACACCGATTGGCTCAACATGATTCTGGCTACAAATTCACTGGAGGCATAAATAATCATCTAGACATGGTGTGGATTCCCCCGGAAATCCTTTTTTTGCTGAGCATCCCAGCTTCTAGCATTATATTCCATTTATTTTGAATGATTTGCCTCTGAATGCCATTCTCAGCATGATGGACTCCATATAGACCTGGGGATGAGTGAGCAGGCCATTCACACCGTGCTTTTAAAACACCACATAAAGCCAAGCATGCAGATGAAGAGCTTTTAAAGTGCTAAGTCCCTTTCTTCAAATCGGAGTATGTACGTAAGTAGCTCTCCAGAAGTCAATCGGGACTCCTGCCATGATTAATGCCTCGTGCGCTTTCCAGTTCCCATCATTTTTTGTACAATATATTGCTTGGGGCATCTAAATAATAGAACAACCGGTGGAATTAATCAGCCTCTGACTCTTCCGCCTTTATAGTAGGAAGTCCTACAGTAGGCAATACTAAATGAAGCACCTGCAGTTTTATCTGCCCTCCTTTGCCTTGACATATGAAAAAAAAGCAACGGAAGCAATGTTTATATGCACAAGCTTTAAGAATTCATCTCCATGCCATTATACTTTGAATGGGGAAAGAATAGGATGAAGTCAGAGAACAGTTTCATGGGGACTATTTTAACGTGGTTATAAATGGCAGTCTCACAGAGAGCTTGAAAATGCTTTACCCATGTTGAAGCAGCTCAGCAGCACGCATATGGCTCTAAACAAGAGAATTGATTGATAAAACTACTGACCGAAAGGTCATGAGTTCGAAGCCAGCCCGGGTCGGAGTAAGCTCCCAACCGTTTGTCTAGCTTGCTGCCGACCTTTATTTATTTATTTATTTATTTGCCATATTTCTAACCTGCCCTTCTCAACCTCAGAAGGGGGACTCAGGGCGGCTTACATTTAGCCCCCTTAAGAGGCTATTTCAGCAATACAATAAAATCACAACATCCACAAACATGATAAAAAAACAGCACAATTAAAACTATACAAAGTCAACATTACACATTAAACCAGCCTCATCAGTCTTTACGCCAATCCAGTTCATCCCTTAAGGTGCTGATTGCATTTATTGACCAAACGCTTGGTCCCACAACCATGCCTTTATTTTATTTCGGAAAGCTACGAGGGAAGAGATCGATCCTATCTCAGTTGGAAGTGTGTTTCATAGGCGGGGAGCCACCGCCGAGAAGGCCCTGTTCCTCGTCCCCGCCAGGCACATTTGAGCTGTAGACGGGAATGAGAGCAGGGCCTCCCCGGACGATCTTAGATTTCGAGGTGGGACGTAAGGGTGGATGCGTTCAGACAAGTAAGCTGGGCCAGATCCTTTGCATCCCAAAAGACAGTTGCATCTGTCAAGTAGGAAATTTAGGTACTACTTTATATGGGGAAGCTAATTTAACTAATTTACGACACCCTAAAACACTCTCCAGCAACGTGGAAACGAATGAGAAAGTACTCAATCGGTGTCACAAGTGAATGGTGAAGCGACAGCTCCCCTAGTGGCCGTAATTTAAAAAGCATACCCTTATGAAGCTGGAAAGTTAAATAGCCTCTGTGTGTCTGTCTATATATGTTGTGTGTCTATGGCATTGAATGTTTGCCTTGTATATGTGCATTGTGATCTGCCCTGAGTCCCCTGCGGGGTGAGAAGGGTGGAATAGAAATACTGTAAATAAATAAATAAATATGAAACCTTTGTCCAAATATTCCATTTCTGCCACATTTTGCACACAGTTGATGATGACAGGGGACAAACGTCATTGGATGAGACTCATCATATGCAAACAAGCTCAGAAATGGATGATCACTTAATGTTATCAGGTCCTTAGCGTTGGGTTGGACCACAAAGGGCATGTGAGAACAGGAACACACAATTCCAGCACTCCTAAACTATACCCATCCAGACAGATTGTCCACTACCCTCCTGGGCAATCTGTTCCACTTTTGAACAGCTCTTACAGTAAAACCCTTCTTCCTAATATCCTAAAATATGTCATTTTAATCCACTGGGCTGTGTTCTAGTCTCTGGAGTAGCAGAATACAAGCTGGCTCCATCTTTTACATGATGTCCCTCCAGATATTTAAAGATAGCTTTCCGTGTCACCTCTCCATATTCTCATCAAGCTAAACATATCCATTTTCCCCATTTATAGCCTTGCTGAGTCACAGTGCATCACTAGCTAATACTATGAGAATCAGAGATAGGGGCTGAGGACAATACATAGGGTTGGACTTGGCCATGATGCAATAGACAGCAAAGAAGACTTGCATATTCTGAAGCATCCCTTGTGTAGCCATTAAAGAGAGAAGGAAAAAGACATCACAGGAGTGGGGAGGACAGAAGTGGACACAGATTATAAAATGATTACCAAAGTCTAAATGTTAGCTCCTACTCTTTCCCTGACCGAAAGGTTGCAGGTGCGAATCCAGGGAGCGGGGTGAGCTCCCGCTGTTAGCCCCAGCTTCTGCCAACTTAGCAGTTTGAAAACATGCAAATGTGAGTAGAATTCTCTACCAATAATGTGTAGTAGGACAATGGTGACGCAGTGGGTTAGACCGCTAAGCTGCTGAACTTGCTGACTGAAAGGTCACAGGTTTGAACCCGGGGAGTAGCATGAGCTGCAGCTTCTGCCAATCCAGCAGTTAGAAAACATGCAAATGTGAGTAAATGTGTGGTGGCTTCGCAACTCCAGGGGGTCTTGGAAGACACTGATTATCTTGATCCGGCACAGTCTGGCTTTAGGCCGGGACATGGTACTGAAACAGCCTTGGACGCTTTGGTAGATGATCTACGCCCGGAGCTCGACAAGGGAGGTGTGTCCCTGTTGGTCCTGCTGGACCTTTCAGCGACTTTTGATACCGCTGACCATGGTATCCTTCTGGGTCGCCTTGCAGATATGGGGCGTGGAGGTACTGCTTTGCAGTGGCTCCAATCCTTCCTGGAGGGTCGAACCCAGAAGGTGTCATTGTGTGACACCCGTTCGGCTCCACAACCGTTGTCTTGTGGAGTTCCTCAGGGTTCAGTTCTGTCCCCGATGTTATTTAACATCTACATGAAACCGCTGGGAAAGTTCATTCGGAGTTTAGGAGTAAGGTGTTATCTGTATGCAGATGACGTCCAGATCTGTCACTCCTTTCCACCTGACACCAAGGAGGCTGTCCATACTTTGAACCGGTGCTTGGCTGCTGTTATAATTGTGATCTGCGGACTGAATGAGGGAAAATAAATAAATAAATAAATAAATAAATAAATAAATAAATTGAAACTTAATCCAGACAAGACAGAGGTCCTCCTGGTCAGTCGAAAGCCTGAACAGGGCATAGGGTTACAGCCTGTGTTGGATGGGGTTACACTCCCCCTGAAGATGCAGGTTCGCAGCTTGGGAGTGATCCTGGATTCATCGTTGAGCCTGGAACCCCAGGTTTCGGCGGTGGCCAGGGGAGCTTTTGCACAGTTAAGACTCGTGTGCCAGCTGCGCCCGTACCTTGGGAAGTCTGATCTGGCTACAGTCGCCACGCTCTGGTCACATCCTGAATAGATTACTGCAACACACTCTACATGGGGCTGCCTTTGAAGACAGTTCAGAAATTACAACTAGTCCAACGGGCGGCAGCCAGATTACTAACTGGAGCTACATACAGGGAGCATACCACCCCCTGCTGTGTCAGCTCCACTGGCTGCCTATCCACTTCCGAGCTCAATTCAAAGTGCTGGTTTTGACCTTTAAAGCTCTACATGGTTCTGGCCCAGCTTGCTTGTCCGAACGCATCTGCCGCTACGTCCCACCTTGTAATTTAAGATCATCTGGGGAGGCCCTGCTCTCGCTCCCGCCAACTTCTCAAATGCGGCTGGTGGGGATGAGGGAGAGGGCCTTCTCGGTGGTGGCTCCCCGTCTGTGGAATGCGCTTCCTAGCAACATACGATCAATTCCATCCCTCCTGACATTCAGGAAAAAAGTAAAAGCCTGGCTATGGCTAGCACAAGGCAGCATTTTAGACTGGATTTTAATGGAAAGTTGATGAATAGGGCTCAATGTTTTTTATGGATGGAACACTGTTTTTTAAAAAACTTAAATGAATGTGTACGATATGTTGATGTAATTGTATTTTAATGTATTTTAATGTGTAATGTTTTGGGAGGTTTTATACTGTGTTTTACTGTCTTGGCATTGAATTGTGCCTTTTTGGAAGCATCGAATAGTGCCTTTTTCTGAGTCCCCCCTCGGGGGTTGAGAAGAGTGGGGTAAAATGCCGGAAATAATAAATAAATGATTACCAAAGTTTAAATGTTAGCTCCTACTCTTTCCCTGACCGAAAGGTTGCAGGTGCGAATCCAGGGAGTGGGGTGAGCTCCTGCTGTTAGCCCCAGCTTCTGCCAATCTAGCAGTTCGAAAACATGCAAATGTGAGTAGATTTCTCTACCAATAATGTGTAGTAGGACAGTGGTGATGCAGTGGGTTAGACCACTGAGCTGCTGAACTTGCTGACCGAAAGGTCACAGGTTTGAACCCAGGGAGTAGAATGAGCTCTAGCTTCTGCCAATCCAGCAGTTAGAAAACATGAAAATGTGAGTAAATTAATAGGTACCGCTCTGGCAGGAAGGTGACGGTACTCCATGCAGTCACGCCAATGGCCACATGACCTTGGAGGTGTCTACGCACAATGGCGGCTCTTCGGCTTAGAAATGGAGATGAGCACCAACCCCCAGAGTTGGATACACCTGCACTTAATTCAGGGGAAAACCTTTACCTCTACCTACTCTTTCCCAGACATCCACTTGTAGTTAGCATATTGTTCCATCTCTCTATTTTGAGATGAAAATCCCATTATAAAGCTCTGATTCTTTTTACATCAAAAGGTCTTTGGAACGCACTCAAAGCATGAACCTTCCATGCCGATCCAACAGCAAGAGCTACAACAACTTGTAGTTCCATGAAACAGCATCAAGTGAGTAAAGAGGCAGTGCCATGTCTCTGAGCCCATCGTCTCATTTTAGATGCACGAGAGTTTGCTGCTTAAAATGTTTCTGGAAATACAATCCAAACTTTACAGTGAACAAAGTATCCTTCCCTTAAATTATTTACATATCCACGCATAAGTATGAAAATCAAATCATGCCTCCCCTTATCCTGAAAGCGTAGCTTAATCATGCATATTTATGGCCTGATTAATATTTTAATAGAATATATTAAAACGAGAATCTACTTATAACAGCATGTGGTTCTGACTCTTGAGTGGTAGTATTTACACAAAGGCACTGGCATTATCTTTATTTACTTTGTAGTGCAGTTATTCAGTGCCCTTTCCCTTTATGCTCGTTTTATTGTTGATTTGTTAGAAAACAGAATGTTGGGGACAGGAAAAGAGATTTAAAGATGGGCTTAAAGCCAACCTCAAAAACTGTGGCATGGACACCGGGAACTGGGAAGTCCTGGCTCTTGAGAACTCTAACTGGAGGTCAGCTGTGACCAGCAATGCTGCAGAATTCGAAGAGTCACGAATGGAGGGCGAAAGGGAGAAATGGGCCAAGAGGAAGGCATGTCAAGGCAACTCTCACTGGGACCGCCTTCCATCTGGAAACAGATGTCTTCACTGCGGGAGAACATGCGGATCAAGAATAGGGCTCCACAGCCACCTATGGACCCATTGCCAAGACACCACATCTGGAAGACAATCATCCTCATGCTACAAGGGAGCACCTAAGTAAATGTTGGTTTACTTCCTGGAGGTCCACAAGTTAGATGTGCTTGTTTATACAGGTCTTCCCCAGGTATTGATCACAGCTTATGGACTACTTCCTTTTGCTAGATCAAGGTGGGCAACTGTGGCTCTTCCGATGTGGCTGGACTTCAATATCTAGTATCCTTCATCATTAACTATGTAGCCCAAGGTGGATGGGAGTTGTGCTCCAACAACATTCAGACAGCCAAGGTGAGTCTCTAGGATATCTTTGCACACTGATATTCCAGACTAGCATGGCAATGTTTTTAAGTAGCTAAAACAAATTTGTGTTAATTTTAGAAATATCCCTATTCCATTCCTTAAATATTTTCAAATTCCTTAAAATCGGTATACTCTGGAAGATAAATAGCAATTTGGGTAAAACGTTCATTTTAATGGTTGCAATTCTTCCTAATAGAGATATCTTTAAATTTTTCCAATTTTCTATTTTTTTTCTAATTTCCTCCCATTTGGTTTCATAATTATTTTTCATGAGTTGTGAATTTGTTGCTGTTATTGTTATTCCTAACTATGTTATCTTTTAGTTGTTGTCTGGAGTCCAATTTTCCTCATTAAAAGTTCCTGTCTCTTTT
This sequence comes from Anolis apletophallus, assembly GCA_030556195.1. NCBI lineage: Eukaryota > Metazoa > Chordata > Lepidosauria > Squamata > Anolidae > Anolis > Anolis apletophallus. The sequence continues at coordinate 21,305,155 of JARBWK010000016.1, read as the reverse complement.
TAATAATATTTTTGTGAGTACTTTAGTTTTTTCCTTATTAATTTTTAGTCCAGCTAATTCTCCAAATTCCTCTTGTCTTTTTAGTCAGTTTTTCTAAGTTTTCAATTGGTTCTTCCACCACAAATATCATGTCATCGGCAAACGTTCTGACCTTGTACATGTGCCCCATTGTTAGGGATCCCCAATTCAGGGTCCCTGTATTGGGTCCAGTCGCAGGCGGCAGAAAGACAAACACCCAGTCCCAGGAGAAGTACAAAAGCAAGGTTTATTTCGTCATGATCATGATGAGACGGCCAGCCATACCAAACACGCAGGTCTTGGTACTTTCATGAGGCTGCTGTGCCCAGTGTCTGTCAGACTTACATTATATAGACAAGACTCATTGGCATTGCAGCAAAAGTTATCCAATTACAAACTACCACCTAGGCTTAATTCCTTATTTAGCATATTGTCTAAATAACTTCTCTAATTCCTTATTTGGCACATTGATTACTGCATTTTCTGGCGTATAAGACTACTTTTTAACCCAAGAAAATCTTCTCAAAAGTCAGGGATCGTCTTATACGCAGGAGTCGTCTTATATGCCGGGAGTCATCTTATAGAGCGGGTGTTGTAACTTCCAATCCAGATTGGAGAATCTGTGGTTGCCGCATATGGTGGGGGGAGCTCAAAAATGGCAGTGGCCACGTCCCTCCCATATGCAGCAATTGCATGAAAACATTAAGGGCGATGTTGTAATGTACAAGTACGGTAGAAGAAAATCCATTCATCAGGATTCATGAACTTAATGCGGTCCCGATGATGAGGTGAAGGGGCGCCTCATCGCAAAGGTTTAGGTGAAGAACAGAGGAAGCTGCAGGCGCCCGGGGCGCTCGGGGTATGGAAAAAAGAGATAGAGTGGCTCTGGGCCCAGAAAAACACACCTGTCTGGCTCGCCCTTGTATCCTATTACCATATTTATTATTTACTTATTTACGACATTTATATGCCGCCCTTCTCACCCCGAAGGGGACTCAGAGCGGCTTACAAGTAAACTGTAAATACAATATATTATATTGTTGCCATAGCACAATATTAATATTATATATTACATTGTACTATAACATTATACTGTAATATTATTAGTAATACTACATGTAATATAAAATATATAATTATAATATAATATTATTATTAGTAGTAGTATATTGTATTACATTATAATATTATCAATACCATACCTCCTCCTCTGCCTCTAAGATCTTGCTCTGAAGACTGCAGTGAAGTGGTGCAGGTGTGCATGTGCGAGAGGCAGAGAAGGAGGTACAGTAATAGGAAAATTACCACATTGAAATCAAATCTGATGCTTTTTAAAATTTTTATTTGGTTTGTGTTGGAAGAGGGTAGTCTTATACGGCGAGTATATCCCAAGCTCTATATATTAACTGGAAAAGTTGGGGGCCTTCTTATACCCCCAGTCATCTTATATGCTGGAAAATATGGCAACCGACTTCTTATAAATCACATGATTTCTTTACAATGGAAAGTACAAGACCCAAATAGCTCCTTTCCCCATATATGGCAATATTTATTTATTTACAGTATTTATTTATTATTTCGCATTTGTCTGTCGCCCCCCCCCCCCAACGGCTCGGGGCGACTTACAACAGTTCGTAAAATAGACACCTTGTCAGCATTTTAGCTTTCTTCCTGAACTGCCTTGTGAAAGTTGTTGATTGCACATGTTTCTTAGGTGCCAAACACAAATGTTTCAGACAAGACGGACCCTTAATGGATGCTCATTTCTAAATTTTGAAAGAGGCGATGGTAAGACCGCTACTGAAAAAACTCCTCCAGCGTCCCAAGCAGTTAATGCCAGTAAACCTCACAGCGCCAACACAGTAATTATTGGATTTCGGATTCGGGAACTATATTTTGCATGAACTGGAGTGTGTGAATTTTGGGATCATCACCCATTTGGGCAAACCAGTGGGAGACCGGCTTTGAACGGTGATTGCTAGAGCCGCATCTATTTTGTTTCATTGCATCCCCTCCCCGGTCTCATTCCCCCACATCCGACGAACTCTCGAACTGTTTTCCATGTGTTTATTTTGTATTCAATGTTGCGAGGTTTACTTCTTTGTAACAACTTATACCAATTTTGGTTGTGCAAATGAAATATTGTGAATGTTCATTAACTCAACAAGGGTTTGATTACATGAATATATCATATATATATATATATATTTCTACAGTCTTTCAGTGTGTTTATCTGTATAGACTCTGCTACAAGTGTGTGTAGTGGCTATGGAACGTGTTGCCAGATGACGTTCGCGCCATCACGGAGCTAGCTCCCTTCCGGAGGGCATGCAAAACAACTCTGTTTAAGCTTGCCTTTAACTAATCCCTCCGGTTCTGACCACACCATATCTGACAAATGTTTTAATTGATTATACGTATTTTATGTATTTTATGTGTTTTACATGTATCTCAACTGATTGTTGTAAACCGCCCCGAGCCTGCAGGGAGGAGCGGTATACAAAATTGAATAAAATAAATAAATAAATAAATACAGAGGGGGTAGATTTTAAACTTTGATTTCTCTAGTTTCATGATTATTGCCCCATCACCATTACTTTTGCTCCTTTCAGTTCTTTATCCTTCCTGTTCTCATTTAGTAGAATCTCTAAGGACATTATAAAGATTAAAGATGATAAGGGACGTCCCTTATAGGGAGACAGTTGTGATTTGCACTGAATGCTTTTTACTGTATGGTATCACTTTATTTTCAGTAGTATTTTTTTGTAAGACTGCAGTATATTCTAAGCAACAGAGCAAGGAACGTAGGGTTATATTTCTCGAACGGGAAAGGATTGTGAAAGTGACACAAAGATCCCCATCACTGCTCAGGATAAACACTGACTTAGCTAGACGCCCTCGAAGAGCTATGAGAAGGTTGCCGTAGTTCATTGTCTTGCTGCATTTAATCAAGGAGCTGTTCTCCAAAGCTAATAGATTCCCAAGCAAAATGCCTCCCATTGTGGGCTACTGCTGGCAATGAAGGAAAGTAATCATGGCTAATACTACATTTCAGTTCTTTCTGCTTTGCTGTACCCAGCCATATTGTCAAGAATAGCAATCCAAGAACAGATTTGTTCCCTTTTCAGGGGGAAATATACCAAGATTATATGAATAAAATGAACCATTATTTCTTGATGGATTTGGAGCTAGCACCTTAGGCTGAATTTTGCACAACACACAGCACTTTTGCATAGCTATAGGAGAGACAACTTGTCATCCCCAGCTGTCTTATACTCCAATTCCCAGCAGCCTCAGTAGGGATACCTAATTTACATAAACACTCATGAATATATGAGTATATGACCAGACACACAGATTTGAAGATCTTGCCATACAGTTCATTTGTATTTTGGATATAGCTTTGTCCCCAAAAGAACACTTTGTGTACTTCCGCTGTTCCAAAGTCATATTTACCTGTCACATAAAAGTAACATTAAGTCTAGTCGTGTCCAACTCTGGTAAATGGTGCTAATCTCCATTGCTAAACTGAAAAAAGCCGGCGTTGTCCGTAGCCACCTCCAAGGTCATGTGACTGGCATGACTGCATGGAGTGCCGTTACCTTCCCACCGAAGCGGTACCTATTGATCTACTAACCTTTGAATGTTTTCGAACTTCTAGTTTGATAGAAGCTGGGGCTAACAATGGGAGCTTACCCTGTCCCATGGATTTGAACTGTCGACCTTCCAGTCAACAAGTTCGACAACTCAGCGGTTTAACCTGCTGCGCCACCTGTCACATACGTATGTGTTTTCTCCCCCCCCCCCCCCGACTAGACTAGACTTTCAATTTACACAACTCCACCAAATAAAGTAAGTAGGAAAGCAGGAAGGAAAACAGACTAGAAGAGGGATGGAAAGCATTGGGCTACAAAAGACTATTTCATGGACTGGTTTTGAATTGTTATATCAAGAATCCCTATGCAAACAAATGCCTCTCTACATGTCTCTGTTCACAATAGGTAAAGTTAAAGGTTTTTCCCGGACATTAAGTCCAGTCAAGTCTGACTCTGGGACTCTGGTGCTCATCTGCATTTCTAAGCCGAAGCGCCGGCATTGTCCATAGACACCTACAAGATCATGTGGCCACTGGCATGACTGCACGGAGCCCCGTTACCTTCCCGGCGGAGTGGTACCTATTGATCCGCTCACATTGGCATGTTTTCGAACTGCTAAGTTGGCAGAAGCTGGGGCTGGCGGCGGATACTCACACCGCTCTCTGGATTAGAATCTGCAACCTTTCGGTCAACAAGTTCAGCAGCTCAACAGTTGAACCCTCTGCGCCACCGGGGGCTCCCTATTCACAAGACCTTCATGTGAGAAGAAATATGCTCCAAAGCATTCTAATATGAAATAGGGGTGGTGCAAATTGGCAGAAATCCATTCTGTTTTCGTTTCAAATTTTGGTTGCTCCCAGTTTTATTTTTGGGAAGATTTCAGGAGATTAGGATGGGGGCCGTTCAGATTCAACAGCTGGCAATTTCTCCTCCATTGTCCCATTTTAAGTACTGCAGCCTAGTAAGCTAAAAATGTTGACACAGAAAGAGAAGAGGTATTTACATGGTAATGTGCTGTCTCCCAGTTGTGGTTGTGCCCAAATCAGGCAAAAAATATTGATGAACAAATTATTGAAAAATATGATAATGCCGGATTCTCTATTCTCTCATGGTCACTAAGAGCCTGGCATATATTTATATGGCTCTTTTTATTCAGCTAGCGGAGTCAAGTAGTTACCCATTGCTATTACGAGTACAAGTTCTTCAAATGTACTTTAGATTCGAAAACACACTATGACGGATCAGGCGGAGCTCCCCAAATTGCCAAATGCTTTAGGGGCCGTTGGATATAATAATCATACAACTTGTAAGAAGAAGCAATTTATGAGAGTCACAAAGCCCAAGATTCCCCCTCACTTTAGTCTTCAGGAAAAAAACCAATTCAAACTCTGCCCATGTTTGTGCAGGTACATGCATGAAGAGCTGTGGTTTGCACTTCCATTGGATGCTGTGGGCTGAAATTGCAGAGGAGGAAGCAACAATACAAGGGTTGTAAGAATAAGTCAGGGTTTAGCTCTGAATGTGTTTTTACTCCCTTTTAATTTTTAATTGATACCATTGTTTCGTTCTATTTTAATGTTTGTATATTTTTGGATTTCAAATTGTGTTGAAATGTTTTGAATATAAACCTCTTTGGGCCTCCTTTGTAGAAAGAAAAAAACAGGGTATAAATGAATATAATAAACAGTAATAAGAATAATAATCAAAGTATGGATCGTCAATGTTGTAATCCGAGGTAACAATAGAATTGATAAGAAGCAACTGGAAAAGCTGACATGAACGAGGATTTAAAGATTGAACTGCAAAGACTCTGGCACAAGCCAGTTAAGGGGGTCCCAGTGGTGATCGGCACACTGGGTGCAGTGCCTAAAGACCTTGGCTTGCACTAAAAAACAATCAGTGCTGACAAAATTACAATCTGTCAGCTGCAAAAGGCCACCCTACTTGGATCGGCATGCATTCTCTGTGATATACCACACAGTCCTAGACACTTGGGAAGTGTCCAGTGTGTGATCCAATACAACAGCCAGCAGAGTGATCTTGTTTGCTGTGTACTAATCTTGCTGTGTATATTATTATATAATATTTTCTCATTCTGGACAGGATAATGTCTTGAACATTTCCAGCACAAAAGTGATCACCAGGCTGCTAGATGTAATAGAGCCACTGTCTAATATTATTTGATTAGTTGTGTTTGTGTCCTGATGAGTTCTTCAGTCTAGACAATAGTAGTGTCACGCACGACTTATAATCACACACACAGTGAAAACTTTATTGAGTATAAAAACAGGAATATATAGTCCAATGATAAGCAATTGTTCAAAAGGTGTGTTGTAAAGGAACATTTTGGCCATCCCAAGGCTTCTTGATGACCACGGCTTAGCTCCCAGTCTAAGGAAAGACGTGAGAAAGAAAAATCCTTCTCGAAATATTACGCTGGTCCCCCTAGACCAAGCCCTCCTGGTAGACATTTTGTCCTCCAGCAGCTGTGTAGCTCTCCAGCACTTTCCCATTCGCTCCATAAAAACTCAAAACCCCTTCGCTGCTTCCCATCTCCACCTTGATCTAGCTTCATCTCATCCCATGCCAAGCTCTCTGCATCCGATACCCCAGTCATCTAGCTTTTGAATCCACCTCTGTGAGGCCCTAAAGCTTTATCCTCCAGGCATCTGGGATAGCAAGACATTTTGTCCTCCAATTTCTCCAGCTGCTCTAAATCAAAGCCAACGTTGATCTAGCTTTAGAAATATATGTTTTAAGTGAGTAACTTTATCCTTCTGGGATGCTGAAGAGCTGCTTGAAGCATATGTGCACACACAGAAATGGGTACATGCACACACATACACACATATAGAGAAGATGCCGAAATATGTAGATCGAGCAAACATCAGATCAAGTTATTTTCCCCAGTTAGAACAGCCAGGACAGGATTACCCATAAGGCCAACCTAGGCCATGGCCTAGGGGTGCAAGCCGAGGGGGGCGCAGATCATGGACCAAAAAAATAAAAATAAAAATGTTAAAGCAAATAAAAACGCAACGCGCATGGAGATGAGGAAGGAAGGAAGGATACCGGAGGTCCTCCTTTTCGACGGCGCCCCTGCCCCTTCCTGAATACCAGCTCCTGCCTCTACTATTGTTGCGCAAACGGCATATGCACAGGGGCTCTCGACACTGGTGTCGACGTCGACAGGAAGAACAATTAACTCCCTCGATGCCGACAGCATCCACTTGCTGGCTCCTTCAGTGCAAGTACAGGAAACTCCATTGCACATTCTGCGCATGCCCTAACACAATGAAAACTGGTATTCCTCCTACAACACAAGAAGGAGACTCCTCCTTACTGGAGAGAGAAGCACAACTGCCAGCTATGGCACATGCGCAAACCCCAGTACAGGAGAGAAGCCCAACGCGACAAGCCTTGGTATCGGGGAAAAGCGCAGCATCAGTACAGCTGCTGACTACAACACATGTGCAATCCCCGATACCGGGTAGGAGCCAAGTGCCTCAAGCCCTGGCATCAGGGAGGAGGCTCCTCTCCCCATGCCTGCATCCATAGTGCCTGCTGAGAGGGAAACTCCTGTGGCGGACCTAGGGGGGCCACACCGGGAGAGCTGGATGTGGGGCCCTAAGGGGGACGAGCGGATGAAAGGATGTGTGTGTGTGTGGGGGCGCGGGCGCGGTAGAGGTTGGCTTAAAGGGGGCGTAATTTCAAAGTGTGGCCTAGGGCACAAAAAGGTGTTAATCCGGGCCTGAGAACAGCATGGCTCAAAGCCAACCTCATTCCAAATAATCAACCTGCATTTACAAATGAACAACTAACTTTTTTTTTAGCAAACTAGCTTAGAGCAAGTGTGGCATCCCATTGCCTTGTGCTTTCCAGTTGTACGAATGCGCCGCTTACATATTTGTAACACTACATGGGATAATGTTGTTTCCCCTCCCGAAATATCCTCAAGGCTGAATCCTTTCTGGAAATAGTCGAAACTCATGTGATGTTGCCTCACCTCAAGCTTGGCTTAAGATAGAACTTGAACAAGTTATTTTGGGACCAGAGGCCCTGGTTTTCTGCCAGCTCAGGTGTTGTCATCAGAAAAGCCCAGTAGTGGCAATCTCTAACTAAAAATGGAAAAAAGCTTTCCCATGCCTGGAATTCAGTTCTTCTAGAGAAAACTACGAGTAGCAAGAAATATTAACCTGGCCACAAATTACATTTTTATTTCTTCATTCCTGTCTTCAAATAAGTTGAACGCCAAATATATGTAGAGCAGGCATGGGCGAACTTCAGTCCTCCAGTTGTTTTGAACTCCAATTCCCACAATTCCTAACAGCTGGTATCTCCCTCTATGAAGTCTCAAGTACCTTAAGATCATCTGGAGAGGCCCTACTCTCGGTCCCACTGCCATCACAGTCATGTTTGGTGGGGAACGAGAGACAGGGCCTTCTTGGTGGCGGTCCCTCGGCTGTGGACCACCTGGAGGGCCCAAGTTCGCCCAAGCCTCATGTAGGCCATGGGAGAGAGCTAAAGAAGACTGAAAAGAAGTAAAGCCATGCAGATTTTGGAGAACACAGAGGCAGACTATCTGCTCTTAACATGCCATTTTTCTATGCTCAGAATATTGTGCATTGTAGAACAGCCTATCATGTGATTCACTTGCAAGCTATAGTTTAAAGTTTGATCTGATGTTTCTGAGAATTAGAAGTAGCAGAACATGGATATAAACAATGGTAAAAACATGGAGGCAGTGACAGACTTTGTATTTCCAGGTGCAAAGATTAAAGCAGACGTAGACTGCAGCCAGGAAATCAGAAGATGTTTCCTTCTTGGGAGGAGAGCAAGGACCAATCTCGATAAAATAGTGAAGAGTAGAGACATCACACTGGCAACAAAGACCTGCATAGTAAAAGCAATGGTATTCCCCAGAGTAACCTAAACCTACGGATGTGAGAGCTGGACCATAAGGAAGGCTGAGAGAAAGGAGATAGATACTAGGCATGTTTTAGAACCCAAAAATGGCGATTCTAAAATCAAATGGGGGGGGGATTTTTTTATTAGTAATAGGAAGACTTACAAAAATTTTCCAAAATTTCTAAATGTAACTTAATTACTAACGAAATTCGTTAGTAGTTCGTATGCCAGCGCATGCGCATTCCAGATGGTTTTGGCCTACAACTCCCAGAAATCCTAACAGCTGGTAAATTGGCTGGGATTTCTGGGAGTTGTAGGCCAAAACTTGAATAAATCACACTGAATTCTAGATGGGACTCTCCAAATAGGAAGGAGGGAGCAAAGGAGGAGGGAGGGAGGGGGTATTCTATTCTTGGAAGCAGCAAAAGAAAAGGAGGAGGAGCCCCCCCTGGCTCCTCGCTGCCTCTCTCTCACCCCGATCCCGAGGAGCGAGGGCCCAAGTTTGCCCAGGCTGGTCATATACCACATTCCATGCACATGCAATAATACAGCAGTAATAACAATGGGTATAAGAAGAGGTAAAAAATTCAAACCGAAGTATTCTGACTTGTCCCTCCTCATGCGGTGCAACGGGCTCTTCTTTATTAGCCCGGGGAATTAGCCTGGGAAAAGCCAGCGTTTTCTGTTGGGCACACACATACATATTCTTTGGGGGATTTGCTGCAGAATCTTCTATGAGCCCGGATTCTGCAGCAAATACCCCCCAAGAATATGTATGTGTGTGCTCCCAAGCAGCAAACGCTGGCTTTTCCCGGCTAATTTCCGGGCTAATAAGAGAAGAGCCCGCTTGCACCGCATGAGGAGAGACCAGTCAGAATACTGGTTTGAATTTTACCTCTTGTTATTGTTATTACTGCTGTATTATTGCATGTGCATGGAATGTAGGTATATGACCAGTTGGATTACTTATAATATTAGGCACTTACAGTAGCATTCATTCTATTATACATTAGGTTGGTTTCTCACCCCAATACTCTTTGATGCTTTAGATCCTGGCAGGGCAGGAGAGGGAGGGAAGCCTGGAAAAAATGTAAACAGAGAGGTTTACTCAGAAGTAAATCCACAAAGGAGGGCCCTTCATCCAAAGTGCCCTCCTTTGCAGATTTACTTCTGAGTAATCCTCTCTGTTTACATTTTTCCGGGCTTCCAGCCGAAAGAAGGAGCGAGTTTAGGCTTCCCTTGCCATAATACTTATTGGCAAGGGAGGCGGGAGGGTGGTGAGAGAGAAGGAGGGTGCCCCCCACGACCTAATAACGACACTTAAGAAAATCCTGGCCCCGAAGTTCGAAAAAGAAAGTCCACTTCCTGGTAGGCGCCCAGGTGCGGAAATACTCGAAAGTAGCATTTCTTACGAATTTCTTACGAAACGAATCATTTTCATAACTTTTTTCTCATGCCTAATAGATACTTTTGAACTGTGGTGTTGGAGGAAAGTTCTGAGAGTGCCTTGGACCACAAGAAGATCCAACCAGTCCATCCTCCAGGAAATAAAGCCCGACTGCTCACTGGAGGGAAGGATAGTAGAGGCAAAGATGAAGAACTTTGGCCACATAATGAGAAAACAGGAAAGTTTAGAGAAGACAATGATACTGGGGAAAATGGAAGAAAAAAGAAAGAGGGGCCGACTAAGGGCAAGATGGATGGATGGCATCCTTGACGTGACTGGCTTGACCTTGAAGGACCTGGGGGTGGTGAGGGTCGACAGGGAGCTCTGGCGTGGGATGGTCCAGGAGGTCACGAAGAGTTGGAAGCAACTGAACGAACAAACAACAAAAATAGAACTCCTGCTTTCCAAGCTATAGTATTGTTTAAAAATAGAATGTGAAACCCTCGTGAGATTCTGTAGCTTCCAATCTTCACCACTACATCCCCCCCCGGTGCACTCACATGAGAACTGAGCCTTTTCCATACATCTTTTGTTGTACAAATAATAACAGGACTACAGCAATGTTCCTGAGTCAATTTGGTCAGTGGAGGCCCTTATCATGCAGTCCAATGCAATCAATGTGGTCTACAATTTGACCGTATACCTACAGTTCCAAACTGCATTATACGGCAGCATAGATCCAGCCTTGGCTAGCTGGTTAAATAAAGAATTAAACATCAGTTCTACTCTACACTGCAAGCTCATAGCAAACAAGCATCATGAGAAAATATAAAAGTAAAAGATACAAAAAGTTTGGGTAGATATACGCAATCTCGAGAAAAGAGTCAAGAGTAGAGGCATCACATTGGAAACGAAGTGGTAGTATTCCCTGTAGTAACCCATGGCGTGAGAGCTGGATCACAAGGAAGGCTGAATGAAGGAAGAGAGATGTGTTTGAACTGTGGTGCTGGAGGAAAATGCTGGCAGTGCCTTGGACTGCGAGAAGATCCAACCAGTTCGTACTTCAGGAAATAAAACCCAACTGCTCATTGGAGGGAAGGATATTAGAGGCAAAGATGAAGTAATTTGGCCACATAACGAGACGACAGGAAAGCTTGGAAAAGACAATTATGCTGGGGGAAATGGAAGGAAAAAAGAGGAGGGGCCGACCAAGGGCAAGGTGGATGGATGGCATCCTTGAAGGGACTGGCTTGACCTTGAAGGAGCTGAGGGTGGCCACGGCTGACAGGGAGCTCTGGCCTGGGATGGTCCAGGAGGACACAAAGAGTTGGAAACAACTGAACGCATAAACAACATATGCAACGCCCAGAGAGCTGGATAATAGGAGAAAAAGTTGACTACTGTCACACCACAGCCTGGTTCCAGTGAACCAAACCGCCGCCATGCCCCTAGCCAGAAGGCAAACAGGCCTGAGAGCCAGGCTCAGCCATTTCCCTCCACAGGGCCCCAGCGGGACAGAGAGAAGCGCAGCGCAGCCCTTTCCCATAGAGATAACAACATCTGGAGCTGAAGCAGCTCCCAGCCTCCCTTTTCCACAGCTGTCCCAGTTAACGAGCTGAAATTCCAGAAGTCTGCAGATAGGAGAGGAGTGAAAGACTCCCCTTCTGTTCCCGTGGGAAGGCTCAAGAGAAGTCAGCGCCTTGCAGAGCTAGGTAGCTCCAACCCTATAAAAACCCATGCAGGACTACAATCCCCATCTCGTGCCAACTTTTGAAATACCTTGCCAAGCTCCACTGAGGGGACCACGACGGTCTGCCTAGCCATGGTGACCTTGTTACCAAGCCGGGCTAGCGGGTCCGTGGATTAGCCTTTGTGGCATCAAGAGCCTTCGTCCTTGCCTTGAAACTCCTAGAGACCTTGCCTTGAACTTCCAAAGACTTTACCTTGCAGTCCAGGACTGATTCCTGATTACTTTTTGCTTCCAGTTGATTATTCCTTTTGCCTTTTCTAAATCATTATTCTAAATAAAGCATTTAACCACAGAGACTGTGTGTGAGTGGGTTACTAAGGTCCCATCACGCCTAGGGTACAATAACTACCCAAAGAAAGATCTTGTTTCTAGTATGGACTGCAAGGATGGAGACAGTCAAAGTATTGGGAAAATTAGGATTTGGAAAATTTTGGGGATGATGTTCAAGTTGGCAAGAGTTTCCAACAGTAAATACAAATTGACCTCAACTTTTTTGGGGGTTATGGGAAAGTTTGATCAAGTGGTTATGCCATGATCTTGGCCATGGGCCATAGTACATTGCAGGCTCTTTTCCTTGAGCAGTTATTTTGCATCTGGCGTGAGATGGTGGATCTTGAGGGGTTTGCAAAAAAGCTAAAGTAGACCCTAGAACAGTGGTTCTCAAAGAGTGCTCTACAGAGCCCTTGGGGCTCCATGAAACATAATGAGGGGTTTCTTGGCTCACATCTTTCCCGATTCCTGCAATTACCAAGCCATGTAGTAATCTATTTATTTTAAAAACAGATAATATCTGGAATTCACCCAATTTGGTTAAGCCAGTGTTTCCCAACCGCTGTGATGTGGCACAGTAGTGTGCTGTGACAAACCTCCTGCTGTGCCGCGAGAAAAGCTCTCTGCCCCCCTTCCTTCCCCCCCTCCTGCCGAACTCCTGCTGCTTGGGGGAGGAGGAGGAGGAAGGGCTGGGCGGTGACAAAGAAAAAGAAGAAGGGGATGGGGCGCCACCTCCTTTGGCCATTTCCCCAGCCAGCCTCCAATCCGCCATGACTCCCGCCATGACTCTCGCCCCTCGCTCGCCGAAACTGCGCGGAGGAGGAGCCCCGCCCACTGAAGCCTGACCACCGCTCATGCTTCTCCTCCTCCGTGCGGCTTCAGTGAGTGAGGGGCGGGAGTCATGGTGGAGAGCAGTGCTGGGGACAGGGGCCATGACTCCCGCCTCTTGCTCACACTGCCTCCTCAAAGCTGGAGAAGCTGTGGGAGAGCTGAAGCCAGAGGGAGGGGGTGGGGCATGGTGCAGCCTGGCTCCTCCCTCTCCCCGGCTTCGGCACTCCCAGCAGCTGCTCCCAGCAGGCCACCATCCCCCATACGTTCTTTACTGTGTTAGAGTGTCATTTTGTGTCATTTTGGTTGGTGGTGTGCCCCCTGATTTTTTTAATATTAAAAGGTTGGGAAACACTGTTTTAAGCCACATTAAATTGCCTACTCTCTAAGTATTACCCAGGTAATTTCCCCCCTTATCAGATACATTACTAATTCCACTCCTGATTGCAATGTATACTAGATGCTGGGATCAATACTTTAAATAGTAAAGAAACGAATTAAACAAAAATATTACAGTATATTGATTTTTTTTTTTAAAAACCCAGTGTGCAATGTCAACTTACTTTTCATAGCAAACAAGCATCACAAGAAAATAAAAGTAAAATGGGAAGGCATCTCCTTACCTCTTTCTGTGTCGTAGAGGTATACAAACTTCTCCCAGTTGTAATAGGTCAGAAGACTCAGGATGGCTCCTTTCAGGGCCGGCCGCATTTGGATGACAAACTGGACATCGGCGTCAGTCGGGAAGCTGGGGGTGATGAAAGAGGTATGTAGTGCCCCACAGAACGACGTCAAGGTGTTCATCGACATCTGGTCATAGAATCCAAAGATGGCATAAACTCCTCTGGAAAACTGTGAACAGACTGAGACATAGAGGAACAGAGGTGTTACCAATGGGAGACCAAGAAGGAGAATGACACAGTCATAGAATCCTAGAGTTGGAAGAGCCTTTATGGGCCATCCAGTCCAATCGCATTCTGCCAAGAAGCAGGAAAACCGCATTCAAAGCACCCCCGACAGATGCTTAGAAGCCTCCAAAGAAGGAGCCTCCACCACACTCCCTCTGGGACAAAGAGAGAGAGAGAGAGTTCCAGATCTCTCTCACAGTCAGGAAGTTCTTCCTAATGGTAAAGGAATCTCCTTTAGAATCATAGATAGAATCATAAAGTCCTAGAGTTGGAAGAGACCTGGTGGGCCATCCAGTCCAACCCCCTGCCAAGACGTAGGACAATTGCATTCAATGCACCCCCAACAGATGGCCATCCAGCCTCTGTTTAAAAGCCTCCAAGGAAGGAGCCTCCACCACACTCCAGGGCAGAGAGTTCCACTGCTGAACGGTTCTCACAGTCAGAAAGTTCTTCCTAATGTTCAGGTGGAATCTCCTTTCTTGTAGTTTGAAGCCATTGTTCCATGTCCAGAACTGGACCCAGGATGACAACAGCAATGCAAGATCATCCAGCAACAAAGATAACCACTATCTGTTTATAAGATAAAGCTCAATTTGGGTATGCAAAAACACGTTGGTTTGATTTACAAAACGTCTTCTATTGCATTTATTTATTTATTTATTTATTAGGCTCATTTCTATCCTATTCTTCTCACCTCCGAAGAGGGACTCAGGATGGCTACCAACAGGCACCATTCGGTGCTGAACAATAAATAACAAAGCATATAATACACTTAGTAAGAGTTTTCCCCTGACATTAAGTCCAGTCGTGTCCAACTCTGGGGTATGGTGCTCATCTCCATTTCTAAGCCGAAGAGCCGGCATTGTCTGTAACCACCTCCAAGGTCATGTGGCCAGCATGACTCCATGGAGCACTGTTACACTTAGTATACATTTAAAACAATTGTAAATATACATTAAAACAGTTCGCCATTTCACGTCGCCTTCCATATCAATCCATTGCCATCCACTAAAAACAATCTTGCCATTAAAACAATCTATTCTGCAAATACTTGATCCCATAACCTGGATTTGAGATTTTTCCGGAAGGTCATGAGGAAGGGGGCAGATCTGATCTCATTAGAGAGGGAGTTCCACAGCCGAGGGGCCACCACTAAGAAGGACCTGTCTCTCGTTCCCACCAAACATGATTGTGATGGCAGTGGGACTGAGAGCAGGGCCTCTCCAGATGACCTTAAGGTACTTGGGGCTTCATAGAGGGAGATACGTAAGCTGGGACAGAACCATTTAGGGTTTTATAGGTCAAGGCCAGAACTTTGACTTTTGCTCGAAAGCTAATCGGCAGCCAGTGAAGCTGGCATAACAAGGGCTGCCGAGCGTTGGACTACCTGGAGCTTCTGAACAGTCTTCAGAGGCAACCCCACGTAGAGTGCGTTGCAGTAATCTATGCGGGATGTAACCAGAGTGTGGACCACCATGGCCAAGTCAAACCTCCCAAGATAATGTGCGCAGCTGGCGCAATAGTTTTAACTGTGCAAAAGCTCCCCAAGCCACCTCCGGGGGAATTTTTAGGTACATATTAATATATATATTTAAAGCAAATATATATATATATATATATATATATATATATATATCCTTCAAAATAGATTAGTGGAAATTATGCCCATTTCTGCCTGATATACAGTACATAAGCACAGGGATCCATGCAATCATTTTTGAAGATCTGAGCTGTGCAATCTGAACAACCCTTTATAGCTGTAATCTTCATTGGTGTTTGGAAACCAACCATTTCTCCATAATGATATATTTTAACTGTTGCGCGAATCATAGAGGAATAATTGTGTGAGATAGAGGCTACAACCTTTGCAGTAAATATACGCGACTGCGTTCTCAAGTGCCGTCCCCAGAGCGTTCATTACTTCTACAAATCACAATATTTAAGATGCTTAAAGCCTCCTAAAGCAATTTTAGGAAAAGAAGGGTGGGGGGTTTCCATACAATAACTCATTGGCATAGCGTTAGAAGCAACATCCTAAATCACAATTCTGTTGGAGAAGGAAATAAAAGAAAATACAAAAACTGATGGAAAAATGCCCATCCATTAAATAAGAAACTGTTTTATTCTGCAGTGGTTAAATATTGTGATGGATCCCAAACAACACAGGATGTGAGCATATTCAAATATTGATAGATTTATGGGATGCATATCTCTCTGTGGCCTGCTGAATGAAGACTGGATTGAAATGAAGAAGCAAAACCTCAAGCTGCAGAAGCAAAGATATAAAATCAACCAGGATGCTGCATTCGTTTCCTTGCCGAAGGCCGACAAGAGCATTAAATCCATTGCTACAACTATATGCATGCCAGAAGGAATAGATATGTATAGGATTTTTTTGGCACTGTAAACAAAACATTAAAAACAAAAACAATAAAACAATGACATGCAGTAAACAAGCTTACAGGCAAAACAGGAGAGGAAAAAGATTGGAGAAGGAGACGGTGAACATCAAAGTATATGGCAACTCGGACCCAACACTATGTTGGAAAGGGTCACGTTCATGATCTCCATACGTCAACAGACAACATGAAGACCTGTACGCACATGCGCAATGGCTCTGTGGTGGAGCACACACTTTTCATGCACAACAATCCAAGTTAACTCAGAGCATCTACTGCAGGCATGGGCAAACTTCGGCCCTCCAGGTGTTTTGGACTTCAACACCCACAATTCCTAACAGCCTATAGGCTGTTAGGAATTGTGGGTGTTGAAGTCCAAAACACCTGGAGGGCCGAAGTTTGCCCATGCCTGATCTACAGTCAAATATCTCAAGAATTAGTGGAATTTACAGATATATACATAACAGCTGTTCCTATCAACCAATTTCTGATATTTATTGCAAGCCAGTGTGGTTTTGTAGTTCGAGCATTGGAGTGGTGATGCATCCACATTGTGGCACTAATGTAGTTTGATGCCACTTTATCTGCCAGTGCTCAATGGTATGGAATCACGGGAATTGTAGTTTCACAAGGTTTTCAGCCTTCTCTGCCAAGGAGTGCTGCCGCCTCACCACACATGGATTAGGTTCTCATATTTGTGCCTGGGAGCAGGGGCAGCACCGAACCCTTTTTGACTCAGAGAGCCATGAAAATGCAAAATATTTGGAAATGCCTTTCAGTGAGAGCCATATAATATATATAAAATATTTTAGGACTGATTTCAACTAAATAGTGACATACTATGAGAAACCAGGTGGTTTCGGTCCAGGCAGAATGATGGTGGAGGATGAGGCCATGGAAGCTGAAGAAGTTTGGCTCTCAAGACCAATGCTGGACCAATCCCCAAAGGCAATACGGGGCAAGAAAAAGAGAGGCATCGAGTCCAGCAAAGGTTGGCACCGCAATGCCTAGAGGCGCCAGAGAAGGCAGAGATCCCATAGAGTTGGCGCAGAGCCTGCTGCGTCGGGGACCAAAGCAATCAATAGGATCCGTGGGGAATGGATCCTCAGTAGCTCGGCCACTTCTATTCTAAGAGGAGGAAATCTGAGGAGCCAGATGCAAGTTGCCGGCAAAGAGCCAACTTGGTTTCTTGGGCCCTGGTTGAACTTTCTTGTTCTTGTTCCGATCCGCTTGCTTTTGCCAAGAACTTTTGCCAAGCCTTTGGCAAGCCTTGTAGACTCATTGTAATCAAGGACTCTTCAAATCAATATTTTCTGGATAATTACCTTTTCACCTGTTCTTTATTATTCAATAAATAGTTTGATTACTACTCTGTGTGTGTGATTAATCCAGTTTGCATCGTGACACATGGATTAGGTTGAATTTACAGTCAAGAGCAGAAGGGGACTTAATTTGACTCAGAGAGCCATGAAAGCAAAATATTTGGAAATGTATTTCAGTGAGAGCCATATAATATATATAATATATTTTAGGACTGATTTCAACTAAACGTACATACTATGAGAAACGGATTCCCCCGGCAGAATGACCTGGTATTTTAACCGAAGAATGGACCAAGACCAATGCTGGAGCAATCCCCAAACAATACGGGCAAGAAAGCGGTGGGTAAATAAAGCCCTACAATGCTCCCAGGCTCCACGGGAAGGCAGAGAGGAATAGAGTTCACATGAGGCTGCTGCGGAGGACCAAAGCAATCAATCGCCGAATGGGGGTTGGAGGAACGCTCTAGGCAAACTGCTAGGAAATCTGTGAGCCAGATGCAATCTTCAAAAGAGCCACACTTGGCTCGCAAGCCATAGGTTCCCGACTCCTGGTCCGGAGTATCTTCTATGAACTGGATTATATGGCAGTGTAGACTCATATAATCAAGTTCAAATCAGATAATGTGGATTCTCTGCTTTGATAATATGGATTATATGGCAGTGTAGAAAGGGATTGAATCTACACTGCTGTATAATCCAGTTCAAAGCAAATAGCCTTGATTTTATAAGGCAACGTAGAAGGGACTTAATATAATCCAGTTCAAAACAGATAATATGGATTATAATCTGGATTATAATGCAGTGTAGACAGGTCTTGAGTCTATAATCTAATGCCATATAATCCAGTTCAAAGCAGAAAACCTGGATTTTAGATGGCAGTGCAGAAGGGGGCCCATATAATCCTGTCCAAAACAGATAATATGGATTATAACCAGGATTATATGGCAGTGTAGAGGGGGCTTGGGTCTACACTGCCATATAATCCAGTTCAAAGCAGATAGCCTGGATTTTATATGGTAGTGCAGAAGGGGCCTCATATAATCCAATTCAAATGGATAATATGGATTATAATCTGGATATGTCAGTGTATAAGGGGCTTGAGTCTACACTGCCATATAATCCCATTTTAAGCAGATAACCTGGATTTTTATGGCAGTGCAGAAGGGGGCTCATATAATCCAGTTCAAAACAGATAATGTGGATTATAATCTGGATTATATGGCAGTGTAAGGCCACAACTACATGGCTATATAAAATCCAGATTTTCTGATTTGAACTGGATTATGTTAGTCTACACTTTCATATAATGCAGTTCAAAGCAGATGATCCAGATGTTATATGGCAGTGTAGGTGGGTTCTAGATCCAACCTAGGTCTTCCAGCATGATTCTATGGTATTCTTGAGTCAAATGCCCTTCATTTCAATAGGGTTTGATGTAACCATGGTTTTGCCTATCCACGCAAACTCTGTGGACACAGGGGGTTGTATTGTATGTTGTTGATTCCATGGGATTTCCTTTCACGTTTGCTGTAATCTGGTCTGGATTTTGTTTCTTGTTAGCTGTTTTAATTCTTGCTGTAAGCCATCTTGGGAGCATTGTAGGAGAGTCACGTGTCACTGTTATTTCTAGTAAATTAAAGAGTATCTCAAACGAGAAGCGAGATTGCATTACAAAATTAAAAAATAAAAACCTGGGTAGCATTGCCTGCCGTGATATGTTTGCTGTTTCTCTCCCGAGCTGTTTATTTATTCCCGAGCTTCACAAAGCCCAAATTTATGTAGACTCTGTCTTTATTCTCGCTGACTGCCTGGGAGGCTAAACATTATGCAGAAGTTTCAGGGGAAACCCTCATGCATGAAATTGGTACTTTCGTCTGCAACCTGCCAAATCCGAACAAAAGCTCTTCAAACTCTCTTTCTGCTTCTCTCATTCACCGGATGCCAGCAACTCCCCTGTTTGAAAAAACTCCGAGACACCTCATCTGTTTTCAAAGCAACACCTGTGTTTTGTTCATTTGGGGTAATCTAAATCATTCCGCCTCCCTTTCGAACCCCTAAAAAAAGGGGGGGATGGACGACTATTTTCAAACTTTTGTTTTAATTGTGTTCAGGTATCATAAAGATGGAAATACTATTGCTTTCGATAATTTAGGCATGATTTTGGGCCTAGGTGATATGCTGGTGGGGTGGCTGAAGTTCAGCAGTTTGTGGAATACACTGGAATTGGCTATAGCTGTCCGTATGATTCTACTGAAGTGGTTTGACCATGTCCCTGCATTTGAGAAAAATACCCTTAAATATAAGAAGCCCACAGTGGCACAGCGAGGTAAATTGATAAGCTGCAGAACTTGCTGACTGGAAGGTCGGTGGTTAGACTTCACATGATGGGGTGAACTCCCGCTGTTAGCCTTAGCTCCTGCCAACCGATTCATTTATTTACAGTATTTATATGCCACCCTTCTCACCCCACAGGGGACTCAGGGCGGATTACAATGTACACATACATGGCAAACATTCAATGCCATAAACACACAACACATATAGACAGTCAGAGGCTATTTAACATTCCAACTTCTGGCCACCAGGGGAGCTGTTGCTTCACCATCCACCTGCAACACTGATGAAGTACTTTCCGCATTCTCCGCATGCTTTCGCTGGAGATTTTTATGGCCTCGTAAATTTTGTTAAATTAGCCTCCCCATACATAGGTGGCACCTAAATTTCCTACTTATTTATTTATTTACTTATTTATTTATTCAAATTTATCAGTCGCTACTCCCATTCAGCTCGGGGCGACTCACATGCAATAAAACAACAATAAATAATAAAAACAACCATAATAACAACATTCACAACTACAATTAGAATCATTAGGGTTAAAACAACAGCCATAAAATACAGATAACATCAGAGAGGACAAAATAATGTCAGAGAGATTGACAGATGCAACTGTCTTTCAGGTTGCAAAAGTCGACAACAAGCTACACAATTGGCCGGAAGCTCACTCCGACCCGGGCTGGCTTCGAACTCATGACCTTTCAGTCAGTAGTGATCTTTAATGCTGCTGACACCCAGCTAGCTGCACCACAGTCCTGGTGAACCTAGCAGTTCAAAAATCTGCAAATGTGAATAGATCAATAGGTACTGCTTTGGTGGGAAGGTAATAAAGATGCCCATTTAACCATGCCTGCAACACAACCAGGAGGTGTCTATGCACAACAGGCTCCTCTGCTTGGAAATGGAACAAGAGCACTTCCCCAGGGCCAGAGTTGAGAACCACCTCCAGAAAGCCAGAAATGAAAGGGAAAGCCTTTACCTTGGTTCTGTGTATTTGTGTGTCACCATTATTCCACTGTATTAAAGGCATTGAATGTCTGCATGTACTTCGTAATCCGCTCTGAGTCCCCTTGGGAAGATAGAGAGGAATATAAGTGAAGTGTTATTATTATATTAATATTTGTGGAGTGCACTGGAAGTGACTATAGCTGTCTGTTTGTTTCTACGGAGGTGGTTTGACCATGTCCCTGCATTTGAGAAAAGTAAGACTATCAGCATTCACTTCTACTGTATAGCTTGAAGTTTGAAAATTATCTAACACAACTTTTCATGATGAGAACAACATGGCTCATGAACTGGATTTGGTCCGATGCAGTGTCCACACATCCAACAGACCCAAAGGCTCCAGAGGTGTTCCTGGGCTACATTGGGAAAGCCCCAGAGTCATTTATCCCAAGCTACCTTATGGCGCATGAGCTGTAGGAGCTAGAAAAATATCTTTCATCCCTCTGAGATGCCTTTGGATGCATTTCCTCCATCTTTGCACTACTTCTGGCTCTTGCTGAACCTCAACCACCACCTGCACCAGTTGGTCAACAAGATTGCACCCTATGATCAATTTTCCCTGTTAGTGAGTAAGCGTGGAACCAAACTCTGAGACCAAATCAGCAAGTTTCCAGCAGATATTTATATCTTCCTACAAACAAAAATGCAGAGGTATCAAGAACATGGCTCCAGTACATGAACTTATGTTTAGCATCTTTTGATGAAAACTAAAAATGGATGCTTGATACGCTTGTGCATAGATTGGTCAGTTCCTTTCGGTCAATCCAGCTTGTTCAGCTTGGCCTGATGGCCATTATGGTAAGAGCTCAACCACTAGGGGTTTTTTGTCTGTAACAGGACCACGTGGTAGCCGATCATGGTTCCTCCTCCCCTATCCGGCACGGAGAGGGTGCCGCGTGCTGCTCGCATGGGGTTTCCCCGTGAACTCTGCCTGTTGGCCCATCAGAATAGAAGAACGCCATGACGTGTCTTACAAACTGCTTCCTTAACCCTATAGTGCAAACCCGGACCCCCTTGAAAGGGAGATTAAAAAGAGTCCCAGGAGGGGTGCTTCTTACCCCCATTGCTCAAACCTACGATCAGGGGCGGATCTTAGTGGAGGCAAAGTAAGCGGCTGCCATGGCTGCAGGCGGCTGGCGCACGGGCGGGAGGCTCTGCCTCGGCTGCAAAATATTCCCTGGCTTGTCCTTTTCATCCTCTTGGGAGTGTTCTGTTTTAATAGCGCATGCGTGAAACTTTCACGCATGCACCATTGGGTCGGAGCGCTTCTGGTGGAGGGAGTTGCTAAACGCACTCCCAAGAGGCTGAAAAGGACAAGCCAGGGAACATTTTGCAGCCGGAGGCGGGAGGCTCCGCCCCGGCTGCAAAATGTTCCCTCGTCCTTTTCATCCTCTTGGGAGTGCATTTCGCTATTCCCTCCACCAGAAACGCCCGGTCCCAATAGCGCATGCGCGAAACTAGCTATTTGCACGCATGCATCCTCCGGCGCGCACGCTCACCATCATCACCACATTGAAGACCCAGGGGGCAACAAAAAAAGGTTCGCTTACTACATTTTTTACCTTCATCCGGTCCTGTCTAGGCTCTCTTGAAAGGAAGAAAGGAAAGGATCCCAGGAATGGAAAGGAGAGCTTCCGAAGTTCCCCATACCCACCAATGGATCGGACCTTCCTGGATCTTTCGGCTGCTTAGCCAAAAACAGATTTTTCAATTTTTTCAGGAGGCTCCCAAAAATGGATCTGGGTACCCATTGAAATTTGGATACCAAAAACAGATAGCCTCAGCCGAATTGCACAAGCCTAATGCATGGTCTTTGGAATGGACAGAAATGGCTCCATGAAATACAACGTCATATACAGCACAATGAAATGCCCCATGCCCTTCCTTCTCAGGCCTGGGAATTAAATCAAGGGATTGTTTGGGGAACAGAAAAGGTCTCTGGTCACTCTTTGCTAATTGGCTCATTATTCTCAAAGTGACTGGCTGCATTTCTGAACACACGGAGAGTGTCCCTTCAATTATCCATTCAGATAAAGGATGAACATAACGGCTTGAGCTGATTCTAATTGTCTGCTGTTTTATGCCTTGGTATTTTTAATGCACTGACCTTACATGGTTTTTATCTGCTCTTTTATATGCTTATATTTGGAGGCAGTTACTATTTTTATACACTGTTAACATTAAGATGGCCTTCCTTGAAGGCAAATGAATGATTCTTTAATTCTCGGGGAGAATTTCCTTGTCGATGCGACTCACACTCTTATTGGCACTTTGGTCTCACTTTGGCACAAAGAGATGGATAACGGGTTTCAGTGCCCTTTTCTGCAGTGTAGAAACAGCTCAGCTCCCTGGTTAGTAAGAATAACAACAACAACAACAACAACACTTTATTTATACTCCACCCTACCTCCTCAAGGGGACTCATGGTGGATTCCAGAATGTATATACAGAAATAGGCAAACAGTCAATGCCTTGAAACAATGAAACAAATACACAGACAAAGGCAAAGGCTTCCCCCTTCATCTCCATTTCCAAGCCGTTTCCAAAAAAAAATATTGGGTATCTGAAATCAGCAAGATGTAGCTGGAATTGTGGTGGACTAGAGGTGGGAAGGTTTGGGAAAATAAAACAGAAAAACTGGGGGACAACAGGAGGAAAAACCCAGAAAAAATATGGGGGGAAACGGAGAAAAACGTTTCCCTCTCAATTTTCCAGTTTCCCCCCCAGGTCTTCCCATCTCTGTTATGGAGTCAAGCAAGATGACATTATCATACCTACTTTGTATTCGTGACTTGTTGAATGAATTTTAGTTTCTGTATCTTTAAATAGAGGGTGGGATGTCCAGCAGAGATCTCCAAATGGCCAAGGGATTGTTCAAATGGCCATCTCTACCAGGCACGGGCAAACTTGGGCTCTCCATGTGTGTTGGACTTCAACTCCCACAATTCCTAACAGCCTCAGGCCCCTTCCTTTTCCCCTTCAGCCACTTGGAGAGCCCAAGTTTGCCCATGCCTGATCTATACTCTCCAAGTAATATGTTATAGCCTTGGAAGGTCAACTGTGACAAGCATCTTATCTTAGCTGCTATGAATAAGGAAGCCAATGGGAAGATGGACCTCTAGGACATTCATGAGGCTAGTTTTTGTGGCCGCAGCCAGAAAATATGGACAAAACACACAGAGGGGTCTGACCTCTTTGTTTCTTGCATCAAATAGAAGGAAATGGAAAGAGAGAACATTTTAGGTCAACCTCATGTGGCAGAGAAAACACTCCTTAGCAGAAACTCAGTGGACTGGAAGATTGTAATAATTACCTTCTGGTTGTAAATATTTCCTTTTCGGATAAGGCGCTTAAGAGGATGACAGTAGTCCAACTCCAATGAATGAAACCAATTATCTAAATCCATTTCAATACCGATTTACAGGAGCTGGTACGAAAAAAAATCCAGTTGATTATTTTTATAGGAGTGAGAGGAGGACTCCAACTCTGTTGATTTTCCACCTTTCACAATGCAGTTTGGTATCTTCACCATGGCATTTATGGGTTGAAGGCCACAATGATATGATTGTTTTGCTGCTAGCTGCACAGTTGGCTTCAGAAGGTAGCATTAGAGGACTTCCACTTTAATGTATGGCATTTAAGCTTGATGCCCTGCAAAATCATTTCCTGTTCCCATGTTTTTGACATCTTAAGGCACTCCATGAAGCCATCCAGATCTCTGGGGCCTGCTGTTGTGATATCTATTCCTATCTCTTGTATGCTTAATTTATTTGTGTCCTGAAATAATGCAACAGTGAGGTTGCCGAACTATTGTTGGTACTTAATCATGGGATGAATAAAGACAATCAACCACAGCTTATTCCTGGCAAGTTGAAGATATTACGAGTGGGTGGTTCTTGTGTCAACAACACAGACTCTGGTGACTAAAGCTGACAAGAGATGGCCTTCAATAGCATAACCACACATTCCTCATCCGTAATTCAGAGAGATCCATGTTGTACCAACTCTGGAGGAATTTCTCTTTTCCCGATTCAACTCTGATCCCAGTTCAAGGAGACTTTAAATAGGACTATGCTCCCATCACACCATTCTCTCTATGCAATGTTAAGCAGTGAATTTTAATATCCCGTTTATCCATGGATTTTACCTTGTATTTTAACTGTGTGTGTCTTTTAATAGTGTTTTATCTCTTGTTTTAATGATGTTGCATCCCTTGAGCCACTGGGAGAATGGGGTAATAAATTCATCTTCATCATCATCTTGTTATCCAGGGGAGATCCACATTATTATTATTATTGATACACAACAAGATCAGTACACAGTAAATAAGATCACTATGCTGATTATTGTATTGGATCACACGTCAGACACTTCCCAAGTATCTAGGACTGTACGATGCATCGCAAATAGTGAATGCACATCCAAGTAGGATGGATTTTTGCAGTTGACAGATAGTAATTTTGTCAGCGTTTTTAAGTGCAGGCCAAAGTCCCGAGGCACTCTACCCAGTGTGCCCATCACCACTGGGACCCCCTTGACTGGCTTGTGCCAGAGTCTTTGCAGTTCGATCTTTAAATCCTCATATCATGTCAGCTTTTCTAGTTGCTTCTTGTCAATTCTGCTGTCACCTGGGATTGCAAAATCAACAATCCATACTTAGTTATTTTCCACAATCATGAGATCAAGAGTCTTGTGCTCTAAAACTCTGTCAGTCTGGATTCGTAAGTCCCAGAGTTGTTTGACATGTTCATTTTCTGTAACTTTTTCCATATTGTGATCCCACCAGTTCTTTGTCACAAGCAGGTAGTATTTGTGACACAAGTGACACAAGTTTTGAGCAACTGTGTTGTGCCTCTGATTGTAGTCCGTCTGCGTGATCTTCTTGCAATGCCATCCACTGTTTTGTCTGCTTCCTTGCAGAGTCTACACTTGGAATCTGTAGCCAACTTTTCAATTCTGGCGTTGATGACCTTGGTTTTAATTTCTTGTTTTTGAGCTGCAAGAATCAGGCTCTCAATCTCCTTTTTCCAAGTTCCATTTGTGAGCCACATCCATGTTTTTTCCTTGTCAATTTTGTTCTCAATTTTCCCCAGGAACTGTCCATGGAGAGCCGCCTTTGGCCAGTTTTCTCTTCGGCTCTGCATTGTATTTTTACAGCATTCACTCTTGGTCTTTTGCACTTTAAGCAGTTTTCTACTATTGATTGCCCTCAATGTTGGCTCTTGACTGTCTTTCACATACTCTGCCAGGGCATGTTTCTCTTCTTCAACCCTTTGTTTCCCTTCCAGAAGCTCTCTTTCTGCCTCCTGATTTTCTGGGCAGGTCAAGTGTGTCGACATCACTGCGTGGGTGTCATGAGTAGTGGATTGTCATCCCTTTTCTTGTTTTTCTGTCCAGATCATACAGCTCTGATTATTATGATTATGATTATTATTGTTGTTATTCAGGGGAGACTCTTCCTTAAATGCCATCACTTGCAAAGTGTGCTGGATTTACAAATTGGTACTCCATTGGAATACCCTTCAAATCATGGCAAGGCTGTATTTCTTTTTTCCTGTTTGCCCAGACATTTGAAAACTTTCACACCAATTTTAAATCAATGATCTCTGCTGCTGAAAAAAGCACTTACTGCTGCGTTTTTCTGCTGTTCTCACTTTGTGCTGTTTTGTTTTAGTTTGCTTTGCCTATCTTCAACCAGACCCGTGGCCGCACTTCGACTGTTAAGTCTCAACCGCAGGGGTCTCATTGATTCAACGAAGCTTTCATCACGGTTGACTCATCACGTTTCCATTGATTCAGCGTCTCTTCTACTTGGAACTTTTGAATGTACACTGCTGTAGGATTATAGGCAACTGAAGGAAACGTTTAGACATTTTCAAAATAAATATCAGAATACCAGATGCATCAGAAAGGAATATATAGAGAAAATAAACTTCGAATGGGATGTGACAATTTGGACACATAAACAGGGGTTAAATATACATGTTTCTTTTCATCTTTCAAAAAACCCCATAGCATCCAAATCAAGATTTTAGAAAAACCACTGGTCACATTACCTTTTGGAAAATGGAAATTTTGGGCTTGGCCGACTTACCGGCCGAGCTAGTTGTGGGGCGGGGTTGCCCTCGCTGCCATCTTGTGGATAGTTGAAGGGGCTTCTCCTTCCCAGAAGCCCCTGGGGTAGCAGGAGGTTTCCCGCCACCAATGCCAGCCGGCCAATGATGGGGCTGGCCACGCCCCACCCCCTCTTTGCACCGGCTGACCTGCACTTCCGCCTGGGCAGCCTATTTAAGGCTGCCCAGGGCTGCCCAGGTTGCACATGGGGCCAGCTCTGTTTTATCGCCCCTTGGTTGTTAGGCTTATCGCCCCTTGGTTGTTAGGGGGATAACGCCCAGGCCCCGTGGGGTGCCGAGTTTCTGTGGACAGGCATTGGGCCGCTCACACCCCAGGCTTGCATACACCTTTGGACATTCGTGGGGGCTGTACGACCTTGATCCAAGACCCATGCGTGGCCGCCAACCCTTTGTCCCTGTTTTCAATAAATGAGTTATGTCCATTTTCATCCAACCACTTGTGTCTATGTTATTGTTCTTGGCGCGAGGTGTGTCACACTTTTTGGAGATGTTATGATATTTGGAAAGGCATGACCTTGTTAGAAGCCACAACCTTTTGAAAAATGATGCCATAACCTCTTTGTAAAAAAAACCCAACATGACCTGTTAGAGTCACAACCCTTTGGGAAAAATGGCATTCAGCAGCATTCATGCAAGGCAACTAGGTTTCTCCGTTGTTAAACTGATGTACCTAGATATGCCTCTGAATTGTTAGGGACAAAGATATCCCGATGCATATATATATATATATATATATAGAGAGAGAGAGAGAGAGAGAGAGAGAGAGAGAGAGCGTTTCAGAAGTGTTCCTTTAGTTGCCCAAAAAATCTACTTTCCCTTAAAATATATTTGCCTTTAAATCGAGCTCTCAAGAGACAAAAATAAGCAGTCTTCTTTAAAAGTAACATTGTTGGTTTACTCACAAACTTACAAACTTAAGTATTCAGCATAGTGATACTTCGCTTACCAATCCAGTTACAAGTAGGATTTGAAGTAGTTTGTCTGTGTAGGGCATTATTCTTAGAAACAATAGTTCGTAGTCCAAAGCATCTCTCTGTTCTGATAGTCTAATAGAGTCTCTGTCTAGGCTGAAAGTCCAATGGAGTCTCTAGACATATTCTTCCTAATGAAGTCTAAACTGAACTGTTCCTTGTATTGTTGAAGGCTTTCATGGCTGGAATCACTGGGTTGTTGTAGGTTTTTCGGGCTGTGTGGCCATGTTCCTAGAAGCATTCTCTCCTGACGTTTTGCCTGCATCTGTGGCAAGCATCCTCAGAGGTTGTGAGGTTTACTGGGAACTAGGAAATTGGGTTTATATATCTGTGGAAAGTCCAGGTTGGGAGAAAGAACTCTTGTTTGTTGGACATCAAATGCTAATCAATTGGCCACCTTGATTAGCATTTGATGGCCTGACAGTTTTTAGTTGTGGCTTGTTACTGGCTGGGAAATTCCTTTGTTGAGAGGTGATTAGGTGTTCCTGATTGTTTTTGTCTGGAGTTCCCCTGTGTCTGAGTTTTGGGTCTTGGTTGTGCAATTAAATCCTACCTCATCCCTCGGATCCCCTCCCTGATACTTTACATTGAATTTGGCCCTGCCCACGGTGATCGTTTTTAGTGTCTTAATGTTTTTATTTCATATTGTTGAGTTGTTTAATATACATTGGTTTTGTATTTTAAGTTATCTTATTTTCTGATTTTCTGCTGTGCTCTTGTGTTATATTGTGTCTATTGTATCGATGGGTGTGGCCTCATGAAAGCTGCCCCGAATCCCCTTGGGAAGATGGTGATTATTATTATTTACTAGCTTGGGGACCCGGCCCTGCCCGGGTTATTTGTGAAGCGCAGCAGGATGTAGAGTGGGTCATGGGGGCTCTGTGTGCCAAGTTTGGTCTTGATCCATCATTATTGGGAGTTGCAGTGGTATCATGAAATTACTGAAGGTAGTGCAAGTCCCATCATCTCTGTCCTCCAAAGTGTAGTAGGATGTAGATTGGGTCATGGGGGCTCTGTGTGCTAAGTTTGGTCTGTATTGGTGAATGGATGAGGGATGCATTCTTTTTCGGAAGTGAGTGAAGGTACTTCAAGTCCCATCATCCGTGGTCCGTCTCACAGTAAACTGCACCAGGCTGTAGAGTGGGTCATGAGGGCTCTGTGTGCCAGATTTGGTGTTGATCAATCATAGGATTAGGTTTGTAGCAGGATTGGGAAGTGAGAGAAGGTACTGCAAGTCCCATCATCCATGTTCTCTCCCCCTCCAAACTTCAGTAGGATGTAGAGTGGGTCACTGGGGCTCTGTGTGCCAAGTGTGGACTTTCTCGGTGTTTTTTGGGGGCACAGTGGTCTGTGGGAACAGAGGGGTGTAAAAGTACTACAAATCCCATCATCCATTGTCAGTCCTCCCCCCAACCTCACCAGGACGTGAAGGCAGTCATGGGGTTATGTGTGCCAAGTTTGGTCTCGATCAGTGATTGGATGAGGTTGCAGCGGACTTGGGAAGTGAGTTTAGGCACTTCAAGTCCCATCATCCTTGGTCCTTCTCACAGTTAACTGCACCAGGACGTAGAGTGGGTCATGGGGGCTGTGTGTGCTGAGTGTGGTCTGTATTGGTCCTTTTTGGTGGCCTCAGTGGTCTGTGGGAACCAAAGTGTTGGAAAGTACTACAAATCCCATAATCCGTGGGTCATGTCCCCTGACCTGCGCCAGGACGTAAAGGGGGTTAGGGGGGTTATGTGTACCAAGTTTGGTGCAGGTCCATCACCCGCTGGTTGCTGTGGCCTGTGAAAGTGGCTGCCACATATCCGCCCTGGCCTGTGAAAGTGGCTGCCACATATCCGCCCTGGCCTGCGAAAGCGGCTGCCACATATCCGCCCTGGCCTGTGAAAGTGGCTGCCACATATCCGCCCTGGCCTGTGAAAGTGGCTGCCACATATCCGCCCTGGCCTGTGAAAGTGGCTGCCACATATCCGCCCTGGCCTGTGAAAGTGGCTGCTTCCGCCCTTCTGCCCTCCCGCCCTCCGCATACACACATACAAACATTCCGTTTTATAAAGGTATACAGATCTACTATTATAATCTAGAGTTTTTTAATACTGGTATTCAGATTTTGTTCACTTTCATGGTTTCTTCCTTTCTGTTGAAATTGTCCACGTGCTTGTGGAGTTCTAACAAACCTCAAAACCTCTGAGGATGCTTGGCAAAGATGTAGGTGAAACGTCAGGAGAGAATGCTTCTAGAACATGGCCATACATCCCGAAAAACCCTACAACAACCCAGTGAACTGTTCCTGCTGGCATCTGAATGCAAGCAGTTCCTACTGAAGTCTAAAACAAATTGTTCCTTCAGTCTTCTAAAGCAGTTTTTCAACCTTTTTTGAGCTGCAGCACATTTTTTACATTTACAAAATCCTGGGGCACACCACCAACCAAAAAGACACAAAATGACACTCTAACACAGTAATACATATAGTTAATACAGTATGTTTTCAAATATATTTATACACTCACTTAGTTGCTGGGAGTTATAGTTCACCCACAATCAAAGAGCACTCTGAACTCCACCAATGATGAAATGGAATCAAACTTCCCACACAGAACTACCATAACCAAGAGAAAATACTATAAGAGTTTGGTGGGCATTGACCTTGAGTTTTGGAGTTGTAGTTCACCTATATCCAGAGAGCACTGTGGACTCAAACAATGTTGGATCAGGACCAAACTTGGCATGAATACTCAATATGCCCAAATGTAAACACAGATGGAGTTTGGGGGAAATGGACCTTGAGATTCGGGAGTTACAGTTTTTGGAGGGGGCCCCTCAAAAGACCAGCAGTCTCCCTCTCACTTAGGTTGCCCCCTCCCCCTCACCAGGCTTGAATTGGAGTTGTGGGGAGCAGGAGCCTCACTCACTACCTGCGCAGCTCTAGGGGTCAGCGGGGTGGCCCGGGTGGGCATCTCGGGGCTGGCAAAGCAGGCAGGAAGGAAGGTGGTAGCGGGCAGGGAGCCGGAGGGAGAACGAGAGCAGTTTCGCGTGCACCGGGGAGGAGGAGGGAGGGGCGGGGCCGGCGCTGGACTGAACCAACTGGCATTAGGCCTAGGGGGGAGAGGAGGCAAGAGGAGGTCTCTACTTGGGGAAAGGGAGGCGGGCCTTCCCAATGCATGGAGAGGGAGAGACCAAGTAGAAAACGTGTGTGTGTGTGTGTGTGTGTGTGGGGGGGGGTGTTTGTAATTTTGTGCCTTTAACGAGGTAGGTTTCTTAGGGTTTTTATACTTCAACACACTAGACTCTCCCCCTCCCCTCCTGGAGGTTCCAATTTCCCACGGCACACCTGATGATCGCTCACGGCACACTAGTGTGCCCCGGCACACTGGTAGGGAAACACTGTTCTAAAGGCTGACACTGTTCCTGCATTGAAATCTAAAGCATAGTTCCAATCCTACTATAGTCTAAACAAGGCATCTGAGATCTAAAATGGAGTCTGTGTCCTGAACAAGCCCAGACCTGATCATATAGTCTGCAGCTCCTTCCACAACAAAGAGGTTTAAGAAAACCGCAAACCAATGCACAAATAAACAATACAGTACGCAATTATATACATAACAAATAACTAGCGGAGGCTTGAGAAAGTTGCTCTTTCCAACACAGATGAGGGTCTATGTTTCAAAATGTTGAGGAATATTAGCCATTAGAAAATGTATATGCCTGCAAGAGAGACTTCACATTTGTTTGATGAGGAAAAGGAAGGAAGGAAGGAAGGAAAAGAAAGCAACATTTGCGTCCTGCTTACAAGACTACTCTCTCTGCTCCTCTCACTCAAAGACACCACTTTTGCTCTATTTTGACAAGATACAGCGTTTAACCTTTCATAAAAGATATTCCCTGGCAAAGGCATATCGGACAGATTTCCTGGGTTGGAGACAAGGCTAATCTGTAGGCATTACTGAACTCCAAAATGGCGCTTGAAAGATTAGAAGGTGAAAGCATGAAAGCGGGTTTGCCAGGGAATTAATTAATATTTGTCCTGGGCCTTTCAACATGAATCCCAGATTTTATCAGGGGATCTTATGTTCGATACATGTCACGGAGACTCCCTCCCCCAGATATTAATTAGAAGTCTTGACAATTAGGAAGGCTGCCAAATTGCAGGTAGTTTGACAAGCGGATGAGGGTTTTTAATGGCTCAGTGGCAGCTACGGCCATATTGTGCCAAAGAATGGAATACGGCTTACGTGCGCCATCTAATTTCCCATTCCGCGCAAGCACAACTTTCTTGCTATCAGCCAGCCAGAGGTTCTCATTAATTCCCAAGGTCTTAAAAGGAGGACAAGCAGCCAATTAAAAGAGAAAGAGAGAGCGGCTGTATGCAGATTAACGCCTTTATCAACACCAGAGGCTACATCAATGTGCCGCAGATAAGATGGCTGAGTTTCAGCCCAACCTATGTATACAATCTATGTATTTCTATGTCATCTTTCTCCCAGAGTATCTTTAAGATGTAGTGATGAGTTTTAGGCCGGAGTTTAGTCAAAGTTTGGAGAATGGTGCAATTAGACAATGACATTCACAAAAGGACAGGACAGGTCTCTTTCGATGGCATAGTGCAGTGTTTCTCAACCAGTGTGCCGTGGCACACTAGTGTGCCGTGAGCTATCATCAGGTGTGCCGTGGGAAATTGACACTCTCCCCCCTCCTAGCAGCCCCCTCACAGGTTTCCAAGAAACAAATTGAACCTCTCTGCTTGGACATGTGTTTTTTTTATTTACTATTTTCCTGGATTTTTGAGAGTTGCCTCCCCCGGAACTGTTTATAACAGCTTCATGACAGACATAGTGAACTGGAAGCAAGTTTCCCTCAGGGTGAAATTTCACGAACGTCTGGAGAACAAGCTCTATGAGGAGCGGCTTGAAGAGCTGGGCATGTTTAGCCTGAAGAAGAGAAGGCTGAGAGAAGACATGATAGCCATGTATAAATATGTGAGAGGAAGTCATATATATGTTGTGTTCATTGAAACAGGTCCAGGTTTCAAACTGAGTGTATAAATACATTTAAAAACATATTAACTATATGTATTACTGTGTTAGAGTGTCATTTTGTGTCAATTTGGTTGGTGGTGTGCCCCAGAATTTTGGAAATGTAAAAAATGTGCCGCGGCTCAAAAAAGGTTGGGAAACACTGGCATAGTGTATCAATTAGGCCCATTTGATCAAGGAAAAAATGGTTCAAAACTCATTTCGGATGTAGGGGGCGCTGGCAATTTGATTTTGAAATGATTTCCGAAATTTTCTGGAAAAAAGTTCGAAATTTCTGTTTAACCCAGTTTGGATGCAGATGTCCTTCCCTCCTGCTTCAGACCTAGGGCGAGAGCCGCATCCAAACTGGGTTAAACACGGCTCTCGCCCCAGGTCTGACGCGGGAGAGAAAGACATCTGCATCCAAACTAGGTTAAACATGGCTCTCGCCCCAAGTCTGATGTGGGAGAGAAGGACATCTGCATCCAACTGGGTTAAACACGGCTCTCGCTCCAGGTTTGACGTGGGAGGGAAAGGAAACGAAGGGAATCCATCCACACTGGTTTGAAAAGCTGAATCATTTCCGACTCACTTACTGATTTGTAAGAGAAATGGCAGAAAAAGCTTTGAAATGGCAAGGATACTTCCAATTTCCCAAATCGCTTCGAAATCGCTTCAAAAAGGAATTTGATCCGAATTTATTCCAAATTAAGAAGATTCCGAATGAACCTATCCAGGCCTAGTATCAATGGGTTGAGAAAACTGGGGGTGCAACCCACAACTTTTAGGTTTACCTGTGTTTCAGGTTTACCTGGATCCCTCCCAGAGCCCTTGCTTTGGGAGGGATCCAGGGAGGTTATATTTAGGTCATTAAGACATCAGTAGAGAAATAGCAACTGGGTTGAGATCTCTAATGGTTCTGCAGAAATATTCTGCAGGAATAGAAAGCTTGGGAAGATACAATGCTATCACTTTTCTCTCTCTGCATAGAAGATTTTTCTTTTTCTTGCTGAGTCCCGTCCCCCCCCCCCCCCAGATTTAGCCTTTATCCTAAGTGAGCTCTGTGAGTGCAGCATTTTTCCAAATGAAGCAGAGAGTGTTTGAGGACCGGGACATCCGTAGGGAGACCAAGGTGCTTGTTTATAAAGCTATTGTCCTCCCAACCCTGCTATACGCCCGAGAAATGTGAACTGTCTACAGACGTCACATGCAACTCCTGGAACAATTCCATTAGTGTTACCTCCGAAAAATCCTGCAAATCTCTTAGGAAGACAGGCAGACAAATGTCAGCATGCTGGAAGAAGGAAAGACCACCATAACTGAAGCGATGCTCCTCCGCCATCAACTCTGCTGGACTGGCCACGTTGACAGAATGCCTGACCACCGTCTCCCAAAGCAGTTGCTCTACTCTGAACTCAAGAATAGAAAACAGAATGTTGGAGGACAGGAAAAGAGATTGAAAGATGGGCTCAAAGTCAACCTTAAAAACTGTGGCATAGACATCGAGAACTGGGAAGCCCTGGCCCTTGAGCACTCTAGCTGGAGGTCAGCTGTGACCAGCAGTGCTGCAGAATTTGAAGAGGCCCAAATAGAGGGCAAAAGGGAGAAATGGGCCAAGAGGAAGGCCCATCAAGCCAACCCCGACCAGGACTGCCTTCCACCTGGAAACCAATGCTCTCACTGCGGGAGAACATGCCGGTCAAGAATAGGGCTCCACAGTCTTTTGCGTGTGCAAGGGTGATACACCTCGCTTTTATAAACCCTCCACTAGGACACCAAACTTGGAGGACAATCTTACTCGGACAATGAGGGATCGCCTAAGTCAAAGTCATTTGAAAATATATGCAACAATAATATATAAGGACAAGCGTCACAATTACCTTATATAGAAGAATCGTAAAGGTTTCCCCTGGACATAAAGTCTAGTCATGTCCAGCTCTGGTGCTCATCTCTATTTCTAAGCCAAAGAGCCAGCGTTGTCCATAGATGCCTCCAAGATCATCTGGCCATTGGCATGATTGCATGGAGTGCTGTTACCTTCCCACAGAAGCGGTACCTATTGATCTACTCACATTTGCATGTTTTCGAACTACTAGGTTGGCAAAAGCTGGGGCTAACAGCCGGAGCTCACCCTGTCCCGCAGATCCAAACTGCCGACCTTCTAGTTGGAAAGTTCTACAGCTTAGCAGTTTAACCCACTGTACCACCATGGCCCCTATATAGAATGCCAAAAGCTAAATTTGGTAACTCAACAGCAACAAGACTTGCACAGGAATCAGATAACACTATATGACAAAATTTGAAAAATGTTCTGTTCCTGGTTTGAAAGTGTTGTTTCCTGTTTCATTGTGCGGTCCTTACTTTGATAGTAGTTGTTACACTGCAGAAGCTTTGTTTTATATAGTGTAACTAAATAGTTGAAAATAAATGGAATTTAATTTGAGAAAGCCTGCATTATAAATTAGAGAAAACATTGAAAGCTATCCATAAATGGGACTCTTAATACTCAAGTTGCACAAGAACAATAAAGGAGTCCCAGAATTATGCTGAAGAGGATGAGGAGCATTGGAACCATATGTGGCTGTTATGTCCAAATATAGGGAAATTTCGGGTAGATATATACAACATCTGGAAAGCTGTGTTTAGAGTGGGATCTTCTGACATTCCTCTTGCAAGGACAGGAATGATCTACCATAACCAGAGTAAGCTTTTTTTTTCTTCTGAAAGCTATCAAGAAAAGAGGACATTTCCTGATAGAAGAACCAGGAAAATAATATTCTGACTGCCCTTTCCTTTTTGCCTTGCCTTTTACCTGTCTTGCGTTTTGAAATGGTCATATGACTGGTCAAATAAATAAATTACTATTATTACAGTGTGGGATGCAAGAATGGAGATAGTCAAAGAATCAGAACAAAATTAGGATTAGGACAATTTTGCCAAAGTCACTAAGAGTTTCTAGCTCAGGCATGGGCAAACTTCAGTCCTCCAGATGGTCTGGATTTCAACTCCCTAGAGGCTGTTAGGAATTGTGGGAGTTGGAGTCCAAAACACCTGGAGGGCTGAAGTCTGCCCACGCCTGTTCTAGCCCATTTAAGAAGAGCAAATATAAAAGGGCCTCATCTTTTGGGGTGTTTGGGAATGTTTGATCAATTGGTTATCCCATTATCTGACTTATGGGTCACCGTACGTTACAGGCTCCTTTCCTTGAGCAGACATTTTGCATCTGGCTCGCATTGGTGGATCTTGAGGGGCTTGGAAAAAAGCTAATGTTGACCCTAGAAGAAGGAAGGAAGGAAGGAAGGAAGGAAGGAAGGAAGGAAGGAAGGAAGGAAGGACATGTAATCTACGTATTGCCTTTTATTCTAAAGGTAGAAAGTTGCATCTTAAATTTTGCTTCAGGTAGCAAAGTATCTGGAGCCCCCAGTGGCACAGTGGGTTGCACCACTGAGCTGCTGAATTTGCTGAAGAAAAGGTCACAGGTTTGAATCCAGGGAGCAGGGGTGAGCTCCCGCTGTTAGCCCCAACCTAGCCGTTCAAAAACATGCAAATTTGGGTAGATCAATAGGTACCGCTCTGGCGGGAAGGTAATGCTGTTCCATGCAGTCATAATGGCCACATGACCTTGGAGGTGTCTATGGACAACGGCTTAGAAATGGAAATGAGCACCAACCCCCCACGACTGGATTTAATGTGAGGGGAGAACCTCCATGAACCAGCTCGAACCCTTTGCTCCTCGGGAGAAATCCTCCTTTCGCCCCTGTCAGTCTCACAGACTCGTCTGGTGGGCACAAGGGAGAGAGCCTTCTCCTCTGTGGCCCCCCTGACTCTGGAACTTCTTGCCTGGAGAGATTAGGAAAGCCCGCACTTTGGAGACCTTTAAAAACATCTTAAAACCAGGCTTTTCCGCTGTGCTTTCGGAGAGTAGTCACTTAATTTCTTACCATTGCTCTCCTCAATGCCCCTGTTTTTGGAGTACATTCTACCCCCCATGTTTCTATGTGCTCTCTGTCACAAAGAAGCTACTCCTCTTATCTCACCCTGATTTTTTAAAACATTTTATATTCGTGCATGCGGCCCGCCTTGTCACTTGTCATTTGTGATTTTAGACATCTATTTGTATTTTGTTCTTTTATTTATATGTATGTATTTGTATTGTGTTTATTGTTGATGGTTTTATTTTTACTTTATTGTAATTTGTTGTTTGGGCTTGGCCTCTTGTGAGCCGCCCCGAGTCCCCATCGGGGAGATGGTGGCGGGGTATAAATAAAGTTTATTATTATTATTAAAAACCTTCACCTTTACCTTTTTAAGCGAAATATCTTGGCTCACATCTTTCCTGATTCCTGCAATTACCAAGCAATGTAGTAACCAATTTGTTTTCAAAAGGTAATATCTGGAATTCACCCAATTTTGCAAAGAGCTGTCAAGCTACATTAAATTGCCTAGAAGGCCAGATGTTCCCTATCTGTCCCCTATGTATAGACCAGGTAATTTCCCCCCTTATCAGTTACATTACTAGTTCTACTCCTGACTGCAATGTGTACCAGATGCTGGGATCGATACTTTAAATAGTAAGTAAAACATTAAACAAGAATATCACAGTATAAAGAAAATAAAAATCAATGTGCGACGTCAACCTCCTGTTGGACTCTTGATTTATTTCCATCAAAGCATATTTATTTCCATTAAAGAAATGTTTAATTTCAACATTGTGTGTCACATTCATGGATACGTTCCAGAATATTTATTGTACTTTCTAGAGGCAGCTACGGTTTAAATTCCCTTGTCTATCCAAATCTACAGAAAGCTGTGTTTGTTTTACTGAGTGCACCTTTGCTTAATGGCTTCCTTGTTAATGAGCAGGCATAAACATGGTGCTTTTCTAAAAGAAAAAAATAGATGATCTCATCATGACATCAACGAAGGAAAAGGGCAAGAACCAACCTTCAAAGCATGTGGTCAGCATTAATCCTTCCTATGACCTTGCTTGTACTGCAAGCTTACCGAAGACCAAAAAGGTAGAGGTTCGGAAAATAGAAGAGTTTAGATTTTACATAGCTTCACTAGAATACAGCTCCCATGAATCCTCAGAATTCATTTTTTCCATTTCCTCAGTTTCCTTCGGCATCTTTGGTACTTTGGGAGCCCATAATGGTAAGGATCTTCCCAGTACAAAAACCTGCCCGATACGAAAACAAGCGGGAGCCGATCTCGGCTTCTCCTTTTTGGCATCAAAGTTTAATCTTGAGGATATAGCACACATATTATTTGATTGTAAATTGTATCAGAAAGTGAGAGACATGACCTTGATTCATATACCAAATGGACAATGTACTAAGAATCTCACATCGGAACAACACTTTTTATGTGTGACCAAGACCCAAAAATAACATATCAAACAGCTCTGTATTTAGGCAAAACAATACATCTGAGAAGAACATATGTGGGGCTGATTGGGGTAAATTGTAGGGGTGATAAGGAAATATGATGTATATGCTCAGTTTTATCGGTTTTATCATATCTTATATTTATTTACTGTATTGTTATGGGTGTCTTATTTTAACTTACTACACAGAGTGCAATCAAGTCTTATGAAGCCTTGTTGTTTTGTTTGATATTGTGATATGGCCTAAGGGCTAATCAATAAAATTACTACTACTACTACTACTACTACTACTACTAAAAAGAAAACCCTAATTCCCTGAAAACTACTACCAGTGACCTCTTCTCTTCCAGGATGTCATCGCTCTTCCTTACTTGGAAGTGGGAAGCCTCCTTAAAATACTTGGGAAAGAGTGCATGGCTGCTGGCATGGTGCAGGCCTGGGAGAGAAAGTGTGTGTGTATCTGCCTGCAGCAACTCTCCTCTAGAGTAGACAGTTTTAAGAACAAGAAGACTCCTTAAAGCCCGCCGCCTGTTTGCAGCCAAATGTCTCTCCTCTAGAGTAGTAACAGGTAAGAAGCCTCCTTAAAGCATGTGCTGGCCTGCAGCCGAGCGTCTCTCCTCTAGAGTAACTTGCCTTCTTTAAATGCCTTAGAAAGTGTGTGTGGCGTGCAGGCCCAGGAGAGAAAGCACGCATGCCTGCCTGCAACTGAGCGTCTCTCCTCTAGAGTAACTTGCCTTCTTTGAATGCCTTAGAACAGTGATTTTCAACCTTTTTTGAGCCATGGCACATTTTTTACATTTACAAAATTCTGGGGCACACTACCAACCAAAATGACACAAAATGACACTCTAACACAGTAATACATATAGTTAATATGTTTTTAATGTATTTATACACTCACTTACTGTGAAACCTGGGTCTGTTTCGATGAACACAAAATAGATATCCTGGCAGAAATGGTAGAAAAACACACACGAAGCTCTTGTTCAACAGCTGTCAGTCTCTGTTTTTAGTTTTTATTGTAGTCAAGCTGGAGAAGCTCATCTCACACAGATATGTGGTTGAAAACGGGAGCAATGTCAAGCTTGCTTGGCACCATGGCGCTATTGGACAGCTTCTCACCACACACCAAGCACAGCGGAGTCGGTGCCGTTGTATCCGCGGTGAAAGTGAATCCAAATGAAAGATAGCTTTCGCTGTATTGCCTCGAGCTCACCATTTTTTCTTTTTTCTTTTGTCCACCACTCATATTAGGGCCTTGATCTGTGTCATAATTTTGTCCAGGGCCCTGTTCGGCATTTGCATTTTCCCTTCTCAAAAACTTCTCCATCACTGTCACTCGCTTGTCTTGCTGTGATCCCAAATTGCCACTGTCACTTGACGCGCAGCTGCAGCACTAACTCTAACTTTGTTTACTTAGCCATGTCTGAGCAAATCCAAGATGGTGCGACCATAGCATTCTCGTGTCACTTCTTAGGTGACGCGAGAGTGCTATGGTTCCATTTCTTATAGTTTATATATGAATGAAGTTATAGTTCTTATAGTTTATATATGAATGAACGCGCCTTATAATTTATATGTGAATGAAGTTCGAAAACAATTTTCCATGGCACACCTGATGATCTCTTATGACACACTAGTGTTCCGTGGCACACTGGTTGAAAATCACTGCCTTAGAAAGTGTGTATGGCGTGCAGGCCCAGGAGAGAAAGCACGCATGCCTGCCTGTAGCCAAGCGCCTCTCCTCTAGAGTAGAACATCTTAAATGCCTAAAATGACAGGAAGGGGAGCCTGGGGAGCCCCCTGCCCATAATGAATAGAAAACAGTTATTTCAGCGCCCCATAGCGAGATATCTGCCCTCTCAAATTTGGAAGCTTCCCAAAAAACAGATTGGGGTCCCAACTGAAAGTTGAGGCGGGACACCGAAATAGGTCAAGTTTTACGCAGATTGCACAAGCCTAGTCCTCAGCATTGACCCATGGCAGTTAAAGTGATGTCAAACTGATTGCACAGTGTAGATGCACTCTTTGTCTCAATACCACAGCTGTCATCTCCAGTCCCCATGGAGGAACACCAGGGTGAAATATTCTTTCTCTCGCACTTGCTCTCTCTCTGCCTTCACTTTTGAGAACCACACATTTATCACCAATTGTCTTTGCAATATGCCCACTGTTGTCCATACATACCTGGACATGCTGTCCCAAGTATATCTAAAAAGTCCTCCTTTATGCATCAGATGCATTTGTAACACCAATGACCATTGTTAGAATAGTACCAATGAACTAATGCAACAGCTGCTTCCAAGGGAATATCCTCCTTATATCATCGATGACAAGACCAAGAGAAAAACCATCCTTTTTTCTGGAAAAATTTCCATAAGAGACATGAATCAAGACAACAAGATATTCAATTTGCGGTAGATTTCTATCCCGCTTCTCTTAACTACCATAAGGCAATTAGGAAAAGGTATTGATTGTGAGCCCCATCTGAACATCTTGCTAAAGCCATCAGCAAGCCTCCTTTTATAGCTTTCTGCCTACCATCTGATCTACAGTTATTGCTTGAAGAGCTGTCTTTAAAACCCCAGCCAGCAACCCTGGATCACACCCTTGTGATTTCAAAAATGGCATTACTTCGGTGTATCTTAAGAGGACGGTCGCTTTTAGGAGCAAGTGCCTGGCGGTACCTACTATTTCTAAACAAAGCAGCACTTGCCAGCCATGTAACGTTATTTATGTGAATGGATGCAGATTTATAGTATGACAGCTTCAGTATGTGGGGAAAATAACCACAGAACTATGGGAATGCATCCGGAATCTCAACATCTTCAATTTGAGATTCCAGTGCTAGACATTTCTATGTGGAATATCGCAGCTTCTCTGTATTCTCTGTGCTTGCAGTTGAGGGGTTGTCTCTTTCAAGTTCTTTGGAGGAGGTGAATCTCTTGGAAAGCACCAGCTCATCTGCATACTTCTCACACCAGCCTTTTGCTGAAATTGCTGTGAGCAAA
The DNA here is from genome assembly GCA_030556195.1 of Anolis apletophallus. Lineage (NCBI taxonomy): Eukaryota > Metazoa > Chordata > Lepidosauria > Squamata > Anolidae > Anolis > Anolis apletophallus. The sequence goes on along the minus strand of JARBWK010000016.1, from coordinate 21,263,913 downwards.
AAACCAGCCAGATGGAGAATGGCAGCATATCTTTGAGCCAGTGCCGAATGCAGTACCCTATATAGATATTAGGTAGAGAAAGGGAGGCAGAAGTTTCTATGGCTGTCTACTGCAACCCATGCACAATATTTCACTACACCAAAAGCAAGGGCAAACAGGTGGCTTCCTTGGAAAAGAAGGACAGTATTCAACAGCTACATGTTGAGTCTCTTCGACTTCTTGGGAAATAGAATCAATTCTACAGAATCAAGAAGTACAAAACCGTCAAGAAAGATGACCTCATTGACTTACTGAATACAACACAATGCTAATTCCCACTAAGTATAGGGGCTGGAAGCAATGATGCGACGCTAAAGAAACACTGGTATATTGCAAAAATATCAAAATTGTATTAAAGTGTGTAGTGAAGAGGAGTATTATATCACACAGTATTGTAACCCACTATATTACAAACATATATCTCACATGAAAAGGTTAATGATACATAGTAGGTTAAAGTGGCCCAAAGAAATATACTGGGCAAAAGCGACGCAAATGCAAAGTCCACATAAACCCTTAACAAAGTCCGGAGGCAATTCACTCACGGACCGAAGACCAAGTCCTTGGGGGAGCCGAGAACGGTGGAAGAGCTGGCACAACGCTGGCTGGGCAGGCGCCTACGGCTGGAAGTACTGTGACGATGCCAAAATGGCCGTTTCACATAGAAACGCTTCCTCAGGGCTCTCGAACTTCGGACCGCTCCTCCCTGGGTTTGCAGTCCATTAACATCAATAAGGGTCTTTACAGGAGGTATTCGTGTTTCTGCACTACAATAACATCACTGAAGCAAAAGTCCTCCCGGGCTGAGAGCAGCCATTGACCTATGGCAATGAGAAAACACCTTGGAGGACAGTCACTATCAGGAGCAGATCATACTGAGGGTATTCATAACATCATAACATCAAGGGTCTGGAGAACAAGCCCTATGAGGAGCAGCTTAAAGAGCTGGGCATGTTTAGCCTGAAGAAGAGATGGCTGAGAGAAGACATGATAGCCATGTATAAATATGTGAGGGGAAGTCATAGGGAGGAGGGACCAAGAAGCAGGAAAATTGCGTTCAAAGCCCCCCTCCCCCCCAAACAGATGGTCACCCAGCCTCTGTTTAAAAGTCTCCAAAGAAGGAGCCTCCACCACACTCCGGGGCAGAGAGTTCTTCCTAATGTTCAGGTGGAATCTCCTTTCTTATAGTTTGAAGCCATTGTCCCATTGCATCCTAGTCTCCAGGGCAGCAGAAAACAAGCCTGCTCCCTCCTCCCTATGACTTCCCCTCATGACGTGAGGCTCACGTATTTATACATGGCCTTCATTATGCCTCCTCTCAGCCTTCTCTTCTTCAGGCTAAACATGCCCAGCCCTTTAAGCCGCTCTTCATAGGGCTTGTTCTCCAGACCCTTGATAATTTGAGTCACCCTCCTCTGGACACATTCCATCTTTTTCTCATGTAAATGATGGTCCAGGAAACCAAAGCTCTTGCCATTGAAAGTGTCCTTTCCTCACATAATCAAATAGGACAAGTCATTTTCCTCTGAAGCAGTTCCATTTTTTTTTATTAAAATGTGCATTGAGAGGAACAGAAAAGATTCTTCAATGTAAATTATACATAATGGGTATTTATCAAGCTTCGTAATTGGCACCTAACAAAAGAGATGTCTGGTGCACTGCTGAGTAACAAACAGGCCAAAGAAACCAAGGACTGCCAAAAATAAGAAGACATTGTTGCTTACTAAATTGCCACTCAGTTGCTTGCAACAACACAGGGTACAAATAGAGAAAAGCCCACTGACATGGGGCCGTTGATAAAATCCCGTTTCTGATGTTTCATTGGAGGGTGTATTCTCCCACATTTCAAAAAAAAAAAAATAATGAAAAAATGAAAACAATTACCGATGATTAAATATCTCAAATTAGGCAACAAAATTTGAAAAATATGTAGGGAGGGTATGGTTGGACTGAATAAACAAACAGTGATCTTGTGATATTGGGCAGACTATATATATCTATGTATATAATAAAAGTCAGTGTTTGCGGCCGAGCGGTGGGAGGAATATGTTGCAGCGTTTCGATTGGCTGCCACTCCAGGATTATTTGCATAAATGGCTGTGACTGGCCAGCCTCCCAACATTCCAACACAGCACAGAGAGGAAAGGGAAGGGCCTGAGGCAGGCATAAATGGCTGGAGTTGAAGTTAGCCAGTTGACAGTTTTTTCTGTTGGAAATGGAATGTTCAGTACCTTCACCCAATACACTTCTAAGGTGACTCAGAGGGAAAGCAAAAGGCCTCAGGCAGTTAGCCACTGCGGGATTATACTCACGGACCATATAAATCAATCAGTCTTTATACAATCAGATTAGGGCACATCAAAGTAAGGTCATTCAAGCCCACAAATTCTTGTCAAAAGGTCCATACACGTTCACGGAATGAAATGTCCAAAATAACAGAGCAAAAGTCCCATTGAGGTCAAATTAAGTAGAAGACACAATTGTCAGTGCGTGGAGCCGATCGAAATATTATCCAGGAGCCGGGTTAACGGAAGTCGCCAGATCCTGCTCCGTTTCACGCCAATGCGCTTTATCAAAACCCTGTATTATCGTCAGGCAATCGAGGCATCCACAATTCTATAGAAATGCACAAAAGAGTCCAGGTAATAACCAGTAGTTCAATCCCATGTACTTAAACTCTTATTACATAATAATACTCATCAAAATACATCCAATTATACAGGCAATTATACAATAAAAATAAAAATAAAATGCATTATGGTGATATACTCATATCAATTGGAAAATGAAAATAAAATAATGAATGGTATACATACCAACGATCAGTCATGCGGCAAGCACGGGCCAAACTCAGGGGAGTAAGGCACCGATAGGGGGTAAAGCAAGTAATTTAAAAGTCAATCAATTAGGCATTATTTCCAACACCAGACGGGGGCCAGGTAATTAAAGGAGCAGGGAAGATAGGGATATACTTTCGTTTAACCCACGTGGGGTCTCTGTGCAGAGGGACACGATCCACCGGGTTTCAGCACGTATAAGTGCGCGATGTAGATCTTCATGTGGAGGAGTTGAGACTTTCTCGATGCAAGTGAATTTAAGGTCGTCTGGGCCATGTGTGTGTACAAAGCAATGTGAATATAAAATTGAGTCCTGACGGCCCGATCTCACGCAAGATTTATGTTCACTAATTCTGAGACGAAAATTACGCTTAGTCTGCCCTATGTAAATGAATGGGCGGGGACAAGAACAAATTAATGCATAAATTAATCCGGAGGAATTGCAGGTAGCGAAGCATTTCACAGTCATGTGGGTGTTGGCATGTAAATTAGTGATAGTTCTGTCCTTGCTGATATTTTTACAGGCACTACAGTGGCCACATTCCTGAGATCCCGGCTTCAGAGAGCTGACAAGTGGGGGCTCCGTAAAGGTGGAGTGGATGATTAGGTCTTTAATGTTCTGGCTCCTCTTAAAGGCAATCATCGGCGTTTTGTTCAAACCAGGAATGTCTGCCACCAGACCCCAATACTTGTTAACTATCTTACGCAGTTGATTGCTATGGGGTGTCAGCGTGAGGGGCCACACCAATCTGTCAATAGGTTGTTTTTGTTTAGGGGCAAGTAATGATGATCGAGAAGTCTGTTCCACCTTAAGAGTGGCTTTGATGAGGGAGCGCCTGGGATACCCTCTTTGTGATAGATCCTGGACCAACCGTGACGCGGCTTGCTTGTAATCCGATTCAAAGGAGCAATTCCTCTTTAAGCGCAATAATTGAGAGAAGGGAGAAGGGCAGGTTGACGATAATACAGGGTTTTGATAAAGCGCATTGGCGTGAAACGGAGCAGGATCTGGCGACTTCCGTTAACCCGGCTCCTGGATAATATTTCGATCGGCTCCACGCACTGACAATTGTGTCTTCTACTTAATTTGACCTCAATGGGACTTTTGCTCTGTTATTTTGGACATTTCATTCCGTGAACGTGTATGGACCTTTTGACAAGAATTTGTGGGCTTGAATGACCTTACTTTGATGTGCCCTAATCTGATTGTATAAAGACTGATTGATTTATATGGTCCGTGAGTATAATCCCTCATAGTTGTGATTCTACATAAATAATACTGTGTTTGTTTTGGAATAATATTACGATACTATCATTTAGTCCTTACTTTGTTTTCAGTACTCTGGTAGTAACAGTACTTGTTTCTTTGGTGAGTTAGCCACTGCGGCCCACAGCAATGACGGATCAGGACCAAACATGGCAAATAAGGGAGCAATGGCCCACTTCACAACCTGGTGTGGTTTAGGGTAGGATGGGCCACGAATGATGGGATTTGCAGTACCTTCACCTCATTCACTTCCCAAACAACACTGCAGCCCCTATAAATCACAGACCAGGCCCAAAATTGACAACAAGGCTTCCTTAACTTGATTTTCCTGACTAGGCCTCAGCTCATGGGATATTGTTAGGCTTCCTCAACTTGATTTTCCTGACTAGGCCCCCAACAATGACAGAACAAGACCAAACTTGGCACACAGACCCCCCAAGATGCACCCTATATCCTGGTGCAGTTTGAGGAAGGATGGACCATGGATGATGGGACTTGCAGTACTTTAATTCACTTCCTTAGAGCACTGTGGCCCACACCAATGACAAATTATGACACACAATGCTTTCCTCAAATAACCCGGGCACCGCCGGGTCCCCAAGCTAGTTTTACATAAAAATATGTGTGCATAACAGTGCTATAATGATGCTTTGCGGACTCTCCCCGTGTGGATTTCAATTCTAACCTAATCCTAGCCCTTGAATTTCAGGAGCAAGGGTGGGCTCCTTCTTCCCCACTCTCCAAAGAGCTGTTGTCAGCTGTTCAGGTTTTCTTTCCTTTCTTTTTGGGAGGCATGTTCAGTCTTGACATTCCTCAAGCATGCTTGTTTGGCAAACGGAGATCAAGCAGTTTTGCAGGGAGATTAACAGATTAAGTGAAGTGTCTGTTCAGATGAGGAGTGAGGAGAGACTTAATTTCGCAGGACGTACCAGTTCAAGGAAACAGTTTAATTGTTTTTGGCTGCTATCACTGTCTTGAATGATGCATTTTGCTCTCTGTGAACAACTGCCCAGTAGGCTTGTGCGTGGATCCATTTTAGCCATTTTCCTTCAGCCAATCCGGCTTCTTCGACTTGGTTGGATGGCCGTAATGGCAAGGGTCCAGCCGTCACAGTTTCCTGTCCGTAACGGGATCCCGTGGCAGCCGATCACAGCTCCTCCCCTTTTGACAGGGTTTCCCTGTGAGACCTGCCTGTTGGGCCAATTGGAGTAGAAGAACACTGAGACGTGTCTTATGCAAGCTGTGTCTACTTCCTTAACCTCATTGCTGAAACTCAGGCTCCCTTGAAAGGAGAAAAAGGAAAGGGTCCTAGACATGGAAAGGGGAGCCTCGTAAGTTCCCCATTGCCGCCAATGGGTCGGATCTAGCCATATTTTTCGACTAGGGAATGAAAATGGCTAAGTATCCAGCTACCTGCCCATTTTTGGAAGGCATGTGAAAATGGATAGGGGGGTCTACCAGAATCCGGCCAGCAGAAATGGGTTGAGGTAGGCTTGTGCCGAAATGCACAAGCCTACTGCCCAGCCCAACAGCAGATTACACCAGTGTTTCCCAACCAGTGTGCCGTGAGCGATCATCAGGTGTGTTGTGGGAAATTGGCACTCCCCCCCCTCCTAGCAGCTCTTTCCCCCTCTTTCCCCCTCCAAAGATCCTCCCCAAGGCAAAGGAAGGGCTTCGCCGAATGCCAGGCCCAGGCCCGCCTTGTGGAAGCCTTCAGGAGCCTCGACTCATCATGGGTCCAGCTCCCGCTCAGGGCTCCTTCAGCCTCCCGATGCTCCCAGGTTCGCTCACTGCCCAATTCACCAACGTGGAGCTTCCGGCTTTGGCTGTTCTCACGTTTATAACAGCTTCATAACATCCATAGTTAACTGGAAGCAAGTTTCACTCAGGGTGAAATTTCACAAAGGTCTGGAGAACAAGCTCTATGAGGAGCGGCTTGAAGAGCTGGGCATGTTTAGCCTGAAGAAGAGAAGGCTGAGAGAAGACATGATAGCCATGTATAAGTATGTGAGAGGAAGTCATATATATGTTGTGTTCATCGAAACAGGCCCAGGTTTCACACTGAGTGTATAAATGCATTTAAAAACATATTAACTATATGTATTACTGTGTCAGAGTGTCATTTTGTGTCATTTTGGTTGGTGCCCCATGATTTTGTGTCATTTCGGTTGGTGCCCCAGGATTTTGTAAATGTAAAAAACGTGCAGCAGCTCAAAAAAGGTTGAAAAACACTACATGACGACTATGTAACAACATTTGAAAAATGTTCTGTTCCTGGTTTGAAAGTGTTATTTCCTGATTAATTGTGTGGTACCTCCTTTGAAACCAGTTGTTATGCTTCGGAAACGTCGTTTTTGTGTTTGCCACAAACTATGTTGAATTGGTTGAGACTCTGCAAAACTAGAGCAAAATATGCTGCAGGATGATGTCCCTCCGGCAAAAACAAAGTTTTTGCAGTTTAATAAACTTTTTCTATGTTTTCATGATAGAACCAATTAGGAAATGACATTTATAACCCAGGAATAAAAATGTTGTTATCAGTGCAGAACTTCAGACAGACAAGAGTAACATAGGTGCAATGAAGTGGGCTGAAATTGAGTTTTTCAATTGATGTCGTCATTTTGTTTTTGTGCCACAAACCCTGTTGAATTGATTGAGACTTGATGAGACATTCATTGCAAAACTATAGCAAAATGTGCTGCAGTATGTCCTTCCCACAAAAACAAAGTTTTTGCAGTTTAATCCATGTTTTCCAAGTTTTTATGATAGAACCAATTAGGAAATGACATTGATAACCCAGGAACAAAAATTGTGCTACATAGTGTTATTCGTGCATTTTGAAAATGCTCAAGTTTTTTTTAAATGTTTTAAATATGCTTGTTTTTCTCTGTTTTGATGTTGTTAGCACCTTGCCTTCCAATTTTGCGGGGAAAAGAAAGATAACAGATAATTTTTTTAAAAAATAACAATTTAGTGGTCAGTGCCCATGATTCAATGAAACACTACCGAATGCAGCCACTTCTCCACAAGGCTCCTTTCGGATGCAACCATCAGTGACCAAGGCATATTGGATTTCTACTCCTTTATACAGTGTTCCCTCACTTACGATCACAGGGGTTACGTCCCAGAACCACCCGCGATAAGTGAAAATCCGCAAAGAATGGATGCCATATTTATTTTAATATTATTTTAATATTTATACACTATTTTAAGTCTTTATGAACTTAAAATAATCCCTCCCCGCACACTTATACACAACAGAACCCTTTCCCTTAATAACCTTTCTGTATAGTACATGTACCTGTTTCTTTTAAAACACTCCTGTATCTTCGGCATTGGACGTAGTAACTTCTACAAGTACAGGTACTTCCTCTAAAGGTGACCTGGAGAGCGGCGGCAGCGGAAAAAACCCACAAAACAGCGAAAATACCACAATATATCTTTCAAATTAATATTTATTGAAAAACCGCAAAATAGAGAGTTTGTTAAAAGCGAACTGTGAAATAGCTAGGGAACACTGTATAGCACTATGCATGTGCCTTATAAAGATCAACAGATGTGTGCAAGTCACACAGAGAGAGCATGAATAGAGCAAGGCCTACACAAGGGACATTTCTGTGTCCATGGGAAACATCTGCTCCTTCTTCCTTGTGTTCCTGGGACATCTGTCTCTTTGCTTAGAAATACAGAAATGCTCACAGAATCTGCTCACATCCTCGGCAGCCTATTATTTATTTAGGCCAAATTTCGTCTCTTCTCCACCTTCATGACATCTGTCTCATTCGAGGTTTCTTCAACAAACCTACATGCCATTCTGGATGGCTCTAGAAACACGAAGCAGATGTGGTCTCTTTAATCCCGATCTGCCAAACTTGTGTACATAGTCAGCTAGTCCAAATAGGGTTCTTTTTAATTTACACATTTTTCCCTCTGTAAAATACTATTTCTATGGATCAGATAACAATAATATATTTTTAAAACTCAGCTTCTTCAAGAGCTCAAAGAGGACGACCAATACAAATATACCATGACTTGGTTGCAGGGAGAAGAAATAAACAATATCCATAGCCACAGGTTCTGCATCCATGGTTTGTTCCATCCACAAATTGAAAATATTTTTAATTAATTAATTAATTGACTTTATTTTTACCCCGCCCTATCTCACTCTAGCGGCTTCCAATTTCAGCAAACATTCAATGCCACAAGTATACAAAGGTCAACAAAACATACACAAAACATACATTAAAATCAATTAAGCATATAAAATACAAAATAAACCAATAAACCATGTAAAACATCTAAAACATAGCATGACATAGCATAGCACCAATGCAAAATCGTATCCGGGTTACTTCTTATGTCGGTTTGTGAGAGTCTATTGCACTTTAATTTCTACTCGCCAAATGCCTGCTTCCACAGTCAAGAGCTCACTTTTTCCCCAAAAGACCAGGAGGGAGGAAACTGATATGATGTCACTAGGGATGGAGTTCCATAGCCGAGGGGACACCACAGAGAAGGCCCTGCCCCTTGTCGCCACCATCCACACCTGCGAAGGGGGTGGGACTGAGAGTAGGGCCTCCCCAGAAGGTCTTAACAGTCGGACAGGCTCATAGAGGGAGATATGTTCAGACAGATAAGCTGGACCGGAGCTGTTTAGGGTTTTATAGGGTAAATTTATTTATTTATTTATTTATTTATTTATTTATTTATTTATGCCATTTTTCTCCTGCCCATTTCAGCCCAAAGGCGACTCAGGATGGCGTACAGACCGACAGCAATTAGATGCTACACACACACACACACACACACACACACACACGTGTGTGTGTGTGTGTATAACAGTTAAAAGCACTTAGATCGCATCATAAATATATATAAAATCCATAAAAACTATAAAACTATAAAATATCTATAAAAAACCAATGTCTTCCAGTCCAAAGCCAGCACTTTGAATCGTGCTAGGTAGCAAACTGGCAGCCAATGGAGCTGGCATAACAGGGGTTGGGTGCTCCCTGTACCCCACTATGATGAGCAACCTGGCTTCTGCCTGTTGACCTATTTGAAGTTTCAGGCAGTCTTCAAAGTCAACCCCATGTAGCGTGCATTGCAGTAGTCTATTTGAGATACTTATAATGAGAGTACAATCTTGCAAACGTGGACTACCGTGGCCAAGTCTGACTTCCCAAAGAACGGGTGCAACTGGTGCACAAGTTTTAATTGTGTGAATGCTCCCTTGGCCACCACTGAAACCTGGGGTTCCAGGCTCAGCAATGAGTCCAGGAGAACCCCCCAAGCTGTGAACCTGTGTCTTCAGGGGGCTGTAACCCCATCCAACACAGGCTGTAACCCTATGCCCTGTTTGGCCTTGCAGCAGACCAGGAGTACCTCCGTCTTATCTGGATTCAATTTCAATTTGTTCTCCAGACAGTCACAGCTGCCAAGCACTGGCCCAGGATCTGAACTTACTCCTTACTGGCAGGTGGAAAGGAGTGATAGAGTTGGATTTCATCTGTGTACAGATGGAATTGAACTCCAAAACTCTGGATGATCTCCCCCAGTGGCTTCATGTAGATGTTAAACAACATGGGGGACAATACTGAACTCTGCGAGACTCCACGGAACAATGGTTGTGGGGCCGAGCAGGTGTCCCCCCAACAACACCTTATTTATTTATTTATTTTGATTTATTCGTCGCCACTCCCGTATGGCTCGGGGTGACTTGCATAGGATAAAACACAATAAGATAGAAACACAATAAAACAGTTAAAAAACATCAGGGTTTACAGCAAGATTAAAATCATACAATGAGAAAATATTCCCGGGCCTAGAGCTAGAGTTGTTAACTGAATGCCTCCTGTAAGCGACCCTCCAGTGCAGTGCCTCCAAGTCCCATTCTTGTGAGGAGCTCCAGAAGGACAGCTCTTTAATCCAAAAAGAAGCTTTGGTTTTGTCATTTTATGTATGGTACACCAGTGTTTCCCAACCACTGTGCTGTGGCATGCTAGTGTGCCGTGAGCAATCACCTGGTGTGCCGCGGAAAAACCTCTCTTCCCCCCCTTTCTTTCCCCTCCTGCTGAACTCCTGCTGCTGCTGCTGCTTGTGGGGGGAGGAGGAGGAGGAGTAAGGGCCGGGAGGCGGCGAAGAAGAAGGGGCTGGGGCGCCGCCTCCTTCAGCCGTTTTTGTGTTTATGTGTACCAACTACCGTGTTTCCCCGAAAGTATGACACCCCCGATTGTAAGACGTATCGGGGGTGTCAGAGGGGTCGGCTTATATAAGCCGTACCCGAAAAAGTAAGACTTACTGCGGGCGGCATGGCGTGGCTTCCTGGCTGGGCGACGAGAGGCTCCCAGAGGGGCTCAAAAGGGGCCCGGAATCATCCTCCTCTTCCTCCTCTTCCTTCCAGCGGCGCCTTCCATCCTCCTCCTCTTCCTCCCAGCGGCGCCTTCCCTCTCGCCGGTTTCGCCCCCTCCCTTCAGTGAAGGGAGGAGGGGCGAGCCGCCGCCGGCAGAGGGAAGAAGCGCCGCCCGAAGTCCCGCCCGCAGGGCGACTCAGGCGTCTTTCCCGCCGCCGCCCGCCGCCCGCGCTTCAAAAACACGGAGCGGGCGGCGAAAAGCGCCTGAGTCGCCCTGGGGGCGGGACTTCTGCCGGCGTCTTCTCCCTCTCGCCAGTTCCGCCCCCCTCCCTTCAGTGAAGGGAGGAGGGGCAGAGCCGCCGCCAGCGAGAGGGAGGAAGGCGCCGGCGGAAGTCCCGCCCCCAGGGCGACTCAGCCGCTTTTCGCCGCCGCACCGCTCACCCCGCACGTGTTTGGAGCGCGGGCGGCGGGGCGGCGGCGAAAAGCGCCTGAGTCGCCCTGGGGGCGGGACTTCCGCCGGCGCCTTCTCCCTCTCGCCGGCGGCGGCTCCGCCCCTCCTCCCTTCACTGAAGGGAGGGGGCGGAACCGGCGAGAGGGAAAGGCGCCGCTGGGAGGAAGAGGAGGAGGATTCCAGGCCCCTTTTGAGCCCCTCTGGGAGCCTCTCGTCGCACAGCCAGGAAGCCACGCCATGCCGCCCGCAGTAAGTCTTACTTTCGTCTTACTTTCGGGGTACCGCCGCCCAATATAAGACGTACCCCGAAAGTAAGCTGTAGTGGGGATTTTGGGGGTCAAAGAAAGTAAGACGCTGTCTTACTTTCGGGGAAACACGGTATTACTACATTTGGCATTGGCTGGACATGATAGCCTTTCTAGTGACTATGTAACAACTCTCCTGTTTACATTATACACGAGGGACTCGTCCTATGCCCACCTGGAATGATACAGGAGCATATATATTGAAGGTGGAAGCCTCATTATTGTTCCATGAGGTGTATTGATGCATAAGAACCGTACTCGTGGACTGCTTTGCAGTTATATGGACACATTTTTTCTAAACACAGAGAGAGACTGACAGCTGTTGAGCAAGACCTTCGGGTGTGTCTTTCTGCCATTCCTGCCAGGATATCTTTGTTGTGTTCATCAAAACAGGCCCGGGTTTCACACTGAGTGTATAAATACATTTAAAAACATATTAACTATATGTATTACTGTGTTAGAGTGTCATTTTGTGTCATTTTGGTTGGTGGTGTGCCCCAGGATTTTGTAAATGTAAAAAGTGTGCCGCGGCTCAAAAAAGGTTGGGAAACACTGTGGTACACCATTGGACCATGCCATTGTATGTAATAGAAAGATTTCTGATTCGCAGTAACCAACGTTTTAAAAGCTTCCCTCCTGGCTTTGTTTTGCATCTCTTTGCTTTGGCAATGAGCAGCAACAACAAGAAGAAATTATCCTCCAACATTTGGGAAGAATGCATTTGCTAATTGATATGGATCCATACGTAATTATATTTATTTAAACTCTCCGAAATCAATGACGGCCATTGTCAATTCATAACTGGGTAATCATAACTAATTTCAGTCCCAATGAAGCAAATCAGTTTACGCAGCATGACTAAGTCTGGACACAGTCCTGAGGTTAGGCTGTTTTCGGGGAAGGAAGGGATGGATGGATGGAAGAATGGAAGAGGAAGGGGCCGATGGAAGAGTGGAAGCGGCACGTGGGCTTTAATTAATGCAAGGGAGGCTGACCACCTGCTGTTTTTCTGTTCCGAGCCCATCTATTTTGCAAGCAGCAGGAGCAAATTTATCTATCCCAGATATTCCGTTTATGCGGCAACGCTGCATAATTTCAGCTGGGAGAACCCTGGCAACAATTAAAAAGAGGTGATCACAAGATTCATTGACATTTGGCAATTATAATAGCACCCAGTGGATCTTTCCCGTGAAGTTGCTGCAGTGGGTAAGAATTCATGCGGAGGGATGGGACAGATCTCGCTTTCCTGCAGATGTTGTAAGAAAGAGGGGGAGAGGCTGCTTCAAAAAGAGTATTTTGCTGCAGTTCCAAGACGGGCCTTTGGAAGAGCCGTATCATCTTTTGTATGAAAACACAGCACAAACATAGCAAAGCAACAACAGCAACAAATGTAACTACTTCGGTGTGGCCATGGGAAGGAGGAATGGTTTGTTTGTGTACTGGCATTTCCCACAGCAAGAATGCATAAAGCTTAGTTCTTCTACTCCTATGTCCTGTTAAGGCAATGTTTCTCAAGGCCACGACCCCTTAAGACAGTTCCTCATGTGGTGGTGACCCCCAGCCATAACATTATTTTCATTGCTACTTCATATTTAATTTTGCTACTGTTATGAATCACAATGTAAATCTCTGATATGCTGGATGTATTTTCATTCACTGGACCAAATTTGACACAAATACCTGATACGCCCCAATTTGGCTTGGGGAGTGGGGGGTGGAGTGGATTCATTTTGTCATTTCGGAGTTGTAGTTGTTATAGTTCACCTACAATCAAAGAGCATTGTGATATCCACCAATGATGGAATTGAACCAAACCTGGCATACAGAACTCCCATGACTAACAGAAAATACTGGGTGGGTTTGGTGGGCATTGACCTTGAGTTTTGGAGTTGTACTTCACCCACATCCAGAGAGCACTGTGGACTCAAACAATGATGGATCTGGATCAAACTTGGCACAAATACTCAATATGCCCAAATGTGAACACTGGTGCATTTTGGAGAAAATAGATCTTGAAATTTGAGAATTGTAGTTTATTTATTTATTTATTTATTTACATCATTTATATTCCACTCTTCTCACCCTGTAGGGGACTCAGGGCAGATCACAATGCACATATACAGGCTAACATTCAATGCCATAGACATACAACATATATAGACAGACAACGAGCTACAAAATTGGTCGAGAGCTCACCCTGACCCAGGCAGGCCTCGAACTCATGACCTTCTGGTCAGTAGAGATCTTATGCAGCTGACACCCAGCCAGCTGCGCCACATTCCCGGTGCTGGGATTTATAGTTCACTGACAATCAAAGAGCATTCTGAACTCCACCAATGATGGAATTGGGCAAACTTCCCACACAGGACTCCCATGATCAAATACTGTGTTTTCTGATGGTCTTTGGCAACCCCTCTGACACCCCTTTGCAACCCCCCGCAAGAGTCCTGATCCCCAGGTTGAGAAACACTGCACTAAGGATTCTACAATTCCCAAGGAAAGAGGGCACAAGCAAAAAGAGAACAAAATATTCAACAATTCTCTTCCTAGTTACTAATTACCGGGTCCTTACATATTAATGAATGGCAAACAGGGGTGGAAAGTGATCTCCATTCCCATCCTTGCTTGCCCTCTTTTTCCTGTCTTTGGAAGGACTTTATAAGTCCCGCCGCCTTAAGAACGCTCAGAACATTCTTAATGGTGCATCTCACCTGGCATATTATTATTTTTGAATTATTACTATCTGAGAGACGAAGATGACAAACAGACTGAGCGATATTGGGTTGCTGTGAGTTTTCTGGACTGTCTGGCCATGTTCCAGAAGCATCTCTCCTGACGTTTCGCCCATATCTATGGCAGGCAGATATATACACCTCACTTGCCTAGTTTCCAACAGACCTCACAACCTCTGCCATAGAATTCATCTACTTTGTCTGGTGTTGACAATGGCTACATTCTACATTATCAAGCAGGTGTCTATTTGATTTTATGGCTTCCTACTACTTTGTCTTTCAAGTATCTTGATGCCTCCCTCTTGGTTCTCAGCAGGCCTGGCTTGGCTCCATTTCTTTTGGCACTCACCACTGGAGTTTGCTATTTGGAGGAGCTCTCACACGTGTGTGTCTGCACACACAATTCAGCACACACTCACACATTGGTGGAAGGAAGCAACGGATTATAAACAGCCACGTAGCCATCTGCTGAGCCGTTCCCTCTGGAATTCAGCAGCAAGAGGAGGAGATGACTGAGGACGAGGCTCAGAAACATGCCATTAGCTAAATGACAGCGTGAAGGATAAAACACTTTTTAAGGGTAAGTTTCAGGAAAAGAGTGCTGCAGTGGTGCCTTTTCCTCTGCATCAGGTAGGCATCACTCACATTTAACCAGCCTTTTCAGCCCAGAAAAGGGAAAACAAGGTTATTTGAGGGAAATCTGTAGAATTCCTGCCGCAGTGGCACAGCGGGTGAGCTCCCATCGTTAACCCAAATTTCTGCCAACCTAGCAGTTTGAAAACATGCACATGTGAGTAGATAAATAGGTACTGCTTCGGTGGAAAGGTATCAGCGCTCCATGCAGTCATGCCGGCCACATGACCTTGGAGGTGTCTATGGACAATGCCAGCTCTTCGGCTTACAAATGGAGATGAACACCAGAGTCCCAGAGTCAGACTTGACTAGACTTTATTTATTTATTTGCAGTATTTATATTCCACCCTTCTCACGCCGCAGGCAACTCAGGGTAGATTACAGTGCACATATACATGGCAAACGTTCAATGTCATTAGACATAAAACATATATAGACAGACACAGAGGCAATTTAACATTCCAGCTTTCTGGTTTCATGAGGGTATGCTCGATTCTGGCCACAGGAAGAGCTGCCGCTTCACCGTCCATTGTGACACCGAGTCCTTTGATGGAGTACTTCCTCATTCTTACACACACTGCTGAAAGGTTTTATGGTGTCATAAATTAATTAAATTAGCCTCCCCACATAAAGTGATACCTAAATTTCCTACTTGACAGATGCAACTGTCTTTCAGGATGCATAGGTCAACAGCAAGCTAGATTACTAATAGTCGGGTGCTCACTGGCTTCAAAACTCATAGCCTCTTGATCAGTAATGATTTAGTACAGCTGACTCCTAACTAGCTGTGCCACAGCCCAGTCTAATGTCAAGGGGAAACCTTTACTTTTATTTACTGTAGCTGGACACTCCTTTAACAGTCATGGAATCATGGGTGTTGGAGCACTATTTAGCAGACAATGCTAAAGTCCTAAAATGACAAGTCCTATGATCCCATCACTATGAGTCATGACAGTGAAAGTGGTGTTGAACTACATAAATTGCTCAATGTACATGTGCTCTGTGAGATACCCGTAGCCATTGCTGGACGTCCATCAAAACCCATTCATAATGTTGTTGTCTCACAATATCTGGCAGACCACAGGTTCTCCTCACTCCTCCATCTCTAGGCATCGGAGCATTTTCAAAACCTTGCTTGTTTTTCCTTTTCTTAGCGGAGCAAATCCCGCATGAGGAAAGAACGAAAGCAATGACTCCTGGAAGCTTTGAAATCTAAGCAGATGTTCACAGCCAGGCATCACTGGAGCTCTTTCCCCCCGAGGAACAGCCACAACACTCAGTGTGGGTTTTTCCTGTTCTCTCTGCAAATTTAGAGGGAGGAAACAAAAAGAGAATATAGGGAAGAGCACAGCTGAGTTGTATCACATTTAGAGTTCGGAGAACTCGATTTTGGGGGGTGGGTTTAGCCATAGTATTCCCAGATAGGTAGCTGGGCGTTCTTATGAACAGACTCACTCAAAAATCTGAATGGGTTGGCAGTGACAAAAAAAATCCATAACACTATGTAACAAAATTCAGGAAAATAAAATCTGTTCCTGGACTGAAATGGTTGTTCCTGTTTAATTGTGCGGTACTTACTTTGAAAGTACAGAGTACCATCACTTATTGCGGGTTTTACGTTCCAGCACCACCCGCAATAAGTGAAAATCCGTGAAGTAGGGGTGCTATATTTTAAAAAAATATTTATACATTATTTTAGTACACTATTTTAAGTCTTTATAAACTTAAAATAAAGGAAAGGAGAGGATGGAAAGGCCCTCCAAGGCTGGAGGGAAGGAGGGAGGACTGAGGAGAGAATGCGCCTTGGAGAGCGGCAGCGGCAAAAAACGGCGAAACAGCAAACATTTATTTATTTATTTATTTACTTTATTTATATTCCGCTCTTCTCACTCTGAAGTGGATTACAGTACACATACTTGCAGACAATCCCTGCAGTTCAACATATAAAGACAACATATATAGACATATATAGACGAACAGAGGCAAACTTTTGGCCACCAGGGGGAGCTGACGCACTCCTAATCTCTCAGCGTTTTCCAACGTCCCTTGTTGTTCCTTCCACATTCCTCAGCGATTCCCGGAGTTCTTTAATGGCCTCATAATTCAGTCAAAATTTGCCTCCCCACTTAATGTGGTACCTTTATCTCCTACTTGACAAATGCAACTGTCTTTCGGGCTGCAAAGGTCGACAGCAGGCTACACTTAAGGTCGAGCACCCACCTCAACCTGGGCAGGCCTCGAATTCATGACCTACTGGTCAGAGAGATCTTATGCAGCTGACACTTAGCCAGCTGCGCCACATTCCCGATATACTGCGATATAATTTTAAATTAATTTTTTATTGAACACCGCAAAACAGTGAGTCCACAATAAGCGAACCGCAAAGTAGTGAGGGAACACTGTAGTTGATCTACTCCGGAAACTTCCTTTTTGTGGCTGCCACAAACAACGTTGAATTTATTGCGACTCGATGATAAGATATTCATTGAAAAACTAGAGCAAAATGTGCTTAAGGATGATGTCCCTCCCACAGAAACAAAGTTTATGCTGTTCAATAAAGCTTTTCCATGTTTTTATGACAGACCCAATTAAGAATGACATTTATAACCCAGGAACAAAAACCATGTTACATAGTGAAATAGGTCACTTATGAAGACACAAATATCTGTATATATTACTTATTTAATTTATTGACAGTATTTCTCACCCCGAAACGGACTCAGAGTGGTGTACAGAACACACATATGGCAAACATGCCATGCCCATTATACAATTAACCAGGACAGACAACATAAACAGAGATAAAGGCAGTTCTTCCCATCTTATTTCTGGCATCTTGGAGGCTGTGCTCAACCCCGGCCACAGGGGGGTGCTGTCGCTCCATTTTCCATGTTGAGGAGCTTTCCTTTGATCAATATCCTGCCTTTATTACCTCCCCGTTAAAAGCGGTACCTAGTTTATCTACTCACATTTCTGCTTTCGACCTGCTATGTAGACAAGGGAGCTGGGGCTAATGGCAGGTGCTCAACCCCGACCCAAGCTCGAAATACCGACCTTCTAATCGGCAGGATTTTTTCTGCAGAACAGCAGTTTTGCCTGCTGTGCTAAGCCCGGCCCCAAACAAGAAGAGTTAATTGAATATCTGTCACTCTAGCTGAGTTGAAATAGTGAACCCCCAGATATCTTTTCAGTTTACCTATTATCTCTTTCAGATTTGTTTTTAGTAGTAGAGGTTAGTGGTTAGATCCTTAGTGATAGCTATAGGAAACAAGATAAGTGATGGGCTATAATGTGATGAAAGGTTCTTGTCCCCAGATCAAATGAAATCTGGTGTTTATAAATACCACTTCATTTGAGCCATGTAAGTGGCTTGAATGGAAAGTAATGCCTCCACCTTTGTAACTCTTGAACAGATGGCAGTACTGATATGTGGCAGGTACTGGCTTGTTCAGTAGACTCTCCTCTACAGTTCCATTTTGGCAGGAAGCCTTAGCATTGAACGGTCATGTTGTTAAAGTGCAAAGTATGGAACCCTGCGCAGATGGTTGGTCAATGCGACTTAACCATCATGCAGTCATTGAATTCTTGACAACAGAAGGTGTCACCCCAAAGGAGATTAATCAGAGAATGCAAGCTGTTTATGTGATTGTGTTGATGTGAGTACTGTGCGTCATTGGGCGAGCAAGTTGAAAAATGTTGAGGTGGGAACATCTGACTTGCATGACAAACAAAGAGTTTGACGTCCTGTGACAGCAGCCACCGAGTTTCACAAGCAAACGGTTGACAGATTGATTCAGGACTATTGTCGTAACACTCAGAGAGAAATTTCAAGCATAATCGGCATTTCACAAGAACGTGTGGGTCACATTATTGCTTTGCTTGGCTATTGGAAGATCTGTGCACGATGGGTACCCAGGATGCTGACGCCTGAAATGAAAGCGCACCACAGCAAAACTTCAGAGACTGGATCTCACCACCGTACGGCATCCTCCATACAGTCCAGATTTAGCACTGTCTGACTTCCATCTGTTCCTGATAGTGAAAGAAGAACTGCGGGAACATCATTATGCTTCTGATGAAGACGTTGAGATGCTGGTTGCGGAAACAGAGTGTCGACTTCTTCCGTGACGGCTTCAGAAAACTTGTTCATTGTTGGCAGAAATATATCCCATTGTCTGGTGATTGTGTGGAAAAGTTAATAGTGGTAGTTAAAGAGTGCATTCTAAGGATTATTTCTGCGTTTGATTTATTAAAATATTCCCATCCAAACCCAAGTAACAAAGGTGGAGGCATTACTTTTCATTCAACCCTTACATCTTGTCCCTCTTTCTCACTGCCAGCATTTTAGACTATCAAGTCTTGGAGGGAGTAACCTTGGTTCTTTAGAGCACAAGGTACCAGGTATGTTGGAGTAGTAATTGTTTGTTATACCAGATGCTAACAGTAAGGCGTTTATGTTGCAAATAAACTCAGCACTCCAGGTTAAAGCTTTGAGGAAGATCAGTGGAAGGCACTGAAACTGCTGATAATCTGAAAACTTTGCCAGCTATTTGAAAGAACTTGTATTGATTTATATTTACAAGGCCATTCATTTTGCACTGGCACCCATACAATGCAACTATTATTGGGATATGAAATGATGCTCTGAGTTACACCTTCCTTGCATGCCATCAATACAAGCTCCCTTTTATGACAGTTTTCATGGCGCCTGCATTCGAGGGCCATTCATCGCTGGAGAGACCTTTGGGATGCTTCAAAGGAAACGGATAATGGGGTATTTCTGCTCTAAGAATAAAAAGATTGCTATAGTGCTTTGAAAGGAAACAGAGTTGAGACACGGAGGGATTCTGCCCTTATTATAGAATCCCAAAGAACAGTTGCACACTGAACAACTGTTGAACAAACATCTGCGGAAAGGACTCTGGGGCAAAACCTCTACACGATGGAAAGCCAAACTTCGATGGGCCTCACCCCAGTCTGCCTCAAAACAACATTTATTCACTTTAGTCATAAAACTACAAGCCGCCTTTATGGCCTAGGAAGCAGGGAACTGGTTTTCAGTCCAACCACAATGGCTCACCCTGGTGTAATGGTTAGGAAGAGTCAGTAGATTATGGGCTCACTGGAGATTGCGTTCACCCTGAAGAGCTTCAAGAATTACAAGGAGCAGGAAGAGCACCAAAGCCAATGAGCTCCGATTCTCCAGAGTTATCCTTTCTCCCTCACTTGCCTTTGAGCTGCCTCTATCCAGAGGGAATCCTGTAGGCTCCGGTGACCCGCAGGTGCCCTGGAAGGATTAGATGCCCATAAGCAGCTCTTGATGGAGATTCCCTTCTAGCCAGGGCCCTTCGCACGCCAGAATAATCACAGGAGCTCTCCGCCGCTGCCCCGAGTGCAGCCTCTAATGATGCCAGCTTGAATTTGGTGCCAATGCTAATCAATGGTGAAAGGGATAAGAGAACATTATCTCTTAACTGTTCATTAATTAGGCCTCCGAGAATAAAATGAGGCCCTTCTTTTCGGCATGAATGTTAGAGGTTTGCCCTTTTTCTTTGTGCTTCGGCCCCCACGGCTCCAGGGACACGGAGAGATCACAGCTCGCACTATAAAGCTTTTCTCGGCAACTGACAAGGCTGAATATGTGCTGAAAAAGACAATTTGAAGGGAAGGGAAGAGCTGCAGAGCAGCAACATTTACAGAGTTGCTGGGAATTTCTTCAGTTCCCAGACTGAAGGATTTGGGGAGTTGCACTCCATTTCGGTTCATCCTCGCCTGTGCAAAGAAGGTACATCTTCAGATATTTCAAATGTAGATTCATCTCAATAACATCTGGAGATTGATTCCTGCTGTGGCAAAGAAAACAATGCTTCAGCATTGTTTTTGCACATCCTGAAGTGTTGCAGAAAATACGTTTGCACCGAAATCATATGAACTACTTTTCTTTGCAGAAAAACCATGCTTTGCCTACCTAAGTTGTACTATGAGAGTTATCTAGAACAGTGTTTTTCAACCTTTTTTGAGCCGCGGCACATTTTTTACATTTACAAAATCCTGGGGCACACCACCAACCAAAATGACACTCTAACACAGTAATAAATATAGTTAATATGTGTTTAAATGTATTTATACACTCAGTGTGAAACCTGGGCCTGTTTCGATGAACACAACATAGATATGACTTCCTCTCACATGGCTATCATGTCTTCTCTCAGCCTTCTCTTCTTCAGGCTAAACATGCCCAGCTCTTTTAGCCGCTCTTCATAGGGCTTGTTCTCCAGACCTTTGTGAAATTTCACTCTGAGTGAAACTTGCTTCCAGTTAACTATGGATGTCATGAAGCTGTTATAAACAGTTCCTTCGGGGGGGAAGGGGGAGGCAACTCTCAAAAAATCCAGTAAAATAGTTTTAAAAAACCCAACCATTTCCAAGCGGAGAGGCTCAATTTGTTTCTTGGAAACCTGTGAAGGCTTCAGCCTCCCGATGCTCCCAGGTTCGCTCACTGCCCAATTCACCGACGTGGAGCTTCCGTCTTTGGCTGTTCTCACGAGAAATCCAAGCCAACGCAAAAACGCCAACTCAATCACTTCCGCTCAGTGCTCTGCTTTTGCGGAGGGAGGCAGCGAAAGAGGCCACACAGATCTATGAAACGTATACGTTGGTTTGGATTTCTCACGAGAACAGCCAAAGCCGGAAGCTCCACGTCAGTGAATTGGGCAGTGAGCGAACCTGGGAGCATCGGGAGGCTGAAGCAGCCCTGAGCGGGAGCTGGAGCCATTATGAGTTGAAGCTCCTGAAGGCTTCCCCAAGGTGGGTCTGGCTCTGGCATTCGACGGAGCTCTTTCTTTCCCTCGGGGAGGATCTTTGGGGAGGGGAAGAGGGAGAAAGAGCTGCTAGGAGGGGAAAGAGTGCCAATTTCCCACGGCACACCTGATGATCGCTCGCGGCACACTGGTTGGGAAACACTGATCTAGAAAGTAAGGCTACAAGGCACATAGGTCTTGTGGGGAATTTTCTCAGGGGAAGTTGCCATGTAGTGGGAAGCCAGCGTAAGTGAATGAGCAGTGTCAGTTGTCAGTAGCTCATCGACTGGCATTGTGGTGAAGGTTAAAGATGAGGGTCCTCATTCTGTTTCCATCCAGGTGCAAAGTCTGCACTGTAAAATGCTACCTATATGCTAAGGGCATGAAGGCCGCTGCGATTCATCACAAAATCATTTCAATTTAGGGAGAGGACAATGTCAAAACAGCATGTGAAAAAATGGGTATGGGATATATTGTGAGACCATGAAGAAACTTTGCAGAGCCATCCAAAACAAACATTGTGGGATGCTGATGGCGGGAGTCTGTCTCCTTCATGACAATACACGACCACACACTGCTCATGTAACACAAGAGTTGGATTGTTGTAGGTTGTTCAGACTGTATGGCCACGTTCTAGAAGCATTCTCTCCTGACGTTTTGCCTGCATCTATGGCAGGCATCCTCACAACCTCTGAGGATGCTTGCCACAGGTGCAGGTGAAACGTCAGGAGAGAATGCTTCTAGAATATGGTCATATGGCCCGAAAAACCTACAACAACCCAACAGAAGAGTTGTGGACATCCTTTGGTTGTGATGTTTTAAGCCACCCCTCTCACAGCCCCGATCTGTCATCTAGTTACTATCATCTGTTCACTAAATTGAAGGAACACCTGGGTGGAAAAAAACTGTTCCAATGACGACGAGGTGAAAATCAAAGTGAGGAACTGGCTGAAAAAGGCGGAGGGAAACTTCTATGACGCAGGCATCAAAAACTTGTCCCACAGATGACAAAATGTATTGAACTAAATGGTGACTATGTGGAAAAATAATATAATACTTCATATGCTACAATCCATATTAAGTTTTATTAAAATACTAGCTTGGGGACCCGGCAGTGCCCAGGTTATTTGAGAAAGGCATTGTGTGCCAAGGTTGGTCTTTGGTACTTTAAGTCCCATCATCTACGGTCCACCCTCCTCCAAACTGCAGTAGAAGATAGTGTGGGTCATGGGGGCTCTGTGTGTCACGTTTGGTCTTGATCATTCATTGGATGAGTGTTGCAGCGGTCTCGGAAGCTGAGTGAAGGTACTTCAAGTCCCATCATCTGTGGCCCATCCTCCTTGAAACAGCACCAGGATGTAGAGTGGGTCAAGGGGGCTTTGTGTGCCATTTTTGGTCTGTATTGGTCATTGGATGAGGGTCGTGTTGTTTTCAGGAAGTGAGTGAAGGTACTGCAAGTCCCATCATCCATGGTCCATCCTTCCTCAAACTGCACCAGGATGTAGAGTGCATCTTGGGGAATCTGTGTGGCAAGTTTGGTCTTGTTATGTCATTGTTGGGGGCCTAGTCAGGAAAATCAAGTTGAGGAAGCCTTACTGTCATTTCAGACCCTAAACAATATCCCATGACCTGAGGCCTAGTCAGGAAAATCAAGTTAAGGAAGTCTTGCTGTCAATTTTGGGCCTGGTCTGTGATTTATAGAGGCTACAGTGTTGTTTGAGAAGTGAATCAGGTGAAGGTACTGCAAATCCCATAGTTCGTGGCCCATCCTGCCCTAAACCACACCAAGTTGTGAAGTGGGCCATTGGGCCCCTGTGTGCCAAGTTTGTTCCTGATCCGTTATTGCTGTGGGCCGCAGTGACTGACTGCCTGAGGCCTTTACTTTTCCCTCTGCGAAACCTCTTAGAATGTTGGAATGTAGATGGCCAATCAGAGTCCTTTATGCAAATACCATTTCAGTGGCAACCAATCCCCTTTGTCTGGTGTCTTAGAATGTTGGAGTTCTGAGGCTGCCCAATCAGAGTCCTTTATGCAAATAGTCCCACAGTGGCAACCAATCAAAATGCTGGCACATATTCCTCGCACCGCACTACCACCCGCCAGGGCCGTAGCCAGGATTTTGATTCGGGGGGGGGGGGGGGGCGCTGAGGCTGTGTGGAAGAGGGTCTACCCTAGCAAACCTTTTGTATTGTTATCCCAATAACCCCAGAAATGTGGGATATAATGAGCATGGTGATCAGATCATGATATGAATAAACATAACAGTTTAAATAATGTACCAGTAAGGCCTTTTCGCGGACCACCCTGAGAATTTCGGGGGGGGGCTGAAGCCCCCTTAGCCCCCCCCCTGGCTACATGCCTGCCACCCGCAAACACTGACTTTTATTATATACATACATAGATAGATAGATAGATATCCATTCTTTGTATTTATTAACATATCTTGTAATCTTACTTTCCAGATAACCCTCATTTGGGGGGGGGGGGGGGGCAATTTCTAGAATCACAAATGACAACCTGCACAAAAGCAAAGGTCTTGCACACAACGCCACCTTTGTCTCTGGAAAATTGCACAAGAAAACTCATAGTCCAAGATCTGTATTTCAACAGGTAGCTCGGGTACTCTATATGTGTCAATTTGAGGTGTTTCCTCTCTTCTTTTAAATTATATAAACATGAAGAAAAACACTAATTGTAGGAGATTTTCCTCTCCCTGCCAATTACGTTCATGTAAAGTTTCTCCAAGGGCGGCCTAACAGCACAGGAGTGGAAATGTCAGTGCGGAAGCCACTGTTAACACAGTTTGATGCTTCAGACGTGCAGAATGGCTTGACAACAGCGGCGCTCTTTTGACATTAAGATAGTTAATTAAACCTCTAGAATTCTGCACTTTCAATATAAGTCAAATCAATGTATCGAAACAGGAGGGAGCAGAGGACGACTTGTGCCAGCCCAAAGCCTCCAGCAATTGCAGTTCTATTTCGCTCTTTCAAAGGAACCTGTTTGGCTGGGACCATTGAGGCATGTGAGGCTGCCCTATATATCAAATGTGTTGAGTGAGTTGCTTTAGGTTCAGAGCAAGCAAAGGTGAACAGAAATATCATCTTGGGTTAGATAACTGGTTTCGTCAATTATCTCCCCCCCCCCAAATGAATAACCCACAGTTGCCATTGGCAAATTATTATATTCTTTCATATTTTAAAGGGGTTCGGTGCAGGCCCGGATTAAGACCTTTTTGCGCCCTAGGCCACTCTTTGGAATTACGCCCCCTTTCGCAGGGCGCCACTCAGGCCCCGCCCCAGAGGGAGTGAT
Source organism: Anolis apletophallus (assembly GCA_030556195.1). Lineage (NCBI taxonomy): Eukaryota > Metazoa > Chordata > Lepidosauria > Squamata > Anolidae > Anolis > Anolis apletophallus. The sequence continues at coordinate 21,239,185 of JARBWK010000016.1, read as the reverse complement.
GTCGCTTGGGCCCCGCCCCTGAAGGGAGTGACATCACTCGGGCCCTGCCCCCGGAGGGAGTGACGTCGCTCGGGCCCCGCCCCCGAAGGGAGTGATGTCACTCGGGCCCTGCCCCCGGAGGGAGTGACGTCGCTCGGGCCCCGCCCCCGAAGGGAGTGACGTCACTCGGGCCCCCCGGAGGGAGTGACGTCGCTTGGGCCCCGCCCCTGAAGGGAGTGACATCACTCGGGCCCTGCCCCCGGAGGGAGTGACGTCGCTCGGGCCCCGCCCCCGGAGGGAGTGACATCACTCGGGCCCCGCCCCCGGAGGGAGTGACGTCGCTTGGGCCCCGCCCCTGAAGGGAGTGACATCACTCGGGCCCCGCCCCCGAAGGGAGTGACATCACTCGGGCCCTGCCCCCGAAGGGAGTGACATCACTCGGGCCCCGCCCCCGGAGGGAGTGACGTTGCTTGGGCTGCACTCCTCCTCCCTCCCTCCTTCTGAGACCACAGCGAGTTGTCCCAGTGGCAGCTTTCATGTAGCGCAGCTGCTGCCGCCTTTGGGACAACTCGCCGTGGTCTCAGAAGGAGAGAGGGAGGAGGCTGAGCAACATTACTCCCTCCGGGAGCGGGCCTGAGCAACATTACTCCCTCCGGGGGCGGGGCCCGAGTGATGTCACTCCCTCTGGCGCTATGCAAAGTGTGAGTCAGAGAGCAGCAGAGCCCGAGCGCTGAAGACAGGCAGGCAGGCAAGCAGCCGGAGGGGCGGAAAGGCATGCAGGCAGGGAGTCAGCCAGCTAACGGGGGAAAAGGAGGGAAGGGAACTCGTGGGAGAAATATGGGTCCCCCAAAGGCCATCCAGCCTGACCCCCTTCAGCCAAGCAGGAAGGCACCACCCAAGCCCTCCCGACAGATGAGCATGGAGACTCTGGCTATACATTAAGGCAGGCAGCATCTTTATTAAGGGCTTGGAAGTAGGTTTAGACTAGATATGGTCAAACTTGGGCCTTCCTCCAGGTGTTTTGGGCTTCAACTAATATTGCGATATAATTCTTATAATACAAGGTGGTATGTAATTGTTGTATTGTGACAATGACATAGTATGTTGTATTTGATATTATAGTAATATACGTATATTGTGTATACATATAATATTGATAATGTTGTAATGTAATGCAATATAATAATAATAATATATTTTGTGTTCATCGAAACAGGCCCATGTTTCACACTAAGTGAGTGTATAAATACATTTAAAAACATATTAACTACAGTATATGTATTACTGTGTTAGAGTGTCATTTTGTGTCATTTTGGTTGGTGGTGTGCCCCAGGATTTTGTAAATGTAAAAAAATGTGCCGCGGCTCAAAAAAGGTTGAAAAACACTGCTCTAGTGTGATGAAGTGGTAGTTTGTGGCAACTGTGAAAACAAAGTTTGTGGAGTATAACAACTACTTGCAAAGTAGGTAAAAGTAAAGGCTTCCCCTTGACATTAAGTCCGGTCATGTCCGACTCTGGTGTTCACCTCCATTTCTAGACTGAAGAATCGGAGTTGCCCATAGACACCTCCTAGGTCATGTGGCCAGCATTACTGCATGGAGCACCGTTACCTTCCTGCTGGAGCGGTATCTATTGATCTACTCACATTTGCATGTGTTCAACCTGCTAGTTTGGCAGAAGCTGGGGCTTACAGTGGAAGCTCACCCCGCTCCCCGGATTCGAACTGGAGACCTTTTGGTCAGCAAGTTCAGCAGCTCAGCAGTTTAACCCACTGCACCACCGTGGGCTCCTTCTGAGTAAGGACCGCACAATTAAACAGGAAATAATACTTTCAAACCAGGAACAGAATTTCTTTCTAATTTTGTTATGTAGTGTTATTGAAAAGGTGGACTGCCTTTTCTGAAAGTTTCCAGGGAAAACAAAGTCACTCCCTATCTTTTTATATGGATTTTAAAGCTGGATGCAACCGAGGGACATACTTTGCTTAACTTGGCTTAGTTTTGCCTCTCCACTTGCTAACTGATCAGTCCAGGATCCAATCCGCTCACCTCCCTTTCCCTACCTCTCCGAAAGCCATTGATGTGAAGTCCACCGCTGTTCTCTTGCTTGTCATGTGCCGCCATGCTCCCTTGGACCTGAACCTCTGCCTGCTGTAGCACATTTGTCAACGATTTGCCTTGCACTGCTGCGGCTCTCCTATGTGAGCGTTCCCAGTAGGCTGTGCTCTTATTCCTTCTGAAGCCGATGGCAAAGACAAGTCTCGGAAAACACCCAGGAGACCTTAAGCTTCTTATTGAAGCAAGAGTTCAATGTCAGGTAGCCCACCCTCAAGGAGGAACACACACACCGCTGCAAAACCACAATTCCTACTGACCCTTCTCCCTATAGAGCAGGCATGGGCAATAATAATAATAATAATAATAATAATGGGCAAACTTCGGTCCTCCCTCCAGGCGTTTTGGACGTCAACTCCCACAATTCCTAACAGCCTCAGGCTGTTTCCTTTCCCCCCACTCAGCCACTTAATAACAAAATTTGAAAAGTTTTCTGTTCCTGGTTCGAAAGCATTATTTCCTGTTTAATTGTGCGGCACTCACTTTATTTATATATCTTATTTATTATTTGGTCTTGTATGCTGCCACTCCCCGAGGGCTCGGAGCGGCTCACAGTCCTTATAAAAACATAAGACAGAGTAAAACATCCAATTAAACTAGAACAAAATTACAATTTCAAGAGTCAAATGCCAACTGAAAGAGAAAGGTCTTGCAGGCCCTGCGAAAGGATGACAGATCTCGCAAGGCACGGACTTCGGTTGGCAAAGCATTCCAAATAGATGGCACCACCACAGAAAAGGCTCTGCGCCGAGTGGATGGTAGTGGATGGTTTTATGACTAGGCACTTCGAGGAGGTTCAGATCTTCAGAATGAAGTGATCTCTGGGTTGGTAGGGGGAGAGACGGTCCCTCAAATACATTGGCCCCAGACCATATAAGGCCTTGAAGGTTAACACCATCACCTTGAAAGTGATCCAGTGCTCGACCGGGAGCCAGTGGAGCTGCTGAAGGATGGGAGTTATGTGACATCTCACTGGGACTCCACCGACAAGTCGTGCAGCGGCATTCTGGATGAGCTTAAGTTTCCGGATCACAGACAAGGGCAGGCCAATGTACAGGGCATTACAGTAGTCTAGTCTCGAGATGACCGTGGCTTGGATCACTGTGGCTAGGTTGTCTCTAGATAGATAGGGGGCCAGTCGCCTAGCCTGCCGCAGGTGGAAGAAAGCGGTTTTTCTAACAGTGGAGACCTGAGCCTCCATTGTCAGCAAAGGGTCTAAAACAACCCCAAGGCTCTTTACTGAAGATGATGGGCATAGTGTCACGCCACCCAGGGTAGGCAGTTGGACCACCTCACCATCCTGTCACCCCAGCCACAGTATCTCTATCTGGATTCACCCTCAATCTGCTGGCACGCACCCATCCAGTAACGGCTTCAAGGCACTGATGGAAACTAGAGGGTATGGAGTCCAGTTGGCCTTCCATCTTCAGAACAAGCTAGGTGTCATCAGCGTACGGATAACATTCCAGCCCAAAACTTCGAACCAGCCTAGCAAGTGGCTGCATGTCGTTGTTCTACACCAGAAACTTTGTTTTTGTGGCTGCCATTTTAAACCTTTCAATGTGATGCTTTTAATCTTACATATCCCACCAGAGCATTGCAGCATACCATTGCGCACGTGGCAGCGCTCAGGCTTCATTGTAGTCAGTGGCCTGTGGTTTGCTTTTCTGCACAAGTTATATATATATATATATATATATATATATATATATCGTATTTTTCGCACCATAAGACGCACCTGCTGATAAGACGCACCTAGATTTTAGAGATGGAAAATTGGGGGAAAAAATGGGGGCTGTCTACTCTATGGGACACTAATATGGAGGGGGGGGAGGCGCTGGAGCAGGGGGGGGGCGGCGATATACTCACGCTATATTTGCGCCCCGGCGGCTCCCGGCAGCTCCGCTGCCGTGTCGCCGCAGCCAGTCGGCGGCGCGGAGGAACGGGGGCGGAAGAGGGGACTCACGGGGCGGGAGGGAGGGAGGGAAGGAGGAAGAGGCCGCAGCGCCTCCGCAGGGCTCCCTCCCTCCGGCGAGGCCTTCCTCCTCTTCCTCCTCGGCAGAGGCGCGACGGAGTGATGTCACGAAGGGAGGGAGGGAAGGAAGGAGGAAGAGTTCCCTCCCTCCCTCCGGCCTCTCTTCCGGCCGTCCTTACAGCGCGCGGCCGGCGAGGCCTTCCTCCTCGCCAGAGCGCGACGGAGTGACGTCACGAAGATGCGCCTCTGGCTTCGGCCTTTCGGAGACGCAGCGGTAGCAGCAGCAGCGCCCCCGGAAAGGCCCGAAGACAGAGGCGCATTTTCGTGACATCACTCCGTCGCGCCTCTGCCGAGGAGGAAGAGGAGGAAGGCCTCGCCGGAGGGAAGGAGCCCTGCGGAGGTGCTGCGGCCTCTTCCTCCTTCCCTCCCTCCCTCCCGCCCGTGAGTCCCCTCTTCCGCCCCGTTCCTCCGCGCCGCCCGAATGGCTGCGGCGACACGGCAGCGGGAGTCTGGCCATCTTGCGGGCGCAGCCGGGAGCCGCCGGGGCGCGAATATAGCGTGAGTATATCGCCGCCCCCCCTCTGCTCCAGCGCCTCCCCCCCCTCCCTGCCTGCATCTTCGCTCCATAAGACGCGGCTCATTTTTCTTCCTACTTTGGGAGGAAAAAAACTGCGTCTTATGGTGCGAAAAATACGGTATATACACACACACACACATATATACACACACATATATACACACACATACATACTGTATATACAATACATTATACTATTAGCATAGCACAATATTAGTAACATACATTCCAATATTGTACTACACCAGTATACTCTAATATTATTAGTAATATTACATGTAATATGAAATATATAATTATTATATTGTATTATTATTACTATTATATTGTATTATAATATTATTATCATTATTATATTTGTATACAATATATTATATTATTACCACAGTACATCAGTAATATATCAATACTATAATATATTATATTAATATACGAGTCTTAAAATGCCAGTTTGAATAGCAGTAAAAGCGCAACAGCTCTTGGTCTGCAGCCTTTCGCTCCAAAATCTTATGAATCAAGGTCTCTACAATCCATAGATTGATAGTATATAAAATAAGTGCAAGGTGAAGGCACCCTCCCCCTCTCAATTATACTGGCTGCACAGTATAATTTCTCCAGTGGTGTTGGGGGCAGGCATCCTGTATAATGTGGCATGTTTCATTAAGGGCCACATCCACTGTTTTCACATGGTGAGATGTACTCCACGGTGGGCATGTGTACCCAGCAACAGAGTAACCAAGCGCAAGGGCAAATGTCTTCACTGTGTCTGGTTGTGATCCCCAGGTTGTTCCAGTCAGCTTTCGTAGGATATTATTTCTAGCTTGGTAGTCGAGCAGTGCTTCTTGTAAGTCAGAGCACGGCCCAGAGCGACTCCCAGGTATTTCGGTCTGGGTCATGATGCTCATCTCCATTTGATATGTTTTAATGGTTTTTTATGGTTGATATGGTTTTTATAATATTAGGTTGAATGTTTTTAACTGTACTTTATGAATGTATGGCATCAAATTCTGCCAATTTCTGTAAGCCGCCTTGAGTCGCTATGAGGCTGAGAAAGGCAGGCTACAAATGCCGCAAATAAATAAACAAACAAACAAACAAACCCAAGAGCCGGCTTTGTCCATAGACAAAGGTCATGTCCGACTCTGGGGGTTGGTGCTCATCCCCATTTCTAAGCCAAAGAGCTGGTGTTGTCCATAGACACCTCCGAGGTTATGTGGCCAGCATGATTGCATGGAGTGTCGTTACCTTCCCGAAGAAGCAGTACCTATTGATCTATTCACATTTGCATGTTTTCAAACTGCTAGGTTGGCAGAAGCTTGGCCTAACAGTGGAAGCTCACCCTGCTTCCCAGATTCGAACCTGTGACCTTTCGGTCAGCAACTTCAGCAGCTCAGCGCTTTAACCCACTGCACCACTAGGGACTCCTTATTATCTAACTAAGCAGTTTATTTACTACTGAGGCCCCTTCTAGGTAAAGGTAAAGGTTTCCCCCTGACATTAAGTCCAGTCGTGTCTGGCTCTGGGACTCTGGTGCTCATCTCCATTTCTAAGCCAAAGAGCCGGCGTTGTCCATAGACACCTCCAAGGTCATGTGGCCAGCATGACTGCATGGAGTGCCGTTACCTTCCCGCCGGAGCAGTACCTATTAATCTACTCACATTTACATGTTTTCAAAACGTTAGGTTAGCAGAAGCTGAAGCTAACAGCGGGAGCTCACCCCATCCCGCAGATTCAAACCACCAACTTTTGGTCAGCAAGTTCAGCAGCTCAGCGGTTTAACCTGCTTCACCACTGCAGCCCGTGGCTAGTGCCTTATCAAACCCCACAATTCCATAGCATTGAGCCAGTGCAATCAAAGTGGTGCCAAACTGCATTCATTCTGTAGTGTAGAGCAGTGTTTTTCAACCTTTTTTGAGCCGCGGCACACTTTTTACATTTACAAAATCCTGGGGCACACCACCAACCAAAATGACACTCTAACACAGTAATACATATAGTTAATATGTTTTTAAATGTATTTATACACTCAGTGTGGAACCTGGGCCTGTTTCGATGAACACAACATAGATATCCTGGCAGGAATGGTAGAAAGACAAAAACTTCCCACACAGAACTCCCATAACCAAGAGAAAATGCTGTAAGAGTTTGGTGGGCATTGACCTTGAGTTTTGGAGTTGTAGTTCACCTATATCCAGAGAGAACTGTGGACTCAAACAATGTTGGATCAGGACCAAACTTGGCATGAATACTCAATATGCTGAAATCTAAACACAGATGGAGTTTGGGGAAAATAGACCTTGACATTTGGGAGTTACAGTTTCTGGGATTTATAGCTAACACACAATCAAAGAGAATCCGGAACTCTTGCAACAATGGAATTGAACCAAACTTGGCATATTGAACTCTTATTACCAACAGAAAGTACTGAAAGGGTTTGCTTGGGAATTGACCTTGAGTTTGGAAGTTGTAGTTCACCTACACGCAGAGAGCACTGTGGGCAGGAGGGGGAAGAAAGGCAATTGGAGGTTCCAATTTCCCACGGCACACCTGATGATCACTCACGGCATACTAGTGTGCCACGACACACTGGTTGGGAAACACTGGTGTAGAGACATCCTTCACTATCTTTCCACTGCAGACCACTTCCTCTGATACAATGGAATGCAGTACTGATGGCTAATAATTTGCCGGCAGCAGGATGAGAGCAAAACTGGATGCAACAAGAGAAAATCACACTGTAGCACAAACAATTCGCACAAACATCTTGGCAACGCGTGAGGCAGTTAGCCCATGATTAAGCAAGGGCATTCTGTCGAGGACCAGAGTGAGTCTCCACCTTGGACGGCTAACCTTGTCTCCCCCTGCGTCTTCCATGTTGTGTTCCAAAATGCCCATAGACAGAGACATCTTTGGCAGCAGCCTGCTGACCATTTTGAGCATTGCCTCCCTTCTTGCCAGCTAGCTAAAGGCGGCCCAGATGCAGGGAGGCCGAGCAGCAGCAGAAAGGAAAGGCGCATGGAGCACACAGAGCCTGGATGTCGATTTTCCTCTCGGCCTGTTCACATGCTCACTATGTATCTCCACACTCCGCTCTCTCCCAAAACACCCCCTGGCACTCCATTCTGCAAAATCCCTTCCCTTGGAATGCTTGACAAACGAATTGCACAACGTCACCGAGGAGGAATAATTGAGGAAGGCGACAAAAGCCCGTTGGAAGAGCGGAACCCAAACAAGCAGCTAAAGGGAACACGGCAAAGGAGGATAATTTGGTAATTATGCCTTCCCTTCACCCTTTCTCTATTTGGCAAAGGAGGAAACACTGTGGCAAAACACTATAAACAAATCTGTAATTGTGTATATACATGTGTGTGTGTGTGTGTGTGTGTGTGCATGGCCAGATTATCCATAAGGCCACACTAGGCCACGTCCTAGGGGCGTAACTCGAGGAGGGCGCAGAAATCTTGGGCGAAAAATAAATATTTTATTTTATTTTAATATTATTTTATTGCCTGCGCCGTGGTACCGCGAGACTTCTGGGTAATGTAGACCCGCGGCCACGAAAGTTCCGCCTTCCAGTGATTCCAGCCCATGGAAAAGAAGAACCCAGAAGCGACCCGCCCACCTCCACGCCAGGGAGCTACCATTGCGCAGTGGCAGCACGTGTCGTAAAGAGCCCCGATTGGCTGCCGCGCTAGCTTTTCCTGCTTCTGCTATGCCTTAGCAGAAGTAGGAGGACTGCCGCGGCGGCAGCCAATCAGGATGGCGTAATTTCGAACTGTGGCCTAGGGCACCAAAAGGTATTGATCCGGGCCTGTGTGTGTGTGTGTTCGGCCTGATGGGGAGTACCCGAGGAAGACGACATCTCACAGGATTGAATAGGAAGCATGAGCAGAGAAGGGCACACTGGCAGCCTAGCTAAGACAGAGGAAAGGTAACGATTTCCCCTTGACATTAAGTCCAGTCATGTCTGACTCTGGGAATTGGTGCTCATCTCCATTTCTAAGCTGAAGAGCCGGCATTGTCCGTAGGCACCTCCAAGGTAATGTGGCCTGCATGACTGCATGGAGCGCCGTTACCTATTGATCTACTCTACTGATCTACTCATAGATCTATTCATCAACTAAAATGATCAAGGGTCTGGAGAACAATCCCTATGAGGAGCGGCTTAAAGAGCTGGGCATGTTTAGCTTGCAGAAGAAAAGGCTGAGAGGAGACATGATGAGGGCTATGTATAAATATGTGAGGGGGAGACACAGGGAGGAGGGAGCAAGCTTGTTTTCTGCTGCCCTGAAGACTAGGACGCAGAATAATGGCTTCAAACAAGAAAGGAAATTCCATCTGAACATTAGGAAGAACTTCCTGACCGTGAGAGTTGTTCTGCAGTGGAACTCTCTGCCCCGGAGTGTGGTGGAGGCTCCTTCTTTGGAGGCTTTTAAACAGAGGCTGGATGGTCATCTGTCGGGGGTGCTTTGAATGCGATTTTCCTGCTTCTTGGCAGAATGGGGTTGGACTGGATGGACCATGAGGTTTCTTCCAACTCTAGGATTCTATAATTCTAAATTCATATTTGCATGTTTTTGAACTGCTAGATTGACAGAAGCTGGGGCTGACAGCGGGAGCTCACCCTGCTCCCCGAATTTGAACCTGTCACCTTTCAATCAGCAAGTTCAGCAGCTCAGCGCTTTAACCCACTGCACCACTGGGGACTCCTTCTTATCTAACTACAGCGGTTTATTTACTACTGAGGCCCCTTCTAGGTAAAGGTAAAGTTTTCCCCCTAACATTAAGTCCAGCCATGTCTGACTCTGGGGGTTGGTGCTCATCTCCATTTCTAAGCCGAAGAGCCGGTGTTGTCCATAGACACCTCCAAGGTTATGTGGCCAGCATGGCTGCATGGAGCTCACCCTGCTCCCTGAATTGCCGGAGCAGTACCTATTGATCTACTCACATTCGCATGTTTTCGAATTGCTAGGTTGACAGAAGCTGGGGATGACAGTGGGAGCTCACCCTGCTCCCTGAATTTGAACCTGTGGCCTTTCGCTCGGCAAGTTCAACAGCTCAGTGGTTTAACTCACTGCGCCACTGGGGGCTCCCAGTTAAGACAATCAGCTGTCATCAATCACTTTTTATCTCATAAGGAAAGCGTTTTATCACTTTATGTCTCCTCTCCCCATTCAAGTCAACAGACTTTCCTAAAATGTGGAAGGTTTTTTTGCATTGGTAAAGTGTTTATGGAGAGAGAGGGAGGGAGGGAGTAACCAGGCTTGCATTTCTATATTTTCCCTGCAAACAGTGCGTAATTCAGGAGTGCATTGGTTGGCCATAAAGGTGTACGACAGCATTCCCTTTTTTTTTTTTGCAATGACAGTGCAGGGAGAGGGAGCGAGGGAAAGAGAAGGGGAATATGCGCTCTGAGTGCTAATGAGCTGACACTGCAGTGCTGGAGCAATGTTGTGTAGTGCACTACAAGTGCGGAACAAGAGGGGGTGGGTAGGGGGAAAAAAACCACACTGGCAATGCCATTTTTGAGGGAACCGGAGTGACAGGACTCCAAGCATATTTCAATCACTAATGGCAACAGACGCAGCAGGGATTTTAATTTAAAACAAAAAGAAAGACATGCAGGAGAGAGAGAGAGAGAGAGAGAGAGAGAGAGAGAGAGAGAGAGAGAGAGAGAGAGAAATTATATCGGGAGATGCTCGTGATGGAGTTATGCACTGAAGCAGTTCAGTTCCAATATATTCCAACAAAGCTGTCTCATCCCATAGGCAATGGCTCTGTTTGCTCAAGCTCACAAAGCGTTCGAGGCTCCGCTTCTCTCAAAGATGCACCAACCAAGAGGTATCAAGTCTCTCCATGGATCTTAATTCACCTGTAGGTTTAGGTGGGAACTCTGCAGGATCCCTCTGCCTCCTCCCCTCAAGGAATCAGGATTAGAAACATGAGAAACATTGGGTTGTTGTGAGTTTTCCAGAAGCATTCTCTCCTGACATTTTGCCCACATCTATGGCAGGCATCCTCAGAGGTTGTGAGGTCTGTTGGAAACTAGGATAAGGGTTTTTATATATATACCAGCTGAGGACCCGGCGGTGACCGGGTTAATTGAGAAAGGCATTGTGTGGCAAGGCTGGTCTTTATGAGTGGGTTATGTGGCTTGCAGTAGTCTCTGGAAGTTAGTGAGGGTACTGCGAGTCCCATCGCCAAGGTCCATCCTTCTCCAAACTGCACCAGGATGTGGAGTGGGTCATGGGGACTCTGTGTGCCAAGTGTGGTCTTCATCAGTCATTGGATGAGGGTTGCAGCCGTCTCTGGAAGTGAGGGAAGGTACTGGAAGTCCTTTATGCAAATACTCCCTCAGTGGCAACCTATCCCCTTTGTCTGTTGCCTTAGAATGTTCTGAGGCTGGCCAATCAGAGTCCTTTATGCAAATACTCCCTCAGTGGCAACCAATCGAAATGCTGCCACTATTCCTCCTCACCTCCACACCTCCCGCCGCAAACACTGACTTTTATTATATACATAGATATATCTGTGGAATGATGTCCAGGGTGAGAGAAAGAGACCTTTCCAACAAACCTCACAACTGCTGAGGATGCCTGCCAATTGCAACATTCACACTTGTCTCAAGCGGACAAGAATTCTTTCTCCCATTCTGGACATCATTTCACAGATAGATAGATAGATAGATAGATAGATAGATAGACATACCACACTTGCCACTTTGTTGGAAGGTATTAGCTGGCCCTGACTGTTTCCCCAGGCAGGGAGCAGCCAAGCTTTGAAGCTGCAAGGCTACTCAATGCTAATCAAGATGGTCAATTGTAACATTCACACTTGCCTCAGGCAGAAAAGAGTTCTTTCTCCCATTCTGGACATCATTCCACAGATAGAGAGAGAGAGAGGGGGAGAGAGAGAGAGAGAGAGAGAGAGACAGACAGACAGACAGACAGACAGACCACACTTGCCACTTTGTTGGGAGGTATTAGCTGGCCCTGACTGTTTTCCCGGCGGGAATCAGCCAGGGTTTGAAGCTGCAAGGCTACTCATTGCTAATCAAGGTGGCCAATTGCAACATTCACACTTGCCTCGAGCAGACAAGAGTTCTTTCTCCCATTCTGGACATCATTCCACAGATATACAGTATAAACCCCACTTGCCACTTTGTTGGGAGGTATTAGCTGGCCCTGACTGTTTCCCCGGGCAAGGAGCAGTCAGGCTTTGAAGCTGCAAAGCTACTCAATGCTAACCAAGATGGCCAATTGTAACATTCACACTTGCCTCAAGCAGACAAGAGTTCTTTCTCCCATTCTGGACATCATTCCACAGATATATAAACCCCACTTGACACTTTGTTGGGAGGTATTAGCTGGCCCTGACTGTTTCCCCAGCAGGAATCAGCCAGGCTTTGAAGCTGCAAGGCTACTCAATGCTAATCAAGGTGGCCAATTGCAACATTCACACTTGCCTCAAGCAGACAAGAGTTCTTTCTCCCATTCTGGGCATCATTCCATATAAACCCCATTTTTCTAGTTTACAACAGACCTCACAACCTCTGAGGATGTCTGCCATAGATACAGGTGAAACATCAGGAGAGAATGCTTCTGGAACATGGCCAGACAGCCCGGAAAGCTCACAACAACACAGTGATTTTGGCCATGAAAGCCTCTAACAATACATGAGAAACATTATTTAACAAGACAGAAAGCAACTAAACGCATACACAGCCTTGCTTATCAAGGAATTCACCTTGATTAGCATTGAGTAGCCTTGCAGCTTCAAAGCCTGGCCACTTCCTGCCCAGGAAACAGTCAGGGCCAGCTAACACCTCCCAACAAAGTGCCAAATGGGGTTTATATATCCGTGGAATAATGCCCAGAATGGGAGAAAGAACTCTTGTCTGCTTGAGGCAAGTGTGAATGTTACAATTGGACTATGTTTTTATCTAGGAGACGTAATGATGTTACTATTATTATTATTATTATTGTCATGGTTTTAATCGATATGCTAATGTTTTTAATTGTTTTAAATGTTTGTTTCTTTTATGATGTTGTTGGCATTGAATTGTTGCCTTGTGAACTGCCTCGAGCTGCCTTCGGGCTGAGAGGGAGCAGTATACAAATGTACTAAATAAATAAATAAATAAATAAATAAATAAATAAATTTCGACATCCACGTTTTTTCAACTGAAATACACCCGGTTGCAGTAAAACTGGAAACTGCAACAGAGAGGAAGGTTTTCTTCCACCTGGCTTTGATTCCGCAAAATGCCATGAAGATTTCCATTTTAAATCAGGGAATGGGATACATATGGTCCTCTAAAGCAGTGTTTCCCAACGTTTTTTGAGCCGCGGCACACTTTTTATATTTACAAAATCCTGGGGCACACCACCAACCAAAATGACACAAAATGACACCCTAACACAGTAATACATATAGTTAATATGTTTTTAAATGTATTTATACACTCAGTGTGAAACCTGGATCTGTTTCTATGAACACAACATAGATATCCTGGCAGGAATGGCAGAAAGACAAAAACTTCCTACACAGAACTCCCATAATCAAGAGAAAATGCTATATGTGTTTGGTGGGCATTGACCTTGGGTTCTGGAGTTGTAGTTCACCTATATCCAAAGAGCACTGTGGACTCAAACAATGTTGGATCAGGATCAAACTTGGCATGAATACTCAATATGCCCAAATGTGAACACAGATGGAGTTTGGGGAAAATAGACTTTGACATTTGGGAGTTACAGTTTCTGGGATTTATAGTTAACACACAATCAAAGACCATCCTGAACTCTTGCAACAATGGAATTGAACCAAACTTGGCATATTGAACTCTCATTACCAACAGAAAGTACTGAAAGGGTTTGCTTGGGAATTGACCTTGAGTTTAGAAGTTGTAGTTCACCTACACCCAGAGAGCACTGTGGACTCAAACAATGTTATGTTATGTTGTTGTTTGTTTTCTATCCGAAATCACAATGTTGGAAGGAGGCTCACCACTTTAAGGTCCCTTAAACAGGCATGGGAAAACTTTGGCCCTCTAGATGCTTTGGATTTCAATTCCCACCATTCCTAACAGCCTGAGGCCCTTTCCTGCTTAAATGGCTGAGGGGGGAAAAGGAAAAGAGCCTGTGGCTGCTAGGAATGCTGGAAGTTTGAGTCCAAAACACCTGGAAGGTCCAAGTTTGCCCATGCCAGCTTTCGACAGAGACCTCTTCCTCCCCCTTCGCGCCCTTTCTTCCCCCTCCTGCTGAACACTTACTTTTTCTTCTACATTGCCGTTTCTGCCGCCATTTTGATCCAAGGGGGCAGCGTGAGCGTGTTCAGGAGGGGAAGGGGGAGGGAGGAAGATATGACCCGTGTGGGCGCTACTGCGCAGACTCGCCCCAGAGCAAAGTGAGGCATAGCGAGGCTGGGAAGAAGGGAGCCCGAGTGGAGAAGAAAAAGTGTGCGGCAGGAGGGGGAAGAACGGGTATTGGAGGTTCCAATTTCCCACGGCACACCTGATGATCGCTCACGGCACACTAGTGTGCCACGGCACACTGGTTGGGAAACACTGCTCTAAAGGCATCACTGGACTATAATTCCCAACATCCACAGCCAGTACTGACTGGAGTTGCAGCCAACAACATCCCAAGAGATGCAGATGCCATTCCTTTGGTTTGAATCAATCATTCCGAGATGAAATGCCACCTTCCCATTTGGCACTCCCTTCCCCAAACCAAGATGTATTCATTCAATATATATATTTTCAAAGGTGGAGATTTAGAGGCCAGTTTCTCAGGTTTCAAGGCACATTGTTCAACAGACAAAGCTTGAGAAAGTTGGGATGTTGTGAGTTTTCTGGGCTGTCTGGCCATGTTCCAGAAGCATTCTCTCCTGACATTTTGCCCACATCAATGGCAGGCATCCTCAAAGGTTGTGAGATTTAGGAACTTGGGAAAGTTCTCCCCCCACCTCCCTACTACAGATCCCAGCAGACTATTTTGGACTATCGCTCCAACTGGCCAAGGTGACCTACAACAACAACAACAACAACAACACTAGAATGACTGGGCTGCACAATAAAACATTTATGATGAGGTTCAAAGTACCTCTGAACAACCCAACCCAAAATTCCCCCCTTACAAAGTGTCCCAGTTCCAAAAGAAAGGGATGTTTACCCAAAGTTTGATCATTCTTCTTCATTTAACCACAATATTCTGGAATCAGAAATAGTATTTAATCAGTGAGCTTCTATCACCAATGGAAGACTTGAATTTTCCTTCCGCATGTTGCAGCACCTGCTATCGTGAGGATTTATCTTAGGGGCTTTAATTGGTTTGACATTTCAGTCGGAGCCCATCATCGCCTCCATGACTGTCTCTGGGTGAGACATCAGAACTGCTCTGCTCAAGCCACCCTTTAGAGAACTACAACTCCCAGAATTCTGCAATGACAGCAATTGAAATCATAGCTTGGGTATGTGTAATGCAGATAAATCTCAAGATTGGCAATCAGAACCAATGCAACTTATTTTCAAACAACCATCTTTCATTGGGTTGCTTGTGAGTTTTCCGTGGTGTATGGCCATGTTCCAGAAGCACTCTCTCCTGATGTTTTGCCCACATCTAAGGTTGTGAGGTCTGTTGGAGTGAGGTTTATATCCCTGTGGAATAATGTACAGGGTGGGAGAAAGAACTATTGTCTGCTTGAAGCAAATTTGAATGTTGCAAGTGGCCACCTTGATTAGCACTGAATGGCCTTGCAGCTTCAAAGCCTGCCTGCTTCCTCCCTGGGGGAATCCTTTGTTGGGAGGTGTTAGCTGGCCCTAATTGTTTCCTACAAAGCACACTGGAAAGCAACTTATTCTATATATATAACCATATTATAAACAAAAGGAATTTGTCCCAGCCTGGAACATGAGTATAGTATCTGAATTTAAATCATATGTTTTACTTTGTAATCGTTCATATATTAAATTCCTTTTGTTTATATGGTTATATATATATATAGAATAAGTTGCTTTCCAGTGTGCTTTGTAGCTTTAAAAGATAGCAGCTTTATTCTTGTGTGCTTATATCCTAATTGTTTCCTGTCTGGAATTGTTTGTTGTTTTACCATCCTTGTGTGGAGCTGACAGAGAGAGCTCATCCATGCTCTCATCGCATTCAAACCACTGATCTGTTGGTCTTTAGTCCCGCTGGCACAAAGGTTTTAACCCATTGCGCCATCAGGTGCGACATGTCAATGTTGCAATTGGCTACCTTGATTAGCACTTAATGGTTTCCAACAGACCTCACAACCTCTGAGGATGCCTGCCATAGATGTGGGCGAAACGTCAGGAGAGAATGCTTCTGGGACATGGCCTTACAGCCCAGAAAACTCACAGCAACCCAATGATTTTGGCCACGAAAGCCTTCGACAACACAATCACCTCTCAGTTCCAGCCATGCCCGGATTAGCCATAAGGCCAACGAGGCCATGGCCTAGGGGTGCAAGCCCAGGCCGGGGGGGGGGGGGTGTGCAGATCACGGACCAAAAAAACCCAAAACTGCTCTGCGCCCCTCTTTCCCCCTTTCTCATGCCCCTCCTCGCTCCTTCTCCCGGCAAAGTCTCTGCTCCGTCCCCTACGTCTCTCGCTCTCTCGTTTGCTCTCTCGCGCATTCTCTCTCTTGTTCGCTCTCTCTCGCACTCTCTCTCTCTCTCTCTGGTGCGCTCTGTCTTGCACGCTCTCTCGCACACGCTCTCTCTCATGTGCGCCTTTGGAGCGAGTTTGCACTTGCTGTGCTCTCCCCAAGCCTCCAGACTCCCGAGGAGACCTTCCGAGCACAGCGGAGCTTTCCAGCCGCTGAGAATGGGGACCTTGGAGGTGGCGGGAGGTTGGCTTAAAGGGGGCGTAATTCCAAACTGTGGCCTAGGGCGCAAAAACGTGTTAATCCGGGCCTGGTTCCAGCATTAAAAAAATTATATGTGGTGGCCTTTGAGGAAAGATGTCAGCTCCCAGAAAGCTGCATGAGGAAGAAGAAACGTCATCCGCCCATGCAGACTCGGAATAAAAGAATCCCACTCCTTTTATCAGCCAGGAACTGGCCATTTCTACATATTGTGGAGAGGCAAGACGTCATTCTTGGCAGATTGCGATGCACAAGCAATTTTGACTTCTCAAAGACAATTCCGTTCAGATCTGGAAAGAAGTAACAGCCCTTCTGGATTATTTATGTGAAGCTACAAAGTCTTAAAATGTTCAGTGGGCAGGACTGCAAATAATTTCCTCCCTGCTGCAATATATCATCATGCAAGCCTTTCACTCCAGACAAGGTCACCTTTTCCCATCCTTTCTTCCACTTACTTAGCCACAGATGTTAGAGAAGGGGAGGCAGAAAGGCTGGACAGGGGCAAGGTCTTAGACCTTCTCCATTCGTACTACAGGGCATCTCCCTAATAAAACAACAACAACCAGAACAATGAACTGCTGGAATTCATGGCCATGGCATGTGTTGTTGTTGTTGCTGTTGTTGTTATAGTAAATCCATAGGGTAGGAGTGGGAGAGTGGGAGCTGTGTGCCTCTCCACACATCACAACCAGTTATACCAGTGTTTTTCACCCTTCCTAATGTTGTGATTACCCCAAACATAAAATTATTTCCATTGCTACTTCCATAACTGTAATTTTGCTCCTGTTATGAACTGTAATGTAAATATCTGAGATGCAGGATGTATTTTCATTCAGCGGACCAAATCTGGCACAAATACCCAATACGCTCAAATTTGAATACTAGTGGGCTTGGGGCGGGTCGATTTTGCCATTTTTGGAGTTGTAGTTGCTGGGATTTATAGTTCACCTACATTCTGAACTCCACCAACGATGGAAATGAACCAAACTCGGCACACAGAATTCCCATGACCAACAGAAAATATTGGAAGGGTTTGGTGGGTATTGAACTTGAGTTTGGGAGTTGTAGTTCACCTACATTCAGAGAGCACTGTGGACTCAAATAATGATAGATCTGGACCAAACTTTGCTCAAATACTCAATATGCCCAAATGTGAACACTGGTGGAGTTTGGGGGAAATAGACATTGCCATTTGGGAGTTGTAATTGCTGGGATTTATAGTTCACCTACAATCAAAGAGCATGCTGAACCCCACCAACGATAGAATTGGGCCAAACTTCCCACACAGAACTCCCAAGACTTGAAGGGACTCGCTGATATGAGCCTCCGTCCAGCCTCGCACGCTCTCCCTCGCCCGAACATGTACACCACGCTGCCATGCACCAAGCATGCCTGCTCTCTCCTCACCATGTGGAGTCACAGAAACAGCCCTCTCCTTGGCTTGGAGGCTGTCCAATCACAGCAAAGGAGGGATTTTGGTGTGAGGACTCACAGTCTGTTTCCAAAAAGGAAGGGGTTCCAATATCTCCCAAACCTTGGTTATATGGTAATAGGAAGAAGTATGGGAATCCTAACAGAAAACTGGTCGGATTGGGTATATAGGAAAGTACAGTAATAAGGAGCACTAAAGGTTAGCAAAGGGTGGCACAAAATGGACCTGGGATGTGCCTGAAGGAAAATCTTAAGTCTTTGCAACAAGTACCACAAAGTGGTGAGATGATCTTACACGCCGATAAAACCTGTCCATTCCAAATAGATTGGAAGTAGCAACAGGACAGAAACAAGCAAAAGAAAGACAGCATTGCTTCATGCCATGGTAGGCATTCCAGGTCAGAAGATATGGTACTTGCTACTGTCTGGGATTGTGGCACAGCTGGCTGGGTGTCAGCTGCATTAAGATCACTACTGACCGAAAAGTCATTCATGAGTTCAAAGCCAGCCCGGGTTGGAGTAAGCTTCCGACCAATTGTGTAGCTTGTTGCCGACCTTTGCAACCCGAAAGACAGTTTTATCTGTCAAGTAGGAAAATTAGGTACCACCTATGTGGGGGAAGGTAATTTAACTAATTTACGAGGTCATAAAAAAAATCTCCAGCAAAGCATGCGGGGAATGCAGAAAGTACTTCATCAGTGTTGGTGGGCCTTGTCAGTGATCGCCCCGATACTGTGGAACGCGCTACCTTCCGTAGTCCGTGTTCTCACGGACTTAGTCACATTCCGGAAGGCGTGCAAAACCCGCCTGTTCCGGCAGGCCTTCGGGCATTGATGATAAAGATGGGCAGGCACTTGCCTTCCGCACTGTGCACAGCACACTGATGTTTTATTGTGTTTATTGTATTGAATGTTGTGATGTTTTATTGTGTTTTATCTTGTTTTAATCTTGAATCTGGTGTAAGTCGCCCCGAGCCTCCCGGGAGTGGCGACTCACAAGTTTAAATAATAAAATAAATAAATAAATAAATAAAGTGTTGCAGATGGACGGTGAAGCGACAGCTCCCCTGGTGGCCAGAAAAGTGGAATGTTAAATAGCCTCTGACAGTCTGTCTATATGTGTTGTATGTCTATGGCATAGAATGTTTGCCATGTATGTGTACATTGTAATCATCCCTGAGTCCCCTGCGGGGTGAAAAGGGCGGAATATAAATACTGTAAATAAATAAATAAATAAATAAGTAAAACTGTCTAAGTTGACTTTCAGGATAATTAGATATGCTCATGGGCAGGATAGCTGTCAATATGTATTGGCAACACAACTACTTGCAATCTTGAGGTTCATATGGCACCCAGTAAAACCATCGACTGCATATTGCCTTAGACCAGTGTTTCCCAATGTTTTTTGAGCAGCGGCACACTTTTAACATTAAAAAAATCCGGGGACACACCACCAACCAAAATGGCACAAAATGACACTTGAACACAGTAAAAAATGGCTGGGGGATGGTGGCCTGCTGGGAGCCGCTGCTGGTTGTGCCGAAGCCGGGGGAGGGGGAGGAGTCAGGCCCTGCCATGCCCTCCCTCCCCCAGCTTCAGCTCTCTCACAGCTTCTCCAGCCTTGAGGGGCAGGGCCACGCCAGGGGTGGCAGAGCCAGCACACTGCGGGCTTGGCACTGCCCCCTCAAGGCTGGTGAAGCTGTGGGAGCGCTGAAGCCAGGGAGGGGGCGGAGCCAGGTCACGCCATGCCCTGCTCCCTCCCCCCAGCTCCAGCTCTCCCACAGCTTCTCCAGCCTTGAGGGGGCAGGGCCAAGCCAGCGGTGGCAGAGCCAGCACAAGGCTGGCTTGGCACTGTGCCCGCACGGCTGGAGCAGCTGTGGGAGAGCTGAAGCCAGGAGGGGCGGAGCCAGGTCGCGCCATGCCCTGCTCCCTCCCCCCCACTTCAGCTCTCCCACAGCTTCTCCAGCCTTGAGGGGCAGGGCCAAGCCAGGGGTGGCAGAGCCAGCACAATGCTGGCTTGGCACTGTCCCTCAAGGCTGGAGAAGCTGTGGGAGAGCTGAAGCCAGGGAGGGGCGGAGCCAGGTCGCGCCATGCCCTGCTCCCTCCCCCGTCTCTTCAGCTCTCCCACAGCTTCTCCAGCCTTGAGGGGCAGGGCCAAGCCAGGGGTGGCAGAGCCAGCACAATGCTGGCTTGGCACTGTCCCCTCAAGGCTGGAGAAGCTGTGGGAGAGCTGAAGCCAGGGAGGGGGCGGAGCCAGGTCGCGCCATGCCCTGCTCCCTCCCCCCGTCTTCAGCTCTCCCACAGCTTCTCCAGTCTTGAGGGGCAGGGCCAAGCCAGGGGTGGCAGAGCCAGCACATTGCTGGCTTGGCACTGTCCCCTCAAGGCTGGAGAAGCTATGGGAGAGCTGAAGGTGGGGGGAGGGGGCGGAGCCAGGCCACGCCATGCCCCGCCTCCCAGCTTCACCTCTCTCACAGCTTCTCCAACCTTGAGGGGGCAGTGTGAGCAAGGGGCGGGAGTCATGGCCCCCGTCCCCGGCGCCGCTCTCCGCTATGACTCCTGCCCCTCGCTCACTGAAGCCGTGCGGAGGAGGAGGAGCATGAGCGGTGTATGGGCTTCAGTGGGAGGAACTCTCCTCCGTGCGACTTCAGTGAGCAAGGGGCGGGAGTCATGTCGAATTGGGGGCTGGCTGGGGAAACAGCCGAAGGAAGCGGCGCCCCGGCCCCTTCTTTTTTTCCTTCACCGCTGCCCAGCCCTTCCTCCTCCCCCCCAGCAGCAGGAGTTCGGCAGGAAGAGGGGGAAGGAAGGGAGGCAGAGAGGTTTTTTTGCGGCACAGCAGGAGGTCGTCACGGCACACTAGTGTGCTGCGTCACAGCAGTTGGAAAACACTGCCTTAGAGAGAACTCTTTGCCATACTGAGCAATGTCTTCTTTCAGGACACAAGATGCCCACTGGTCTTCCGTACATGATCTCACAATCACCACATACAAGCAGACACTTTGCATTATGTGAGCACTGAGCAATTTTGAGTCCTTAGGGCAGTGTTTCCCAACCTTTTTTGAGCCGCGGCACACTTTTAACATTAAAATGAAAAGGGCACACCACCAACCAAAATGACACAAAATGACACTCTTAACACAGTAAAGAACGGCTGGGGGTTGGTGGCCTGCTGGGAACAGCTGCTGGGAGTGCCGAAGCCATGGCTGCTCCATGCCCCGTCCCCTACCCCCGGCTTCACCTCTCCCAGAAGCTGCTCCAGCCTTGAGGGGGCAGTGCCAAGCCCGCGGTGCCAGAGCCAGCACAATGCTGGCTTGGCACTGTCCCCAAGGCTGGAGCAGCTGCTGGGAGTGCCGGGCCGGGAGGGGGCAGAGCCATGCCGCGCATGCCCCGCCCCTCCCCCAGCTTCAGCTCTCCCTACAGAGGAGGAGCATGAGCGGTGGATGGGCTTCAGTGGGCGGGGTTCCTCCTCCACACGGCTTCAGCGAGCAAGGGGCGGGAGTCATGGCGGATTGGAGGCTGGCTGGGGAAACGGCCGAAGGAGGCGGCGCCCCGGTCCCTTCTTTTTCTTCACCACTGCCTGGCCCTTCCTCCTCCCCCAAGCAGCAGGAGTTCGGCAGGAGGGGGGAGGAAGGGGGGCAAAGAGCTTTTCTCGCGGCACAGCAGGAGGTCCGTCACGGCACACTAGTGTGCCAAGGCACACTGGTTGAGAAAGACTGCCTTAGGGAACTAAATATGAGTGCTTCCTTGAGTGTTTCTTTGCCTTGTTCCCATTGCTGTTGATGCTCCTTCTCCCACTCTCTGTAGCTTGTGATGATTCTGCGCTAGTCCCATCTGACTAGAATAATTCAGCGTCACTATTAGTAAACCATTACTATGATAACACATTGAAGCAACCTCTCCCAAAGCTCCAAATGGGAGGCTGAAGTCCAAATCATTTAGCCAGCACCAGGAGATGGAAAGCTAGACTTGATGATATGACTCTTCTTGTTTTCATCATGACACAACAGGATGAACAACTTCTGGAAAAATCACCTTGTTGGACTACCATTCCCAAGACATCCCATACACAAGCTGGGAGTTGTAGTTCAAGAAAGTTTGGAGAAGAAGGAGGCTATTTTGGACTCTCTTTGACCCAAAAGAGTGGCAATCTGTCAAATTATTTCATCACGATAGATGTGAGTTGGAGGCAACTGCCATGTAATCAGATTATAAAATAATTTTAATAAAAATATAAATATAAAATAAAATAATCCAGATTATCTGCTTTGAACTGGATTGTATGAGTCTACACTGCCCTATAATCCAGTTCAAAGTGGATAATCTGGATTTTATGTGGCAGTGTAGAAGGGGACTGTGTTTATGTGGATCTTTTGTTTCGTTTTTGATCTGCAAATCAGGAATTGTATAGATTATCCCTCTAGTCCTGAAAGTAATCTTAGGCCCCATAGACAATTACCATAGCAATTGTCTACACTTCCATATCTATAATCTTTATCATCTGCCTATATAGTCTGGATTTGATGGATGTGTAGATCCAGACTGGGTGAATGTTGGGTTAGATTTTGCCAGGACAACCTCGTAATAGGTTCACATTCGGATCAGAAAGAGCTTGAAGTCACATAGCAATGTCAACAACAGCATCCCAGCCAAAGTCTCCTCCTTCTAATGGCCTAGCATTTTCAAAGTGTGGCTTCTTACTGACTGGGGGAATCCTTTGTTGAGAGTTGATCAGCTGTCCCTGATTGTTTCTTGTCTGGAGTTCTCCTGTTTTGGAATAATCAAGGTTTGCTTTCATATAATCATAGGATCATAGGATCCTAGAGTTGGAAGAGACCTCATGGGCCATCCAGTCCAACCCCATTCTGCCAAGAAGCAGGAAAATTGCATTCAAAGCACCCCCAACAGATGGTCATCCAGCCTCTGCTGAAAAGCCTCCATAGAAGGAGCCTCCACCATACTCCAGGGCAGAGAGTTCCACTGCTGAACAGCTCCCACAGTCAGAAAGTTCTTCCTAATGTTCAGATGGAATCTCCTTTTTTTGTAGTTTGAAGTCATTGCTCCATTGCATCCTAGTCTCTAGGGCAGCAGAAAACGAGCTTGCTCCCTCCTCCTTAGGACTTCTTCTCACATATTTATACATGGCTCTCATGTCTCCTCTCAGCCTTCTCTTCTTCAGGCTAGACATGCCCAGCTCTTTAAGCTGCTCCTCATAGGGATTGTTCTCCAGACCCTTGATCATTTTAGTCACCCTCCTCTGGACACATTCCAGCTTGTCAATATCTCTCTTCAATTGTGGTGCCCAGAATTGGACACAATATTTCTTGGATTTCTCAAGGTTTTCAGTCTGTGAATGGTTGAATTTGTAGATACATATTCTATGGATATGGGGACCGAGCGTAGTATAATGCCGTGAGATTAAATTCATAAATTATATATGTAAAGGAAATTATGTTTGAGACAGAGCTTTTTGAAGGGATTACAATCATTAAGTATTACAACTCCGACGTTTATATAAAAAGCTGTGCATGTAAGACAAGATTATTCAACGGAAACCCTCAATAGATCACAACGTGAGCAGCGTGGGGTGGAAAGGCTTTTGCAAAGGGCATTGCCAACTGACCAGAAAGCCCAGGCTGGCCTGTTCCCATACATTTAACAGCAGAAATGGCTCAGAAATGGAGAAATTGATAGTTAAAACTTCCCATATAATCTGGAGATCAAAACATAATCCTTAGGGAAAGTCTGCCACAAAGTTTCTGCAAACCATATGTGTGAGGTGGGGGGGCAAACATTATTACAAGAAGGCTGGTAAAGTTTTGCTTAAACTTCTATTTTCCTTCCCTATTTCCGCAACTTCTATTTTCCTACCCGGATTAAATATTTTGAAAACTTGCAGTCTTACATTCTTTGCAAAGTGAAGCTTGGACCAATCAGAAGCCGTTGCAAAATTTGGCACAGCTTCCAAAGATCTTGTGGTTGAATTCACTCTCAAAATTCCCCTCCAAACAACATAGATGGAGCCTGAACGTTTTTCTGTTCTCATTGACAATCAAGAATTATGTCCTAAGATCATGTATATATAGACAAGGCATGGACAAGCTTGGGCCCTCCAGGTGTTTTGGACTTCAACTCCCACAATTCCTAACACCTGGAGGGCCCAAGCTTGTCCATGCCTGATATAGATTACTATATCACATCGGGGTTTGTTTTCACTGATTGCAACATATAGAGATCAGTAACATTGGACCAAATCCAGATTGTAAAAGTAAGGAAAGATTTTGAAACCATACTGACGATACTTTTAAGCAATAGTTTTGGCATTTGAACCATAACTGACACTATGGTGTGTAATACACATATAGGTTTGTATAGAGGATGTCACTAGGGCACAAAGCACCATGAAGCCTAATCAACAGATATTTGCATCTCATATTTACATCAGATATTTGCATCTGAAACATTATACAGGAAATATATAAATACCATGTGTATAATCTGAAGATGGGTCTTTGCCCAACACAGTGGTTCCCAACCTGTGGTCCGTGGACCACCAGTGGTCCGCAAGAACTAAAATATGGTCTGTGGCCTCTGTTGCTACACTGTTGCAACGACAGCAACTGGTCTTGCAAAACTCTCTTATAGTGCCGAGGCTTATTAAATACAACAACAACAACATTTATTATGGTCCATAGACCCATCAGTAAAACCAACTGTCATTATAAATTCTCCCATCTCAGGAGGAGTCCATCTACGAGGTGTCAAGCAATATCTCTATCGTACGTTAGTTGCTTTCTCAGCCTTGTTGCGACTGGGAGGAATTTTGCTACTATGAGAATCACCTTGTGGCACTTGTCCTCTAAAGCAGTGTTTTTCAACCTTTTTTGAGCCGCGGCACGTTTTTTACATTTACAAAATCCTGGGGCACACCACCAACCAAAATGACACAAAGTGACACTCTAACACAGTAATACATATAGTTAATACGTTTTTAAATGTATTTATACACTCAGTGTGAAACCTGGGCCTGTTTCGATGAACAAAACATATATATGACTTCCTCTCACATATTTATACATGGCTATCATGTCTTCCCTCAGCCTTCTCTTCTTCAGGCTAAACATGCCCAGCTCTTCAAGCCGCTCCTCATAGAGCTTGTCCTCCAGACCTTTGTGAAATTTCACCCTGAGTGAAACTTGCTTCCAGTTAACTATGGATGTCATGAAGCTGTTATAAAGAGTTCCTTGGGGGGCGGGGGACTCTCAAAAAATCCAGTAAAATAGTTTTTTAAAAAACATTTCCAAGCGGAGATGCTTAATTTGTTTCTTGGAAACCTGTGAGGGGGCTGCTAGGAGGGGGGAGAGCGCCAATTTCCCACGGCACACCTGATGATCGCTCAAGGCACACTAGCATGCCACGGCACACTAGCTGGGAAACACTGCTCTAAAGGATATCTAACAATCCTCTGCAGGACAGGATTGGGTATAAAAGTTGGCTATGTTGCACTGTGTAGTAGCGGCACTTCAATAAAATGTCTTTTATCGTTTCTATTTCATTTCCTTCACAGGGGCATAGTCTTTGGGAATAAGGAGTTCCAGATAGCCTGCCTCTTAGTAACTCTGAGGGAAATATGTTTATTATTATTATTATTATTATTTCCCGCATTTCTATCCCATCACTTCTCAATTCAGGACGACATTACATTGAGCCCCGATAAGAGGCTATTACAAAAATTACAATCACAAAATCACAAGTTAAAACATCCCATAATTAAAACAATACATAATTAAAACCACACAAAGAGTAAAACAGTAAACCAGTCTCGGCAGTCATATCACCATTGCAATTTATCCCTTTAAAGTGCTGCTTACATCTATTGCCCAAAAGCCTTTGTAAAGAGTCTGCGATAATTAGTCACTGTAAGGCTTTTTTAGGTATTCACATATCTTAAATGGCTCCCTGTATGGTAAACTTAGGACTCTTTGGGTGGGGGGGGGGCGACTACTGGATGGCATATGTTCTGTATCAGAAACTAGAGCTTATGTGCTCTATCCAATCCAATTTTCTGAATTAGCACCCCAAATAACCGAACTGAATCTAAAGTTGAACATAAACTCCTTCATAACCCTTTTGGTACTAATGTGGGAAAGTGGTCCCTTGGTCAAGTGGCCCCTGGTCAAAGAAAAGGTTGGGAACCACTGGCCTAACACCTGCATTCCTTCTTCCAATGGCTTCTGGCCAATGGTTTGCTTACCAGGCCTGATAGACAAACCAATGAAAGCCTACCATTGCAAGCTCTCGAAGTGTCCTGTGGAGACTTTCATAGACATTAAAACAGTTCTGCCTTTCTCTGCTTTATAAATAGCTTATTCTGGGTTGGCTTGCCGGCTGCTACACAGCCAGAGATGTGCTTGCCATACAAACTTCATCCTACTATCAGAGCAACAGCAGCAGCAGCAGCAACAACAACAAAAAGTATGTATCCCATTTTAGTCCTTGCACTGGATAAGTCAGATTGGCTCCTATAGACCTACTCTAGTAAGGATCCCATGGAAAACAGAATGGTTTGCTTGTTTTCTTTCCCATTTTCCATTCTTTCAGTGGCTTCCCCCTTCTACAGACAGATGCAAAAAGCACATGCCGTTGTGGCGCTATTCGGCCCCTGTCTTTTCGGTCTGCTAAGCTTTCTCTACGCCGTTTCTCTCTCTCTCATTCCTACGGCATCCATCACTTTGCACACTCACTGGCTGTGTTCAGGATATTTCCTACAAGAAGAAATGCTGTTTTAAGGCCGGGGAAAAGAAAAAGCAGCCAGAAATCCTTCTTCCCTTTGTCAACTCAAGGTCACTTTAAGCAGCGTCCTCCACATTCATGCCCAAGAGAGATTAGTTGCGAAGCAGTGCCCAAACCCTCCCTGTTCAGACGCACCATTTGACACCAAAAGGCACAGTTGTGACTACATATCTACCGTCGGTCACACTCAACGCAACACAAACCTGTGTGTGGTTTTTAGAAACTTTGAAATGCTGGTATCATATGGGGGAAAGGTGAAATGGGTCCATATATTATGCAGATTAAGCATGGATTAATTCTATTAATTATAACTGGCATGCAGGACACACTGCAAGAAAAACCGTCCCAAGTCGCCTTCGGGCTGAGAGGGGCGGTATAGAAACATGACAAATAAATAAATAAATAAATAAAATGATGTTTTCCTTTGGCAAGGCTTGTTTGATATAGTTTACCAAAATATGAACAGCAATTACGGAGAGATGATTAGGGTGAAATCATGGATTTCCCCCATGCTTTCCAATGAGAGGATTGATACACAACGTAGGCCGTGGCTATAAGGAGAAAACCAGTTACTTACATGCATTTGTGACCGAAAAACTGTTGGAAGAATCCAGGTGGTCAACGTGGTAGTTCAAGTGGAAAGGTTTCTCTGTGAAATTTTGGTTGGTGTTGTATAACTGTACAGCAAAACGGAACGCGCTGTGCTCCTGGACTGTGTTTCGCATGAAAAGTCCTCCTGCAACGGAGAAGAAAATCATTTCTTTCCCCTTCTTTTTGTGTGTGTGTGTGTGTGTGGTCACATTGCACTTTTAATACATGGCTTTGGGATATATGCAACCCGAAAGGCGTTTCTCAGTCAGTCAAGGCACTGCAGCAATGCCACCCTCCCGAAGCAACACATTTGATGTCCAAAGCAATTCATAGCCGGGGCTTCTGCTCGAGACACAACGGCTCCATTTTCCAAAACAGCACATCCCAGCAGTTCCTAAAATAAATGCAAAACTGCAATTCTACGGACACGTTCCTAGAAATAAGCCTTATTGACAATCAGGGGAAATACTGAATACATGCATGGAGTTGCAAACTGTGCTTCTGTAGCCCTGTTTGCAGCTCTGTACTTCCTCTAGTCTAGAGTAAATGCCATTGCAACAAAGGGGTTTAATTCCAAGGAGCCCCCCGGTGGCGCAATGGGTTAAACCCTTGTACCAGCAGGACTGAAGACTGACAGGTTGTAAGTTTGAATCCAGGGAGAGCATGGGTGAGCTCCCTCTGTCAGCTCCAGCTCTCCATGCAGGGACATGAGAAAAGTTTCCTACAAGGATGGTAAAAGGATGAATACTCATCAGGACAATGTCCTTGCAGACTGACAATTCTCTCACACCAGAAGCGACTTGCAGTTTCTCAAGTCGCTCCTGATACGGAAAATAAAACCCAATCTGCAACCCAAAATATGCACAGGATTGCAGCAATGCACATCATATATGTGCATCTGCATGTCTAAAAGTGACTTATGGCAGGAACCTGAGCATCCCTATGTATGTACCAGTTCAATGTTGGACTTCTCGTAAATGTAGAAGCAGTTTCTCATGGCTTTCAATAGTGTAGATATGTGGAAAGCACCGCAACCTTCCTCCAACAGAGATGCATTGAAAGCAAACATGTGGAGGGTAAGACAGTTTCTAAACAGTGGAATCCTATATGAGTTGAAACTGAAACATTTCCCACTGAATTCAAGCTGTAGACTGCAGCTGAGAAACCAAATGTGTTGTCGTCTGCGCCCAGGGTCCTATAATACTCTAGAATAAAAATTGTAAATTGTAAAATACTCTACAATATTTCCACTGAGCTTCCATGAGGATCCAAGCTTGGGTAGCCTCAGGATCAGCTCCTGGTGCAGGATGCAAAGATTGCATCCTAAGCTTCCATTGCTGCAATTGGCATCCTTTCCCAAAGAAGCCCACAGGAGGCACAGGTTATGGGCACTGTTGAAGTTTGGAATGGCCATCGGCACAGAGGTTTCCCTACCGAGGAGATATGGGGCCAAAGTTGCCTTCGAAGAAGAGCCGGAGGGGAAGACAAAACATCCTCTCTCTTTTTGGGTTAGTTGATGAACATTTTGTGCCCAATCCCTATGTTTCCTAGCTTGCCTTAAGGGGTGAATACTCACTCCCCCTCCCTCTCTGCCTGTTCCTTCTGCAGCAGGAAGGAAAGGAAGCAGCCAGTGCAAAAAAGACAGAGAGAGGGAGAGAGAAGGAGAAAGAGAGCCCGAACAGAGGGAAGATGCTGTACGCAAAGGAAGAAATCCCTATTTTTAAACACAGCTTGGCATTTCTCAATGCCCCAGAAGAACCCGAGGAGGAGGAGGGATTTTATATATTGTTTGCACTCCTACTCAAAATGGGGGGGAGGGGGAGCACATTTGATGCAGGGCTCATTGGCTGACATGTGCAGGCATGGGCTATTTCGGGATCCGCCTGTGCCCCCTTTGCTCAACCCCAATGCCACCATCCCCTGGTCCCTTCTGCCACCCTCTTCGTCCTGGCACATCCTACCCTGTAAACCTCAAGGCTTTGGGTTGGATCTTGGGCCCTTCTTTGAGTCCCCTTCCCCAAAAGAGAGTTACGTGGCAGGCTCAGAGACAATTAAAATGACAACATAAAAGTTTTGGCATTGGTCTCAGAAGAAGAGGGCGGAATGTGGCTCTTTGAGTCCATTGAAAGCAATGAGCTGGCACCTGGCTCTTTCCCCCCCCTCAATGTCCCATTGTTCTATCAGGAAGGCTAGACAAAAAAAATACAACCCAAATAACTCCTAATGGAAGGCTGTGCATCCCGGCTCTGCAGATCTCTCTGCCAGGCGATGCAGGGTGTCTACAGGACTCTGTGAGGCTTATAATAATAATAATAATAATAATAATCTCCTCCATCTCTTCAGTGGCATCTCTCCATCCCTTCGAGCCTTTTCCAGGGCAGAGGAACTGCCGACAGATTATTATAATAATATTATTAATTAATATTAATTCATTAATATAATAATAATGAAGTCACAAAGAGTCAGAAGCGACTGAACAAATAAACAACAAAATTATTTTTCTGTCCAGTTCCTCTAACCTGGAAGAGGGCTCCTGAAAGGGATGGAGGGATGCAACTGACGAGATGGAGGAGTTTAGGGTAAAGAGAGAGACAAGCAGTCTGTCCTCCTCCATCCTTCCTCCAAGGAGGCACCTCAAGCTAATAATAATAATAATAATAATAAATGTAGCTTCTATTATTATATGTACAGAATTATTATTATTATTATTAGCTCGAGGTACCTCCTTGGAGGAAGGATGGAGGAGGACAGAGTGCTTGTATAATAATAATAATAATAATAATAATAATAATAAATGCAGCTTCTATCATTATTATATGTACAGAATTATTATTATTATTATTAGCTTGAGGTACCTCCTTGGCGGAAGGATGGAGGAGGACAGAGTGCTTGTATAATAATAATAATAATAAATGTAGCTTCTATTATTATATGTACAGAATTATTATTATTATTATTATTATTATTAGCTTGAGGTAACTCCTTGGAGGAAGGATGGAGGAGGACAGAGTGCTTGTATAATAATAATAATAATAAAAAATGTAGCTTCTATTATTATTATTATATGTACAGAATTATTATTATTATTATTAGTCCAGTTCCTCTGCCCAGAGGAGTAGGACTCTGAGGGACGCACGGAAGCAACTGAAGAGATGGAGGACTAAAGAGAAAAAGAGAAAAAAAACATTCCCTCTTCCTCCATCCTTCCTCCAAGGAGGCACTCCAAGCTCATAATGATAACAGCAATAATAATAATAACAATAGTATTCTATAGACAGTTTCTCTGCCTTGGAGGATGATTCAAAAGGATGGAGGGATGCAACTGAAGAGATGGAGGAGTTTAAGGTAAAGAGAGAGAGAAGCACTCCCTCTTCCTCTATCCTTCCTCAAGTGAATAATAACAACAATAATAATAACAATAACAATATTCTTTATGCAGTTCCTCTTCCCTAGAGGAGGACGTAAAGGGATGGTGGGATGCAACAGAAGAGCTGGAGGAGTTTAAGGTAAAAAGAGAGAAGCACTCTGTTTTCCTCCATCCTTCCCCTAAACGAATAATAATAATAAGACGTTCTGAGCCTCGAGGAAGGACAGGATACAAAACTGAATAAATAATAATAATAATAATAATAACAATAACATTCTGTAGGCAGTTCCTCTGCCCTAGAGGAGGACTCAAAGGGATGGAGGGATGCATTTTCCTCCATCCTTCCTTCAAGGAGGCACCCCAAGCTGGTGATGGTGGTGATGATGATAGTGATGGTGGTCTGGGGATGATAGTGGTGGTGGGGATGGTGGAGATGGTGGTGATTGTGTGATGTTGATGATGGTGATGATAGTGGTGGTGGTGGTGGGGAGATGGAGATGGTGGTGGTGATGGTGGTGGTGGTGGTGGTGGGGAAGATGGAGATGGTGATGGTGATGGTGATGATAGTGGTGGTGATGGAGGTGGTGGTGGTGATGATGATGGTGGTGGTGGTGGGAAGATGGAGGTGGTGGTGGTGATGGTGGTGATGGTGGTGGTGATGGTGGTGGTGATGGAGGTGGTGGTGATGGAGGTGGTGGTGGTGGTGGTGGTGGGGGGGAAGATGGAGATGGTGGTGGTGATGGTGATGATAGTGGTGGTGATGGAGGTGGTGGTGGTGGTGGTGGTGGATGGAGATGGTGGTGGTGATGGTGATGATAGGTGGTGGTGATGGAGGTGGTGGTGGTGGTGATGATGGTGGTGGTGGGGGGAAGATGGAGATGGTGGTGGTGATGGTGATGATAGTGGTGGTGATGGAGGTGGTGGTGATGGAGGTGGTGGTGGTGGTGGTGATGGAGGTAATGGTGCTGATGTTGATGATAGTGGTGGTGGGGATGGTGGAAATGGTGATGATGGTGGTGATGTGAGGTGGTGGGGATGATGATGATAGAGGTGGTGATAGTAGTGGTGGGGATGGTGGTATGGGGATGATAGAGGTGGTGGGAATGGTGTAGATGGTGGTGATGGAGGAGATGGTGATGGTGGGGATGGAGGTGGGGATGGTGATGGAGGTGGTGGTGGTGGAGGTCCTTACCGATGCTGATGGTGTTGGGGAATCCTCCCCCGGCCTCGCCCAGCATCCCGGCCAGCACCAGCAGGAGAGTCGGGGGCAGCGCCGGCTGGGGGCGGCCCATCTTCTCGCCTGCCTGCCTGCCTTGCCTTCTGCCTCTCCTGCCTCCGCTTCGGGTGCCCTCAAGGCGATCCTGTCCGGAGGGGCATCGGGAAGAAGAGGAGGAGGAGGAGGAGGAGGAAGAAGACCCCGGCCGGGCTGAAGGAAGGGCTCCTGCCAGCCGCCACCGCCAGAGAAAGAGAGGCACACACTCGGAGAGGCAGGCAGGCGGGCAGGCAAGACCGGGCTCTCTCCCTCTCTGTCTCGCTGTCCCGCGTCCTCTTCCTCCTCTTCCTCTCTTCCTTCCTTCTTTCCTTCCCTCCCTTTCCTTCCCAGGAACCCGGGTCCGCTCCCAACCGCTTTCCGGGCTCAAACTTCCTCGCCTTCCGACGCCGACGCTTCACCCAGGCGCATCCTCTCCCTCCTTCGCTGGAAGGAAGGAAGAAAGGGAGGGAGGAGGGAAAGAGGGAAGGAAGGAAGGAAGGAGGCGCTCCACTCCAAATGCAGCAGAGCAAGAGGAGCCCCCGAGCCCAGCCAGGAAGCCTTGCCTCCCTTCTCCCCTTCCTTTCAGAAGAGACACAGATTAGGGAGCCGAAGAGCCAAAACTAACACCATGGAGTCCAACAAGGACACATCTCAGAGACTACACTGAAAGCAAACGCAAAAGATCCAGAATAGGGGGCGACGTGGAGAACAAGTTGAGCCAAGAGGGTGATGCAGCAGCTCAAAAAGCCAATGGGAATTTGGGCTGCACCCAAAGGAGTCTAGTGTCCAGATCAAGGGAAGTCATTGCATCTCTCTCTCTCTCTCTCTCTCTCTCTCTCTCTCTCTCTCTCCCTTCTGCTTTGGTTAGACCTCTTCCCCTGGAATCCTGTGCCCACTTCTGGGCACCACAGTTCAAAAGAGATACCGAGAAGCCTGAAGGTGCCCAAAGGAGGGCAACTAAAATGATCCAAGGTCTGGAGACCATGAATCTCTCTGAGGAGCATCTTAAAAAAACTGGGCATGCTTAGCCTGCAGAACAGAAGGCGTAGGGGAGACATGATAGCCATCTATCTATCTATCTATCTATCTATCTATCTATCTATCTATCTATCTATCTATAGGGGGCTGAGGATTTTGATTGGGGGGCTGAGACTGGGTGGAAGAGGGTCTTACCTAGCAAACCTTTTGTATAGTTATCCCAATAACCCCATGAATGTGGGATATAATGAGCATGGTGATCAGATCATGATATGAATAAACATAACAGTTTAAATAATGTACCAGTAAGGCCTTTTCGCGGACCACCCTGAGAATTTCGGGGGGGCTGAAGCCCCCTTAGCCCCCCCCCCGGCTACATGCCTGATCTATAGATATTATAAAAGTCAGTGTTTGCGGAGGAATATGTGCCAGTGTTCTGATTGGCTCCCGGCCTCTACATTCTGACAACATGATTGGTTGCCAGTGAGGGAGTATTTGCATAACGCCTCTATTGGCCAGCCAACACGAACATTCCGACCCTCTAAACTGGCAGAGGAGGATAAGGCAAAGGCCTGAGGCAGTTGCCAACACAAACATTCCGACACTCTAAAGTGGCAGAGGGGGTAAGGAAAAGGCCCGAGGCAGTCAGGCATGGTGGGAGTTTAAGGCCAAAACACTTTGTGACCCCTTTGCGAACCCAAACAATGAGAGAACAAGACCAAACTTGGCACACAGAACACTCAAGACCCACTCTACATCCTGGTGCAGTTTGAGGGAGGATGGACCATGGATGACGGGACTTGAAGTACCTTCACTAACTTCCTGAGACCACTGCAAGCCACGTAAACATCTCATGAGGACCACCCTTGGCTCACAATGCCTTTCTCAAATAACCCGGGCAGGGCCGGGTCCCCAAGCTAGTATATACATATATGAAAGGGTGTCAGAAGGAAACCAGGACTTGGAGCCACGGGTTCAAATGACAGGAAAGGAGATTCCACCTGAACATCAGGAAGAACTTCCTGACCTATGAGCTGTTCAGCAATGGAACTCTCTGCCTCGGAGTCTGGTGGAAGCTCCTTCCTTTGAGACTTTTAAACAGAAGCTGGATGGCCATCTGTCAGGGGTAGTTTGATAGTGCTTTTCTTGCATGGCAGGGGGTTGGACTAGGTAGCCCATGTGGTCTCTTCCAACTCTATTATGATTCTATGAGAGGGGAACAGGAGGGAAGGGAAAGAGGAGAGTTCAATGGAAGGAGGGAGCATGGAGAGAAGGAAGGAATGGGAGAAAGAGTCACAAAGAAAGGAGGAGAGAAATAGGATGGATTGAATGTTGGATGTATAGATATGGACTCTGAAGCCCCAGTGGAGGTGGGCAGTTGGGTTTTTTTAAAGGGGGGGTCCCTTTAAAAGGACACCCCAGAGTCTGAGGAAGCTCACCGAGTGGTGGATGGGGACTTGAAGAAGTTTCCTATTCCTCTTGGGTTCTTTCCTATCTCACTATCATCTTCATTATCATCATCCAGCCTCACCATTTCTTGCTGCTTTGTGTCTCACTGAAGAGATGATGATGATGACTGGAGAGAACAGAGAGAAATACGGGGGTATAAATAAATGGAGATAATGGAGAGAAAAAGCAGGATTTAAATAAACATCATCATCATCACCGTAATCACCATCACTCAACATCATCACTTCTTGCCACTTTGTGTCTCATCCAAGTCAGCTGCATTAAATCACTACTGAGTGAGAGGTTATTGCGTTTGAAGCTAGCCCGGGTCAGAGTAAGCTCCCCATCATTAATAGTCTAGCTTGCTGTTGACCTATGCAACCCAAAAGACAGTTGCATCTGTCAAGTAGGAAATTTAGGTACTGCTTTATATGGCGAGGCTAATTTAACTAATTTATGACCTCATTAAAAAAAACCTTTCAGCAGTGTGCAGAAGAATGAGGAAGTACTCAGGGGACTCAGGGACTCAGTTTCACAAGTGGATGGTGGTGGCAGCTCCCCCTGTGGCTGGAATCGAGCATACCCTCATGAAGCCGGAAAAGCTGGAATGTTAAATTGCCTCTGTGTCTGTCTATATATGTTGTGTGTCTAATGCAGGGGTGCCCACACTTTTTCAGCATGCGAGCTACTTATAATAAAACCAAGTCTGAAAGATCTACCTACCTCCTCTAGGCTGGAGAGGGGAGGGGTGGGGGCGGGGCTTGGTGTGGCCTGGCTCCACCCCCCTCTGGCTTCCGCTCAACCAGGGGGGGGCGGAGCCAGGCCAGGCCAAGCCCCGCCCCACCCCTCTCCAGCCTAGAGGAGGTAGGTAGATCTTCTCCAGGCTTGAGGATGGCAATGCCAAGCCAGTGATGGCATACCTAGCACAAGGCTGACTTGGCATTGCCATCCTCAAGCCTGCAGAAGCTGCTGGGAGTGCCGAAGCCGGGGGAGAAGGCGTGGCTTGGGATGGAGGAGTTGTCCAAATTCCTGAACCTGTGCTTCTTTGCTCCTGAATCAACTCGGCTACCACGGTAAAGCCGTTCTTCCTTCAAGGAAATTCACCAGTTCCTTTGGACCCAAACCCAGAGCAGATTTACTACTTGGCATGGCCTTCACCAGAGACCCTAAAGGCTACTAGAGGTGGGTCTGGAACATCTCGTTTTGTCCTTTTTGCAAGGTTGAAGTATATGGTCTCTGAAGACTGGAGTGAAGATTAGGAGCTAGCTAGGTCATCATAGGCCAGCATGATTGCCTTCCACGTGTAGGGTCTTGGTGGTAGGTCCATAGGTGGCTGTAAATACCTATTCTTGATCCACATGTTCTTTTGCATCAATTTCCAATTGGAAAGCCCTCCCAACAAGGGTTGGTTTGAGGCATTTTCTTCCTCTTGGCCCATTTCTCCTTTCACCCTCAATTTGTGTGTCTTCAAATTCCACAGCACTGTTGGCAACAGCTGACCTCCAGTTAGAATGCTCAAGGGCCAGGGCTTCCTAGTTCTCTCTTGGTGTCTATCCCACAGTTTCTAAGGTTGGCTTTAAGCCCATCTTTCAGTCTCTTTTCCTGCCTACCAACATTCTGTTTTCTTGTCTACCAATACTGAGAATACATTTACTGCTTTGGGAGACAGTGATCTTTGAGCATTCAGGCAATGGGGTATTCAGTCCAGCAAAGTTGATGGTAGAGGACCATGGCTTCAATGCTGATGGTCTTTGCCTCTTCCAGAATGCTGACATTGTTTCACCTGTTTTCTTTCTAAGAGATCTAATTATCGCTTGCTGGGTATAGTCCCATCTATCCATCGAGTAGGAGTGCCCCCTGAAATGACCACCAAATGAGAAGGGCAGCAAGGCTTCTGTGCCTTCAGATCCACGGTCCTGTACACTTTCCCACTAAAGACAGTGAAATTAACCTCTGAGTAAGCACTCCATTTAATTGTTTGGTTGTTACTAGTGAGATGGACACCTGGCCACAGGGACCACTCTCTTCCAACCTCAGAAGAAGACAATGACAAACTGCCTCTTAAGTAGTAGTAAGAAACAGTGCTCAGGGGCTGCTACGCCGCAAAAAACAATACCCTCGAAGGGTTAATAAATGAATAGTAAACACGAATGAAATATCAAATATGTCTATTTCCAATATAGTACTGCATATGAAATCACAGAAAAGCTTGCATGACCCAAATGGGCATCAAATCCATAACCCAAAGGGCATCAAAAGCATATCCCACGCAGGGGTTAAATCAACACCATAGATATCCCACGCAGGGGTTATGGATTTGATGCCCATTTGGGTCATGCAAGCTTTTCTGTGATTTCATATGCAGTACTATACTGGAAATAGACATATTTGATATTTCATTCGTGTTTACTATTCATTTATTAACCCTTCGAGGGTATTGTTTTTTGCGGCGAAACTGCCTCTTAACAAATCTTGTCAACAAAACCACACAACAGATTTGTCTTTGGATCACAAGTCAGAGAAGCCTTGAAAACACACACCAGCAACAAGCACTCATCACTTGTGATAAGAAGGGTTCTGAAGAGTTGGGTTTCTACTGTTTGAACCCCTACACTGTGTAAACATTGACTCTGTACATCAGAGTATGAATTGTGTAGACCGTCAATGTTTCTGGATTGCCATTCTCAAGATTCCTCAGCATTGGCTGTGCTAGCTGGTTGCGGGGGACTGTAGTCCCACATCTGGACGCTCACATTTCTTCCATCTCTGGTCTCAATGTCCTTGGACTGTGGTTTCCATCAAGCTCAGCCATCATTTTCAGTGATGGAGGATGCTGGCAGGAATGGTCATGTATCATATTCTGCAGTTGATGGTGGTTGGTGATGGAAGGCTTAATGTCTTAGTTCTAAAGGGTTGAGTAATTTGTAAGTAAGAGTTCATGGGTGTTTTATTATTATTATTATTGTGGGTGAAAGCAACTAAGGGTGGAGGTATGCAAGACATAGGTTGCAGTTGTGTGTTTCTGGATATAAGGAGCTAGATCTTCAGGAGAAAAGTATTTGTCTTATTTTGGTGGTAGATGCTGCTGATTTCCCCCGGGGTTTCTGGATTTTCGATGTCCTGACCTGTCTTCTGAGCCCTTGGAACCCTGGAACCTTGAATATTTGGACTGGCTTTTGACTATGGTATAGACCAAGGGTAGGGAACCTACGATTCGTGAGCCAGATGTGGCTCTTTTCATGATTGCATCTGGCTCTCCCCCTTCCTTCCTTTCTCCCCCTTCACCCTTTCCTTCTCCTTCTCTCCTTCATTTCCCTCCCTCTCTCCCTTCCTTCTTTCCTCCATTCTCCCTCTTCCTTCCTTTGTCTTCCTTCCTTCCTTCCTTTCTCCCCCTTCAACCTTTCCTTCTCTCCTTTCTTCTTTCCTCCATTCTCCCTCCCTCTTCCTTCATTTCTCTCTATTCTTTTCCCCCAAGTCTTCCTTTCCTTCTCCTTCCTTTCTTTTCACTTCATTCTCTCTCTCCCCTTCTTTATTTTCTTCTTTTCCCTTCATTATTTTACTTTTTCCTCACTCCTTTTCCTTTCTTTTCCCCACCCTTTCCTTTCCTCCCTTCCAATTTCCTTCTTTCTTCCCCCCTCCTGGTCTCTCTCATTGTTGGTCCTCTAGTCGTCTTTGTGGAGCTCAACTTCCTTTGGGGAAGCAGGAGGGAGAGGAGGACTCTTCTCCTTGTTTATTTCAGTTAGAGCCTAATTTAATATATATATTTTAAGACTTTCAACTAAATGTGAGTATATACTACTATGAGGAAAGTTCCCCGGCAGAGTTCATTCTGGCTCTGCAAAAGGCATGTTCAGGACTCTGAGAAGGAAGAGAAGATGGAAGGAAGGGGGAAAGAAAGAAAGAAAGAAAGAAAGAGGAAATAAATAGTTCATTCTTCTTTTCTTTCTTCCTCTCCCCCACTCTCTCCTTTATTTCCTCTTTCTGTCTTTCTTTCTTTCTTTCTTTCCCCTTCCTTCCATCTTCTCTTCCTTCTCAGAGTCCCGAACATGCCTTTTGCAGAGCCAGGTCTG
This sequence comes from Anolis apletophallus, assembly GCA_030556195.1. Lineage (NCBI taxonomy): Eukaryota > Metazoa > Chordata > Lepidosauria > Squamata > Anolidae > Anolis > Anolis apletophallus. The sequence continues at coordinate 21,200,731 of JARBWK010000016.1, read as the reverse complement.
AAGTGTCCCGACATTCTGCCGGGGGAATCCTTTTCTCATAGTATGTACGTATATACTCACATTTAGTTGAATTCAGTCTTAAAATATATATATATATATTATATGGCTCTAACTGAAATAAATTTCCAAATATTTTGCTTTCATGGCTCTCTGAGTCAAAAGGGTTCCTGACCCCTGGACTCTTGATCCCTGGACTTTGCTCACTGAACTCTCGGCATTTGACCACTGGACTGGACCCTTTGACTATGGTGTAGCCTTTGCGATCAGTTTTTGTTTTGTATTCTGTGGCTGAGTGCTATCTTTATGTTTTATATTTTGGACTATTAAAACAGCCATTTATTATTTAAAGTATTTATATTCCACCTTTCTCACCCCACAGGGGACTCAGGGTGGATTACAATGTACATATACATGGCAAACATTCAATGCCATAAACACACAACATATATAGACAGACACTCAGAGGCTATTTAACATTCATTCCAGCTTCTGGCCACCAAGGGAGCTGTTGCTTCCTCATTCTTTGCATACTTCCTGGAGATTGTTATGGCCTCATAAACCAGTTAAATTAGTCTCCCCACAAAGTGGTACCTAAATTTCCTACTTGGCAGGTGCAACTGTCTTTCGGACTGCAAAGGTCGACAACAAGCTACACAATTTTGGTCGGGAGCTCACTCCGACCCGGGCTGGCTTCGAACTCATGACCTTTAGGTCAGTAGTGATCTTAATGCAGCTGACCCCCAGCCAGCTGCACCACGGTCCCGGTACCAGAAAGTAAGTGCTGGTTTATACAAACTGGGTGTTTGTTTGAGTTACCTCTGTCTGAATAACGGCCGAGCCCTGGCGTTGTGACAGGAGATCACTAATGTTGGGAGGTCCACTCCTGTTAGATATCCCTTCTCAAGATGTATGTACAGGAAGAGTCCTCCTCTCCCTCCTGCTTCACCAAAGGAAGTTGAGCTCCACAAAGACGACTAGAGGACCAACAATGGGGATGGTTTTTAAATAAGGGACAAACACTCCAGAGGAGAACAAGAGGAAGAGGGCCAGGTCAGCTGAGTTTCTGCAAAATAATTAAAGAAACAACAGTGCAAAGGTGAGCAAGTAATGGAGACCTCTGGAGACCAGGAAGCTATCAAAACCTTATTGCAAAGCGCTTTGTGATGAGCAGCATTGTCTTAAGAGTTCTCTCTGGGCACCACACAAGGCTTGCTCCCTGGTAAGTGCTGCCTAAGACATTTACCATCATCACTGGCTGTGCTGTCTTGCCTGGAAGATGCAACTTAGCATTCCTTTGCAATATTTTGTGTGTCAAACACAAAGCAGAACATCATATCACCAAGTCCCCTTGAACGTTAATTTTGCAGAATCCACTCATCATATATTTGGAGTGGGAAGAACTTGAATGCAGAAGAAAGCAAACCAAAGCCCTTTCTATTCCTATAGAAGAGATGGAAAATCCCAGCCTTCCTGAAATACATTATGTATATGCACACTGGATCTGTGGAATGGAGACGCCCTGGCACAGTTGCACTGGGCTGAGGCTACTGCATTGATTTCATGCCTATTACTAGTACATGTCTATTGATTCACAGTTCTCTTCTTTTTCTAAGCTGCATGAAGCTCATGAACTGTAGAGCAGTGTTTTTCAACATTTTTTACATTTACAAAATCCTGGGGCACACCACCAACCAAAATGACAAAAAATGACACTCTACCACAGTAATACATATAGTTAATATGTTTTAAAATGTATTTATACACTCAGTGTGAAACCTGGGCCTGTTTCGATGTGACTTCCTCTCACATTCTTAGACATGGCTATCATGTCTTCTCTCAGCCTTCTCTTCTTCAGGCTAAACATGCCCAGCTCTTCAAGCCGCACCTCATAGGGCTTGTTCTCCAGACCCCTGTGAAATTTCACCCTGAGTGAAACTTGCTTCCAGTTAACTATGGATGTCATGAAGCTGTTATAAACAGTTCCTTGGGGGGGGGAGGCAACTCAAAAAAATCCAGTAAAAATAGTAAAAAAAACATTTCCAAGCAGAGAGGCTCAATTTGTTTCTTGGAAACCTGTGAGGGGGCTGCTAGGAGGGGGAGAGTGCCAATTTCTCACAACACACCTGATGATCGCTCACGGCACACTGGTTGGGAAACACTGCTGTAGAAGATGGACATGGACAGATCTCTCATCCTCTATCCATGAGGAGGCTTGCGTTCATTTTCTCAAGCTATAAAATGTTATATTTCCTCCGTAAAAGTGTTATTATTCGAACATAGACAACATGTTTATTCTGCCGTTGAGCGTGCAACATTACTCAGCTTAATAACAAAGTAAACATGCAGTATCTATATTACAGATTGAAAAGGGAGCAAAAGGAGTGGGAAGAAAGGTGAGCAAGCAGAGTACTGTTATCTTTTCCTGTTAACTTCCGTCACATATAAATGTTACTCAGTGGAAACTCGTACATTTCCTAATGGAAGTAGCCATGGTAGCGGTCAAGAAAGAGATGATTCCTCTATCCTTTATACTAGGGGCAGGAAATCTGATATCCTGTAGAACAGGGCTGCCCAGGAAGTCGATCACGATCGACCAGGCAATCCCGGGACCGAAGGAGGTCAATCCCAGCTGGATGGGACGCTTCTCAGAGGGGGGCGGAGCCAGGCCACGCCAAGCCCCACCCCCTCCCCCAGCTTCGGCACTTCCAGCAGCTTCTCCAGGCTTGAGGAGGGCAGGGCCAAGCCAGCCTTGTGCTAGCTATGCCACCACTGGCTTGGCACTGCCATCCTCAAGCCTGGAGAAGCTGCTGGGAGCTCCAAATCCAGAGGGGAGGGGGAGGGGCTTGGCGCAGCCTGGCTCCACCCCCTCTGGCTCCAGCTCTACCAGCAGCTTCTCCAGGCTTGAGGAGGGCAGGGCCAAGCCAGCCTTGTGCTAGCTATGCCACCACTGGCTTGGCATTGCCATCCTCAAGCTTGGAGAAGGTGCTGATAGAGCTGAAGCCAGGGGGCGGAGCCAGGCCATGCCAAGCCCCGCCCCCACCCCTCCCCTCTCCAGCCTTGAGGAGGTAGGTAGATCTTTCTGACTTGGTTTTATTATAAGTAGCTCGCATGCTGAAAAAGTGTGGGCACCCCTGCTGTAGAAGGTTTGAATTATAGCTCCCATCATCCATGACCATCATCCATGACCTCAAGTGTTTGGAGAACAAGCCCTATGAGAAGCGGCTTAAAGAGCTGGGCATGTTTAGAGAAGACTGAGAGGAGACATGATAGCCATGTATAAGTATGTGAGAGGAAGTCATAGGGAGGAGGGACCAAGCTTGTTTTCTGCTGCCCTGGAGACTAGGACACGGGACAATAGCTTTAAACTACAGGAAAGAAGATTCCATCTGAACATTCGGAAGAACTTTTTGACTGTGAGAGCTGTTCAGCAGTGGAACTCTCTCTTCCCTGGAGTGTGGAGATATCATGTATTTGTGAGTGTGGTGGAGGCTCCTTCTTTGGAGGCTTTTAAACAGAGGCTGGATGACCATCTGTCGGGAGTGCTTTGAATGTGATTTTCCTGCTTCTTGGCAGGAGGTTGGACTGGATGGCCCACGAGGTCTCTTCCGACTCTGTGGTTCTATGCTGAATGAAGTTTGTAGTTTGAGCCAGAGCTTGGACAATTCCCATTTTCTTTGGACTTACAATTCTGTGTAAGCTACTGGCTCTTCAGCGCTCTAGCTGGAGGTCAGTTGTCACCAGCAGTGCTGCAGAATTCGAAGAGGCACGAATGGAGGACAAAAGCGAGAAACGTGCCAAGAGGACTGCCTTCCTCCTGGAAACCGATGCCCTCACTGTGGGAGAACATACGGATCAAAATAGGGCTCCACAGCCCTTATTCGGACAACAAGGGATCATCTAAGTAAGTAAGGTAGGTAGTAAAAGTCTGGGCATGTTAGTTAGGAAGCTAACAATGCACAAGCCTGATTCAAAGTATCAATGGGGGCCAAACTGCCTTTTCCTTCTTTAAACTAATGAGCAGAACAGACTGTCTCTCTGCTTAAAACAATTCTAGAATAGATACAAGGCTATTTTGAATGAAGATATCATGTATTTGTGAAGGTCACTTGCAATGGTTTCAATCGGGAGTTGTCAAACTTTTTTAGTTGTGGAGTCACTGGGAAAAAATGAAGCAAAAGTTTATTGCAGAGCTCCCCCCCCCCCCCAAGGGATGTATCTATAAGGTAAAGGTAAAAGTCTTCCCCTGACATTAAGTCCAGACGTGTCCAAAACTGGGGGTTGGTGCTCATCTCTATTTCTAATTTGAAAAGCCAGCATTGTCCATAGACACTTCCAAAGTCATGTGGTTGGCATGACTGCATGGAGTGCTGTAACCTTCCCGCCGGAGTGGTACCTGGGTTAGTGTAGGTTTTTGGTCTGTATGGCCATGTTCTAAAAGCATTCTCTCTGGATGCTTTGCCTGCATCTGTGGCAGGCATCCTCAGAGGTTGTGAGGAGCAGTACCTATTAATCTACTCACATTTGCATGTTTTCGAACTGCTAGGTTGGCAGAAGCTGGGGCTAACAGCAGGCGCTCACGCTGCTCCCCGGATTTGAACCTGAGACCTTTCGGTCTGCAAGTTCAGCAGTTTAACCTACTGTGCCACTATCTATATCTATATATCTATATCTATCTATATATGGCATGAGGGAGGAAGTGTGAAGCTCCTCAGCATGCTTCATGAAGTTCCAAGGACTCTGCGGAGCACACTTTGAGAACCACCGATTTAGATAGTGAAGTTCCACATTTATTTATTTATTAAAAACTTTTATATCTCAATCTTCTCTTCCCCGAAGAGGGACTCAGACCAGCCTCACAGCAAGAATTCAGTGCAGTTGATATGATGTTTTGATTTTTTATCAACTGCATTGAATTCTTGCTGTGAGGCTGAATGACAACATATATTGGACTGAGTTGAATTTGATTTTATCTGGCGATTTGGCTTGAATGTATTTTATCTATACAAAATTAAAATACATATAAATAAAATGCTTGCGAAGGTGGCGGGACCCAGAGCAGGGCCTCTCCAGTAGATCTTAGTGTCCTTGATGGTTCATAGGGGAGAACACGTTCAGACAGGTAAACTGGGCCGGAACCATATAGGGATTTATAGGTTAAAACCAGCACTTTGGATTGTGCTCGGAAGCTAATCGGCAGCCAGTGGAGCTGGTGTAACAAAGGAGTTGTGCGCTCCCTGTATCATGCTCCCGTTAGTAACCTGGCTGCCGAGCGTTGGATTAATTGCAGCTTCCAGGCAGTCTTCAGAGGCAACCCCACGTAGAAAGCGTTGCAGTAGTCTATTCAGGATGTAACCAGAGCGTGGACCACCCTGGTCAAGTTAGACTTCCTAAGATACGGGCGCAGCTGGCGCACAAGTTTTAGCTGTGCAAAAGCTCCCCTGGCCACCACCGAGACCTGGGGTTCCAGGCTCAGCGATGAGTCCAGGATCACTCCCAGGAACAAATAGAAAGAACATTTGGATGAGGTTTGAACAACACTCCATAAAGAAACATGATGGAGGTATTTGCTTGAGGATGTTCATTCAGTTCATTTGGGCTCCATCTCCTCTAATTCCTGACTACAGGGCTCAGGACCTGATTGAGAGTAGAGCCCAGCAATATCTAGACAGGTTTCTCATTCCTGCCTTGGAAATGTCACTTTAGCGAGAATTTAACGGCAGTTTAAAGATGAACAAAACTTCCAGTTTAAGCATGCTGGTTTCTATATTTTTCCCCGTTTGAAAAGCTTCGGGTGTTTTGCAGAAGCCAAGACCTCCAGTCTCACCAGACTCCTCACCAAAGCATTCCTGCAAGCAAAGAGATGATTTCTCTAGAATGCTAGAGGGAACTTTTCCAGTGCAAACCTATTTGAAAGCATTATATGTAATTATACATAAGGGAAGATATTCCCATTTATTTTTTTTTGCTCTTGGTCTCTCTCTTTCTCTTGCTCTCCTTCCTTGTGTTGTCTCCCTCCCTCCCCCACATGACGACTGTTGCCATTGACTGTAACTAAAAGCCAGCGCCTGCCTGCCTGCAGGGAAAGTCTGACTTTGATAATCTGGCCCACATTTCCATGCTCGCCAGTATTTCACAGGCAAAAAAGGAACATGATTAGAGCACCACAATTCTCCCAGCAAGGATTACTCCTAGGTCCCTTAACGCTATATGTGGGTGGCAGGGAGGGGCATTTTCTGTTTAGAATGGCCACTTACATATCACCTCCCCAACAGAAACACATAGCCAAAAATAGATGAAAGAGTACATTGATTTGCATGCAATATATATATTCCAATTAATACGGATATATGCTAATGCAGAAGTGATTATTATCACTTAGAAGACAACCTCTCTTACTACTGTGGGGGTTTCTGTGGGCTTATTTCTCTGTCTGCTGTCCAATTGTCAAGTATTGATGGCCTTCAATGACCCTGATCTCCTTCCTTTTAACCTTTATTTTGAAATCGGATATTACTGAGTGGGTCTCCAAAATAAGAAGAGGAAGAAATAGTTTTTATTGAGATTGCCTTACAATCATAGAGTTGAAGAGGCCACATGGGCCATCTAGTCCAACCCCCTGCCTTACAGGAAAAGCACAACCAAAGCACCCCTTACAGATGGCCATCCAGCCTTGTTTAAAAGCCTCCAAGGAAGGAGCTTCCATTAGACTCTGAGGCAGAGAGTTCCACTGTTGAACAGCTCTTCTTACAGTCAGGAAGTTCTCCCTAATGTTCAGGTGGAATCTCTTTTCCTGTCATTGGAACCCATTGCTCTTAGTCCTAGTTTCAAGGGCAGTAGAAAACAAGCCTGCTCCTTCTTCCTTATGACTCCCTTTCACATATTTATACCTGGCCATCAAGTCTCTTCTCAACCTTCTCTACTGCAGGCTAAACATGCCCCATTCTTTAAACAACTCCTCAGAGGGATTATTCGTGGTCCCCAGATCTTTGACCATTTTAGTTGCCTTCTTCTGGATCCCTTCCATCTTAGAGTCAATATCCCTCTTGAATTGCTTTACCCAGAATTGGACACAGTGTGATTTGAGGTGAAGAGGTCTAACCAAAGCTGAATAGAGAGGCACCATGACTTTCCTCAGCTTAGACAGTCTATTCGTTTGGATGCAGCCCAAAATCCCATTGGCTTTTTGAGCTGCTGCATCACCCTCTTGGCTCATGTCCAGCTTGTTCTCCATGAGGATAACACGATCTTTTTCACATGGACTGTTGTGGAGCCAGGCTTCCCCCATTCTGTATCTTTGCATTCCATTTTTCTGCCTAAGTGGAGGGCCTTACATTTATCCTTGTTCAAATTCATTTTGTTAATTTTAGCCAATCTGCTCTCTAATCTGTTAAGGTCATTTTAAACCCCCAACTTGTCCTCTGGAGTATTTGCTATCCCTCCTAATTTGGTGTCATCTGCAAACTTGATAAGCAAGCCTTCTAAAACTTCATCTAAGTCAATAATAAAGATGTTGAACAGAACTTGGCCCAGGACCGAACCCTCTTCATGGCCCTCCACTAGTCACTTCTTTCCTGGATGAAGAAGAGGAACCATTGGTGAGAGCACGTTTGGGTTTGGTCGCTTGACCAATTCGAGATACACCTAATAGTAGCCTTGCCTAGTCCACATTTGACTAGCTTGTTTGCAAGAAGGTCATGGGGGACCTTTTCGAAAGCCTTCCTGAAATCAAGATATGCTACATCCACAGCATTCCCCATGTCTACTAAGTTTGCAACTCCAATGAAAAAAGAGATATTCGTTTGGCATGACTTGTTTTTGAGAAATCCGTGTTGACTTTTACTTGCGTGTGTATGGGTGATACACCCCCCCCATGATACCAAGAAGATACCGACACAAGTAGCTGGAGTAAAATATGGCCACAACTCATTTATTGATAACAGGAACAAGGGTTGGCAGCCATGCATGGGTCCTGGATAAGGGGTTGGACAACCGCTGCTGTCCGAAGATCCTTATATCCCTGGGTGCCACCGGCACACCGCCGGTTCCCGTAAGCTCGGCACCCCAGGGGACCGGGCGTTATCCCCCCTTCCAACCAGGGGCGATACACCACCCCGATCCAGGAGCCATGCCACACGCTGAACTCAGAGTTGTGACACACAACAACAGCAAGATCATCTAACAAAATACAGAGCAGGATGAACACCGAACAACAGCAAGATAAGCTAACAAATGCGAAGCAATGCTACATGCAGGGAGGGTGGGTGGAAAAGCTGATGCAGGCCCAGTGCCTGCTGGAAGGTCTCGGGCAGCCTTAAGTAAGCTGCCCAGGTGGAAGAGAGGGCTGGCCCCAACTACAAGCCAAGCCAGGCCAGGGCGGGGCCAGCCCCACCATTGACCAGCTGGCTCTGGTGGCGGGAAAATCTCCCGCTACCCAGGGGGCTTCTGGGAGGAAGAAGCCCCCCCTCCTATCCATAATGGCGGCGAGGACACCCAGCGCCGCAATCTGCTCAGCCCGGTAAGTTGGGCCAAGCCATTAATCATAGCATTCCTTTTTAGAGATTGCAGGCTATCTCCTTAGTGATCTGCTCCGGAATCTTTCCTGGCATTGATGTCAGGCTTACTGGATGGTAATTGTTTGGGTCCTCTTTTTCCCCTTCTTAAAGGTAGCAACAACATTGGCCTTCCTCTAAACTTCTTATGGGACTTCTCCTGTTCTCCAAGAATTTTTAAAAGTTATTGCCAGTGGTTCTGATATTCCTTCTGCGAGTTCCTTCAATACTCTTGGATGTAGTACTTTTTCAGATCTGGAGCCAGATCCAAGATGAGCACTTTGCCAGCTCGGCACCCCATTGAGCTCCACTATAAACTTCATGATGTTTAGCCAAACGAGTAATGGAGTAAACTATTGAACCAAATGACTGAAGATCCTGAGAAGGTTTGCAGTCTTACATATCTGTAGAGACACCAGGTTAAGGAAGGCTGTCTTACATCACACCTAAAAGTATCTCTGTCCATCTGCTATGTCTTCCTGAACTTCAGGAATTATCAACCTGAGCCAGATTCGCACAATGGTAAGGCATATTGGGAGCAGTGGTCATCCAGCGTCATTTGGGCTGATGGTTCCCTACTTCTGCTTTTGATCATAAACGGATGGAAGCATCATAAGCTTGCTAGTTTTCCAAGTGAGCCACTTAGGTAAAAAGGTAAAGGTTTTCCGCTGACATTAAGTCCAGTTGCGTCCGACTCTGGGATTCCGGTGCTCATCTCTATTTCTAAGCCGAAGAGCTGCCGTTGTCCGTAGATACCTCCAAGGTCGCGTGGCCACTGGCATGACTGCATGGAGTGCTGTTAGCTTCCCGCCGGAGTGGTACCTATTGATCTACTCACATTTGCATGTTTTTGAATTGCTAGGTTGGCAGGACCTCACCCCGCTCCCTGAATTCGAACCTGTGACCTCTCGGTCAGCAAGTTCAGCAGCTCAGCGTTTTAACCCACTGCACCACTGGGGGCTCCATAGGAGCCACTTACCGTCTGTTGCAACTCAGAACCTGGCAGGCCCCCTGATTCACACAAAACACAGGCTGATGCAAAATCAATAAGTTTATTTAGAATAAAAGATAGAATGGCCCAAGAAGATACATGCAAATATAGTCCATGGAATGAAGTATCAAAAGCAATGTCTCAAAGTTCCAAGCATAAAGGCTTAAGTCCAAAAAGGCAAAGTCATTAAGGCAAAACAAAGTTCTCATGAAGCAGGCCGCTCCGGGGACCGAAACAAGGCTCTGGGAAGGCAGCCACAACTGTGGCAAAACAAGGCTTGAATCCGAACCTTTCCCAACGGTTCCCTGGAGACTTGGCAGAAGGACGTGGATGAAACCAAACGTGGCTTCAGATCTAATTCAGAGTCCAAAAATCAAGGCTAATTATTATTATTATTTATGGCATTTTACCCCGCTCTTCTCAACCCCCGAGGGGGGACTCAGAGCGGCTTCCAAAAGGCATAATTTGATGCCTACATCACAATCGCAGTATAAAACACAATATAAAACCCTCCAGCATTCGACACTAAAATACATTAAAATACAATTATATTCACACATCCTATGCATTCACCTATGTTAAAAACAGCGTTCCGTCCATAAAAGCATTGAGCCCTATTCACCAACTTTCCATTAAAACTACTAAAGTGCTGTCCTGTGCTACTATGCGAACGCCTGGTCCCACATCCAGGCTTTCACTTTTTCCTAAATGTCAGGAGGGATGGAATTGATCATATGTCGCTAGGGAGCGCATTCCACAGATGGGGAGCCACCACCGAGAAGGCCCTCTCCCTCGTCCCCACCAGCCGCACCTGGGAAGCCGGCGGGAGCGAGAGCAGGGCCTCCCTGAATATAGAAGCTAATTCCGGGATATCCATCTCACCCCCTTTCGCAAGCTCCATGTTTTCCTGGAATTTCTGATAGAAGACCTTCTATCAAACACCTGCTCATTACCGGGACCAGTTGCACCACTATCAGCATGAGACTCAGCCAGCTCCCCTTCTCCCCTTCTCCCATCGGTTCCCCTGGGAAGGGAGTCGGTATCCGCTCCTGAGAACCTAACCCTCCAGGTCATTCATAATCAGAGCTGGAATCCTCCGCCATACTTTCCTCTGTGAACTCACTCTCTGTTTGATATCTCTCCAGCCAGTCATTATCCCATTGTAGGCTCTTGTTAGATCAGGGGTGCTCATTAGGTAGCTCGGGAGCTACTAGTAGATCTTCGGCCCTCCAGGTTCTTCGGGCCTCACCAGCCGGATGGGGTGCTCCTGCCATGCGCGCGCACACCCTGCACGCACACATGTTCCTGCTGCTGGCTCCCACTCTCGCGGTGCTTCTTTCGCCTGCGGGGCATTGCAGGAAGAAGGAAGCACGAGGCGGGGCCTCTGGAGGGAGCGCCCTGCCTCTCTCTCGTCCAGAAGCAGCTGTGCAGCCTCCGTTGCTGGCAAGACAGGCAGGGCGGAGCGCTCCCTCTGGATGCCCCGCCTCGTGCTTTCTCCTTCCTGCAATGCCTCGCAGGCGGAAGAAGCGCTGCGTGGGCGGGAAACAGCAGCAGGAGCATGCGCGGTGGCAAGAGCACACGGCGGCGGGAGCGCACGGGAGCGCACGGCGGCGGGGGCAGGTAGATCTTTTGGACTTGGTTGCTTTAAGAGTAGCTCGCATGCTGAAAAAGTGTGAGCACCACTGCGTTAGATGATTCAAACCCATCCGGCCAGCCTTCTTCACTGAGCCCTGGGTCATCTAGTCCAGCCCCACCTTGCCCTGGATCAACTGGCATTTGTCTGGTTACCCCCGGGACCCCCGGGGACTGACCCACGCCACTAGGCCGGAATACTACACCGTCTGCCATAACTATCTGAATCTTGAGGGAAACAGACAGAGAACAATCTGAATGTGTTTTTCCTTGAAAGGAAAAAAAGGCTTTGAGTCAGGCAAAAGAGTCTTTTGTAATTCTCGATAAAGGATGGAGTTAATACTTATGAAGCTGTGTGTGTGCAGCAATGAACATTGGGAGAATGATAGGCCGAAAGTGAGAAATATAGGGTCAAAATGGAGGGTATTACATTTTTTAAAAAAAATATATAGAGGTGCCCATTCTCTATTTCAATTCCTTAATTGTTCGGCCTGTGCCTGAGCATGACAAGGACTATCTTATTTCCTTTTCCTCCCCTGAAAACAGCCCTTAGCTGTCAATAACAATCAGGAAAAGCTGAGTCTATTGTACCTTACTGCATTTTCTCTCTCCCTTTTATCGTAAAGAGCCTTTCATCTCGCCAGAAATAAATCGCCGTCTGTATGGTTATTTCCTCATAAAGCAGAGGAAAGACAATTAACTGAACTTTATGCTAATGTCAGTGGGCTTGATTAGCTACAACCTGATTAATTCCAAAGGAGACCATTCTTTGCAGATAGGGAGAGTGATAATAACAAAGATGAAAGGGAATTAAGGGCGAAAGCGGAGAACGGACCCAGGCAGCGAATTGTCAAAAGAAAGAGAACATTAATCTGACGGTGGGTGCCGACGTCGCCCTCGGATCATGCAAAAAGATCATAATCTTTTAATCCATATACACAGTCAAGTGGAGATCCATGACGATCTATGGCAGCGAGGGGAGGAATGGAGTAGCTGCTTTGAGGGAAACAGGGTTTTTTTCTCCCTCCGTCTTCTCTGTCAGGGTTGCCATCCCGAGTCCCCAATGTCGTGACAGCCAGGCTGGCCTTGCCATTGCATGGGTCAAGCAACAGCCGGAGGCAGCAGATGCCGAGGCGTAACAAGCATAACCTTTCCCATTTTACCTCCTTCACCAAAAGCCATACACTAGCCGCCCACTCGTCCTGAAATATCCTGCTGCCCACGAGTGTAGTGGGTGTTGCTATTTACTTGCCAGCACTGAAATCAAATGGACTTTCCAATCTACTCGGCTTCTGATTATGGAATGGCGCATCCTTGAACACCTCAGAAATGAAATGTGATTGTGCTTGTCCTGCATGGCAGGAGGTTGGACTAGATGCCCCATGTGGTCTCTTCCAACTCTATTATTTTATGATTTTTTTTCATGTCAGGAGTTACTTGAGAAACTGCAAGTCGCCTCTGGTGTGAGAGAATTGACCATCTGCAAGGACGTTGTCTAGGAAACATTGCCCGGATGTTTTATCATGTGGGAGGTTTCTCTCATGTCCCTGCATGGGAAGCTAGAACTGATAGCCGGAGCTCACCCGTCTCGCAGATTCAAACTCCCAATCTTTTGGTCAGCAGTCCTGCCAACACAATTGCGCCACCAGAGGCTCTAGATTCCATAAAAATCCTAAAATGGGGCTGTGGTGGCACAACGGGTTAAACCATAGAGCTGCTGAGCTTGCTAACCTGAAGGTTGGCAGTTCAAATCCGCGAGACGGGTGAGCTCTGGCTGTCAGCCCCAGCTCCTGCCATTCTAGCAGTTCGAAAACATGCAAATGTGAGTAGATCAATAGGTAATACCTTGGCGGGGAGGTAAAAGGGTGACCCACGAAGTCATGCTGGCTATGTGACCAGGATGTGTCTATGGACAATGCAGGCTCCTCAGCTTGGAAGTGGAGATGAGCACCTCCGCCAGAGCCAGAGATAAGCACCGCCTCCAAAACTGGAGATGAAATGGGAAGGCTTTGCCTTTGTCTGTGTATTTTTGTTTCATTGTGTGTTTCAAAGGCACTGAATGTTTGCCTGTGTCTGTATATATGCTGGAACCCTCTCTGATAGGGCAGAATATAAATAAAATGTTGTTGTTGCTGTTGTTGTTGTTATAAACCAGAGTGTGATCAAGATGTCCAACATTATTAATGAAATAGGACCTAAAATGTAGGAGAGGCTGCAGCACATTGCTTTTGCCTGAGCTTACTAGGAAGGGAAAGAGTCTGCCTCTCCCTCTCTCTCTACTAAGAATGGACTGTAAACTACATTTGCTTATTGAATCCAGGCCCCATTTACACTGCCTCACAAAATACAGATTATCTGCTTTGTACTGGATTGTATGACAGTGTAGACTCATATAGTCCACTCCAAAGCAGATAATATGGATTACCTGCTTTGATAATCTGGATTATATGGCAGTGTAGAAGGGGCCTAAGTTTGCAGAAGCTGAAATATGCTGAGAACAACATGGGAAAATGTGGATGATTTAAAAGCACTGAAAAAGTGCACAAATGGGGACCATTGGAGTCTATGGAAGCCTCTGATAGAATTTATTGCCGTGGTACTCTACAATGTTTCTCATGTTTATACAATAGTTGGGTTTACTGCGTACCAAATATTCCATCCATGTAAACAACAAAGAATGCATTCTCTTGCATGAATGTATTAATAGCTTAGCATCTACTTATGTGCCTGATAACACTATGCAACACGACTTTTGTTCCTGGGTTTTGAGTTTTGTATTATGTCTTTTTTAAACTGCCATTGAATTGACGTTGACTTATGGCAACCCTATGAATGGCAGATCCCCAAGTCATGCTATACTCAATAGTTGTGCTCAGGTTTTGTAGACCTCTGAGTCAGATGTGTGGCTTCCCAGATTCTGTCTGTCTGTCTGTCTATCTATTTATTTATTTCCACCATTTCTACCCCGCTTCTTCTCAACCTCCGAGGGGGGACTGCGAGCGGCCTAACAACGGCAACAATTTGATGCCAAAAACACAGTATACATATAATAGAAAACCAAAAACAGTCAAAATTAAAAAAAACATTAAAATACAGTTAGTTTTAAAATACATTAAAATACAATTAGCATTAAAATACATCATATACATTCACATAAGTTAAAAACAGTATTCTGTCCATAATAGAAGCATTGGGCCATGTCCCCCAGTTTGCCATTTCAATCCAATCTAAAGTGCTGTATCGTGCTAATGTGCAAACGCCTGGTCCCATAACCAGGATTTCACTTTTTTCCTGAATGCCAGGAGGGATGGGGTTGATCGTATATCAATTGGGAGTGCGTTCCACAGACAAGGAGCCACCACCGAGAAGGTCCCCATCAACCGCATTTGAGAAGTAGATGGGAGCGAGAGCAGGGCCTCCCCGGATGATCTTAAATTACGAGGTGGGACGTAGCGGCTGATGCGTTCGGACAAGTAAGCTGGGCCAGAACCGTATAGAGTTTTAAAGGTCAAAACCAGCACTTTGAATTGAGCTCGGAATTGGACAGGCAGCCAGTAGAGCTGACACAACAGGGGGGTGGTATGCTCCCTGTATGTAGCTCCCGTTAGTAGTCTGGCTGCCGCCCGCTGGACTAATTGCAGTTTCCGAACTGTCTTCAAAGGCAACCCCACGTAGAGTGCATTGCAGTAATCTATTCGGGATGTGACCAGAGCATGGACGACCGTAGCCAGATCAGACTTCCCAAGGTACAGGCGCAGCTGGCGCACGAGTCTTAACTGTGCAAAAGCTCCCCTGGCCACCGCCGAGACTTGGGGTTCCAGGCTCAGCGATGAATCCAGGATCACCCCCAAGCTGCGAACCTGCGTCTTCTACCTACTTATTTTTATGTTATGAAGCATTATTTGTCTTCTATCCTGTGCCATGGAGATCTGCTGCCCAGGAGATGCCTTTGGTTGTGCAAATGTTTTAAGTGCAAATGCATGACAGCACTTTGCGCTATGACGGAGAGCATGGAGGCAGATCTTAGGGTGGTTTAAAGATACGGGCCTCTGCATCCTCCCCCTCTTTCCTGGATTGACATCAAACAGAGAAGAGTGAGTTCAGCAAAATCTGGAGTTTTAATCCCATTTGCAATCAATCAATAGTATCTTTCATTAATCTTGTGATGTAAAGCCAGACTTTTGATGCCTTTGTGAACTCTGGAGTCGTAGCAAAAAAAGGAGTGTCCAATGCAGTTAATAAAGCCTGAAAGAACATAGTTGGATCCAAAGCAACTAGACCAGGCATGGGCAAACTTCGGCCTTCCCTCCAGGTGTTTTGGACTTCAGCTCCCACAATTCTGAACAACCTCAGGCCCCTTCCTTTTCTCCACCTCAGCTGCTTGAGCACAACTGCACAAACATTGCAGATTTATTTTGCGGCATAAAATTTCTCCAACTGCACATTTTAATAATGCATGCCGGGAGCTTTAGGTTTAAAGTTTGCATATGTGCCTAGGCATTTAGATGAAGTGCAAGAAGATAAGATAAGAGCAAAAGAAATAAGCTCTTAAAGGCTCTAACGGATGGTTTCGTATGATCCACCGATTCAAATTTTACGAGCACCTCTTTACACTTAAATGTTTTTCTTTCTTATTATTGACTCTATGTAATTTTCTTTACTTTCTCTTACATACTTTTTTAAATCTGTAATTTGTGAAACTTAATAAAGATTGTTTTTTAAAAAGGTTTGCATATGTGTATATTTTAAATTATGTGATCATGCTTTTAATTGTAAGCCATTTTGAGTTTCCTCAAGATAAAGCGGAGTAATAATAATAATAATAATAATAATAATAATAATAATGAAACTAATGGAAGAAGAGGAGAAACATGCACTGGCAGATTATGTAAAAGGCAGTCAAGAACCAACATTGAGGGAAGTCAACAGTCAAAAACTGCTTAAAGTGCAAAAGACAAAGAGTCAATGCCATAAAAATGCAATGCAGAGCAGAAGAGAGACTGGCAAAAGAAGGCTCGCCATGGACAGTTCGTGGGAAAAACTGAGGGCAAAATGGACAAGGAAAAAACATGGATGTGGCTTACAAATTGAACTTTGAAAAGAAGGAGACCGAGGGCCTGAGTCTTGCAGCCCAAGAACAAACTATTAGATCCAATGCCATCCAAGCCAGAATCAAAAAGTCGATGACAGATTCCAAGTGTAGACTCTTCAAGGAAGCAGGCGAAACGATGGATCACATACTCAGCTGCGGCAAGAAGATTGCACAGACAGACTATAAGCAGAAGCGTAACACTGTTGCTCAGAGCAGGGCTGTCCAGCTTCTACCGGCCCAAGGGCCGGCATTCCGGTCACTGATCACCTGGGGGGCCAAAGGGTCTGCCTCCGCCCCCGGCTCTGCCCCCCTCCCCGGCTCCACCCCACCCCCACCTCTGCCCCTGCCGGCGCATCGAGGAGGAGGAAAGAAAGCTCCACCCCCGAAGCCGATGCCGCGGCTCCTCCCTCTCTCCTAAAGCTATGACATGCTGGCTTCCTCAGAAGGGCAATTTTGGCCGCTTCGCCCTTCTGAGGCGGCCGGCATGCCACGGCTTTAGGAGGAAGGGACGAGCTGTGGGGGAGCCTCTCCCTGTGGCTTGTCCCTATCTCCTAAAGTGGTCTGCGTGGCTGCCTCCTCCTTTTGGGGCTTCTGCTTGTGTGCGAATGGGCGCTTGCCGCTCGATGCGGCGGGTGGCGATCTCCGCCCACCAGTGTCCTGCCGCCGTCTAGGAGTCCGTGATGGCGGCAGGACGCTGGCGAGCGGAGATCGCCGCCCGCCGTGTCGAGTGGTGAGCACCCATTCGCACACAAGCAGAAGCCCCAAAGGAGGCAGCGCTGCGCTGCGCCCGCGGCTGCCTCCTCCCTTTGGGGCTTCTGCTTGTGTGCGAATGGGCGCTTGCCGCTCGATGCGGCGGGCGGCGATCTCCACCCGCCAGTGTCCTGCCGCTGTCACGTAGTCCGCCAGTGTCCTGGACTCCGTGACGGTGGCAAGACACTGGCAGGACACTGGCGGGCTGAGATCGCTGCCCGCCGTGTGGAGCGGCGAGAGCCCATTCGCACACAAGCAGAAGCCCCAAAAGGAGGCAGCGCTGGCTGTGGCCCGTGTGGCTGCCTCCTCCCTTTGGGGCTTCTGCTCGTGTGCGCATGGGTGCTCGCTGCTCCACGTGGCGGGTGGTGATCTCCGCCCGCCAGCGTCCCTGCTGCCGTCATGATCGCAGCGGCAGGGGGAGGGAGGGAAGGAGGAGGCCGGGCAGGGAGGAGGAAGGGAGCCGGCTCCTCCTTCCTGCCCCGCCCCCTCCATCCCTCTCTCCCCGCCGCCTCTGCGATCCGGATCGCAGCGGCGGGGGGAGGGAAAGAGGGGGGCAGGGAGGAGGAAGGGAGCTGGCTCCTCCTCCCTGCACCGCCCCTGAAGAAATTTAATTTTTTTTTGAAAAAAAACACGCTGATTTCTTGCAGGAGGGTAGGCAGGCCGTGTCCAAGAGGCTGGCGGGCCATGTATGGGCTGCTGGCCGCCTGTTGGGCAGGCCCGGCTCAGAGGATCCATTGGAACTTGTGCCACAAATACCATCTGCCTGCGACAAAGAACTGGTGGGATCATACGCCTGAAAAAGTAACAGAAAATAAACACGTCAAACTACTCTGGGACTTCAGAATTCAGACTGACAAAGTTTTAGAGCACAAGACTCCTGACCTCACGATCGTGGGGGAAAACAAGTATGGATAGTCGATGTTGCAATCCCAGGCGACAGCAGAATTGATGAGAAGCATCTGGAAAAGCTGGCACAACATGAGGATTTAAAGATCAAACTACAAAGACTCTGGCACAAGCCAATCAAGGGGGTCCCAGTGGTGATCGGCACACTGGGGGCAGTGCCTAAAGACCCTGGTCTGCACTTAGAAACAATCAGCGCTGACAAAATCATGATCTGTCATCCGCAAAAGGCCACCCTGTTTGGATATACATGCATTATTTGCCAATACATCACACAGTCCTAGACACTTGGGAAGTGTCCGAAGTGTGATCCGATACAAAAGCCAGCAGTTTGCTGTGTATTAATTTTGTTGTGTGTCAATCAATCAAAACTTTATTACGGTCACAGACCAGCACAAAGCGGGCACAAGTGCCCTAAGAGGAGAAGGACAACTCCCCAGTAAACAGTTATTTAAAATCAGACTAGAAATCAGTATAAAATATATTTTTAAAGATTGTTGTGTGTCTAATAATAATAATAATAATAATAATAATAATAATGGTTTAGTTCGGCAATATGTGAGGCCCATAGGCTGCCCATCTCCTGATCCCAACTTTCAGGCTGTAAGAAATAATTGTCTCTTTAAATTTAGACATTCTGTCGCCCTCTAGACACTGGGAACCTCCCTTGATAAACCACACAGTTCAGCTGAGGTACAAAAGGTTTATTTAGAATAATTGGGTATAGGAAAGAGGCTAGAAGTCAGTCTAAGATGCCTTAAAGTAGCACCAGCAATATAGCAGCAGTATTCCAGGAAGGTAACAATCTATATATATAAAGGAAGAGTCGTCATGGAACAACCGTCCCAAACAGAGAAACCTTACAATGCAGAGACACTAAACTTGCCAACAGAAATAGGCCTCAGACAAGGTACGTTTGTAGCAAAGAAACTCCCCCCCCCAAAACCTAAAAGGCCCCCAAAACAACAAGTAAAAAAACCTACATTTCCCAGCATCCTCCGGGGCTACCAACGACTCTCCCAGCCTCTACATTCTGAGAACATGATTGGCTGCCAATAAGGGCGGATTTGCATAACTCCTGTACTGGCCAGCCAACATGAACATTCCGACCCATAATAAACTGTCAGAGGAGGATAAGGCAAAGGGCTGAGGCACAAACACAAACACCCAATTCACTTCCCACAGAAAATTTACACCCCTACAAATTACAGACCACGCCCAAAATTGACAGTAAGGCTTCATTAACTTAATTTCCCTGACTAGGCCTCACTTAATGGAATGCTGTTTACGCTCTGAATTGACAGTAAGGCTTCATTAACTTGATTCTCCCGACTAGCCCTCAGCTCATTGGACATTGTGTATGGCCTGAATTGACAGTAAGGCTTCATTAACTTGCTGTTCCTGACTAGGCCTCAGCTCATGCGACATTGTGTATGGCCTGAATTTACAGTAACCTACCTTGACACACAGAGCCCCTATGACCCACGCTACATTCTACTACAGTTTGGAGGAGGGTGGACCATGGATTATGGGACTTGAAGTACCTCCATGGATAATGGGATTTGTACTACTTCAAAACCCATCATTCCCCACAGACCACTGTGTCCCAGAACCAAGACCGATAAAGACCAAACTTGGCAAACAATGCACCCCATGACCCACACTCCATCCGACTGCAGATTAGAGGAGGACACACCATGGATAATGGGATTTCAAGTACCTCCACTCACTTCCAAAGTACCCCACCCACCCACGCATCAACCTCTACATCAACACAGCAGACGGAAAGACAAAAAACATTGTATATCCAAAAGCTATGCAGAACGCCAGCAACACCACAGAACAACAACTCCACAGGACTCCAACATCCCACCCACCAAAACAACCCACAACAACACAGCCATGACCCCAACAACACCATAACTAAGAACAACTCCAACCCTTACATACTCAGACTTCCTCGCATCTCCAAAATAGGGCACAGCAACGCGTGCCAGGTACAGCTAGTGGATTATAGTCTCGTAGCAATCAGGATTCAAAGCAGGATTCAAAGCAGGCAAAGTCTCTCACTGGCAGCAATGAGTTGCACTCCTTTAGCAATCCGGAGCAAAGCAAATGAAGCAAAGGCTTGTGCCCAAATGGGCCAGATCCAAACAGGGCAGCCAGCAAGTTGGGCAGGGAGAGTTCTTATGCAGGAAGGCTGCAAGGCCTGTTCAGGAATCCATGATCTTGAGATGCAAAAGTTGGCTCGAGATGCAGAGCCCTTCCAATACCAAACGGTTATAGTTCTCTAACCCTTTGGGACGTGGTTTACGTCGAGTGTCATGGTTCACACGATGGACTGCAGCTGCTGTTTAGCTGACCTCAGCAGCAAAGGTATGCTAGCCCAATTAGCGCCCACATCTGTGGAAAGGAGTCACCCCCATCTCCTGGTCTCCAGCGTCTCTGGTTATTGCCGGGAATAACAGTCGTGGCCTTGAACATTTCAACCTGTCTGCCTTGCTTTAGTTTCACAGGGGAAAGACAGACAGGCCTGGAGGGTGCCTTGATGCCAACATGGCTGCAGTGTGGTTCTAGGGAAACTGAGGCCTGGGGCCTGACACATTCTTAGACAGCACTAAAACTTATTGCATTTTAGGAAGACAGGCCATAGGAAATGTTTAGAGATTTGTTTTGGGTGGTAGCATTTTGTCTGTTTTGAACTCAGAGCAATGCATGTGTCTACAAATTTTGACTGAATTATGAGGCCATTAAAGAACTCCAGGAACGCTGAGGAATGCGGAAGGAACAACAAGGGACGCTGGGAATGCTGAGAGATGAGGAGTGCGACAGCTCCCCCTGGTGGCCAGAGTTTGCCTCTGTTCGTCTATGTGTGTGTATGGGGAAACGGCAGGGATTGTCTGCTAAGTATGTGTACCTGTAATCCACTCTGAGCCCCCTTCGGGGTGAGAAGAGCGGAATATAAATAAAGTAAATAAATTAAATAAATAAATACAATCAGAGCTTGTAAATGAAAACATAAATAAGAAACATCCCCGGTTCTTTATTTCTTAGAGACCTAATCGTTCATTCTTTACAGAATAGTATATTTTAGAGGTTCTGGGTCTGAGACAGTCCAAGCATGAAACACCTCGATTGAAATTAACTAGAAATGTATGTGTTTAATTGTTCAAAATGCCAACAATAGGATAAATGTTGAAAAGTCAATTAGGGTTTTAATTAGAGCCGCAGTAATCAAATATATTATCTTATTAACGGTGGCATTAATTTAACCTGTCTCCAATTTAATTGGCATATTATGGATACTAATTTGAAAACTTATTATATTTATTTCTTCTAAAAGATGACAGCATTTCCTCCCATCGTATTTAATAGGTAAGCCAGCAGGAAAACACAGGGTTGCTTTCATTCTAATTAGCACATATTTTGCTTTATGGAAACACAGGGTGGCTTATAGAATTCTTTTCAATGGAAGGGCTGCTTTGCATCGGAGAGCCTGTTCCTGGGCTGCAGTTGCCACCAGATCTAGCCAGAAGGGCTGAAGCATAGGATGGGGAGCCTTCCAGTCTCCTGACATTAAGTCCAGTTGTGTCTGACTCTGCGGGTTGGTGCTCATCTCCATTTCTAAGCCAAAGAGCCAGCATTGTCCATAGACACTTCCAAGGTCATGTGGACGACATGATTGCATGGAGCACTGTTGCCTTCTCGTCGGAGTGGTACCTATTGATCTACTCACATTTGCATGGAGTAGATCAATTACTTTCAGAGTAAGTACCACACAATTAAACAGGAAATAACACTTTCGACCCAGGAACAAAACTTTTTTCAAATTTTGTTATGTTGCATTATGATAAAATTGCTTAGACTTGAACTCATTGGGGTGCTATAGTTAATACAGATTCAGTGATTGTAACCTTGGACACCCCCACCCCCCATTGTCCAGGGATAACAGACATTTCCTTTTCAATGTGTAAAGCTTGAGGACTTGAACAGGAGTCCTGAAGAGATGAGGACTTTCTTGACAGATCAGAAATTCTAGAGGCAGGCTGGTTGGTGTTTTGGATTCACTAAAAGATGTCCACACCCTTGTGTTTTATCTATTTAAACTGTTTTTATGTGTATTTTATTGTTTTTATGTAAACCGTCCCGTGCCTGCAGGGAGGAGCAGTATATAAAAGTGAATAATAAATAAATAATAAATAAAATAAATAAATTTTGTGCTTAAAGGAGCACATTACAGAACATTTGGTGGGAAAGCCCTCTCTGGATTAGCTGGTCTGAAGAGCTGAGCTTGGAACCCCAGGCTTTGGCGGTGACCAGGAGAGCATTTGCAGAGTTAAAACTTGTTCGCCAGCTGCACCCGTACATTGGGAAGTCTGACTTGGCCACAGTAGTCCATGCTCTGGTTACATCCCGTATAGATTACTGCAACACGCTCTATGTGGGGCTGCCTTTGAAGAGTGTTTGGAAGCTTCAATTGGTCCAACGGACAGCAGCCAGGTTATTAACAGGAGTGGTACTCAGGAAGCGCACAACTCCTCTGTTGTGCCAGCTCTACTGGCTCCCAATTTGCTACCGGGCACAATTCAAAGTGATGGCTTTAGCCTTTAAAGCACTAAAGAGTTCTGGCCCAGCTTACCTGTCCGAACGCATCTCTTCCTATGAACCGTATAGGTGTTTAAGATCATCCGGAGAGGCCCTGCTCTCAATCCCACCTTCTTCGCAGAGCCGATTGGTGGGGACGGGAGACAGGACCTTCTCAGTGGTGGCCTCTCAGCTATGGAACGCCCTCCCTAGGGATATTAGATAGGCCTCCTCCCTCCTAACATTTTGAAATAGAGTTAAGACTTGGCTATTCGAGCAGGCATTTGCAGACGCAGTTTAACTGTTTAATCGAGACTTATGGAATGATAAGACGATGCGATGGAAAATGATTTAAACAATGAGCTGCTGAGAATTGTATTTTATGGTTTTAATTGCTAATTGTTTATGGTTTTGTATGGTTATATTACTAATTGTTTTGATTGCATTTTATGTTGTGAGCATTGGTTGCCATATGTAAACCGCCTCGAATTGCCTTCGGGCTGAGAGGGGCGGTATAGAAATATAGTAAGTAAGTAAGTAAGTAAGTAAGTAAGTAAGTAAGTAAGTAAGTAAGTAAAAAAAAAAAATAATCATGCTATTGACTTGGGAAAAGATATTTCACCAAAAATTAAGAAAAACTTCCCGACTGTAAGAACTCTTCAACAAAGGAATACGCTGCTGCAGTGTGATGGAGACTCCTTCTCTGAAGGTTTGTGAACAAAAGCTGAATTTCCATCTGTTGGGAGTGCTTTGTTTGTGTGTTTCTGCATGGTTGGTACTGGATTGCATGGTTATGGTATCTTGTAACTGTATGATTATTTGCTTTCCATTCCTTTCCAGAAGTGACTATGAGAGAAGGAAAATCAGTAGATCTCCGCATCGCAAACCAAAGGAATTCGGTGACTTTCCCCCCTCTAACTTTGACCAAAGTAGGGATCTCAAGAGGAAAGAGAGAGAGAAAAAACATCCGCAGAGGCATCGTTATGCCAAAAGCTCAGAGTAGCTCAGATCAAACTCCTTGGCTCCTGCATCTATCTTATTTCTTAGTCAAGCAATCAAGAGATCGGTTCTTCTTGGCTCCAGGATGCCTCTGACACTCGATCTTCATCTCCATCAGAATCAAATCAGACCGTCAAATGGAAATGCTGTACTTGCGGTTTATGTGCAGTTTATGTACTAGCTTTAACTTAGAACACTATTTTCTTTTGTGTGTGTGTTGTGCTGGAAACCAGCTCTTCCCTGCATTACTCTGAAGTGCAGTAGTTATTTGCTGTTTAATCGTGTATAATAATTAACTCCAATTGATCCACTGCAGTGCTTTAGCAAAGTGCGGAGGCCTATTAAAATTGGTCAAGGACTACACCAACGCTATCTTTGTTTTGTGCATAATAATTGTGTGGCCGAGGCAAAGAGATTAATGTAATAGCACTGCCAGCTGGGACTCTTTGGCATGGTGAATTTAGGAGCACTGCTGTAAGGTTCGAAAATATTTGTTTAGAGCACTATTCTGGAAATCTCAGAAGTGAGTTCATATTTCCAATGGACTTTGAAGAGAAGATAGTGAGGAAAATGGCCCCATTTTCTGGAATAAAAAAATCCAGATGAGCCCTCGCTTCCAGATGATGAAAAACCTGGACTAACATCAGGCCCGGATTAACCAATTTTGGCGCCCTAGGCCACACTTTGGAATTACGCCCCCAAACCAACCTCTACCGCCTCCTCCTCCTCGTGGCTCCGCATGCCTCCTTCTTCCTCCGCGTACCCCGGGGGCGAGCCTTTCCTTCCTTCCTCCTCCTCCTCGCCATGCGCAAGGCTTCCTTGAGTCAAGTAAGCCGGGCGCGTCTTGGAGGAGGAGGAAGGGAAGCCCTGCCCACGGGGGCGAGCCTTCCTCTTCCTCACCACATGCCCGGCTTTTTTGAGCCAAGGAAGCCGGGCGCGTCGTGGAGGAGGAGGAAGGGAAGCCCCGCCCATGGGGGCGAGCCTTCCTCTTCCTCCTTGCGGCGCACCCAGCTTTTTTGAGTCAAGGAAGCCAGGCGTGTCGCGGAGGAGGAAGAGAAGCCCTGCCCCTGGGGGTGCCTGAAGATCAACTTTAAAATTTGGAGGGGGGGTCCGGATCTGGCGCCCCCCCCCCCGGCTGTGCCCCTAGGCCGTGACCTAGTGTGGCCTTATGGGTGATCCGGGCCTGGCTAACATAGAATCCAACTAATGAAAAAAAACCCTAGATTCTCCCAGAATATGTGGCGTAATGTAAAATAAACCATGCATAGTTCACGTTTGATCGGCCCACACAATGCCTTGCCAGAGAAAGACAATATGCCACACTGAAGAACAAATAGTTTACTCTTCATAGTTCAGAATAACATATGTACAATGTGATCAGTTGTATCAACTCACATATCTTTTTTATGAGAGATTTAAAATGATCTGCCATTGTCCATGTGAATGAACTCCTTCAGCAGGACTCTGTATCTGCCTCTCTCTGCTTCTCTGCAAGCACCTGCATAGCTCAAGTCTGAAAAAATGTAACAGTAACCAAAAGTCCCAGGCTCATCATGCTCCCTGGGCAAAGCCGGACCAATCAGCTTTGTGCATCTTATTTTGCAGTTGACATACACACACACACTAGCTGATTTCTTACATGCTCCAACAGAATCCAACATTGGCTGACTTCCTGATGCATGGAGACTTCTGATGAGTATCCCAGGTTTTCTGGCCTTTATGCAATGTTGGTAAATACTCTTGAGTGTCCTTGTGCTTTGTAGCAAAGAAGGCCTCCATGTCTTAATTATAACTTGATTATGCTATTGTCATGCCCTCTTAAAGAGTCTGTCCTTGAGAAGAGTTTAGAAACACAAAAGTGTACATTTTAGAAGCCATAGTAACCAGTCCTGAATTAACTTCCCTGGCTTCCAAGTTAGTTCCAGACTGGTTACTATGCTTTCTAAAGTGTACACTTTTTTGTGCAAGTGCATTTTGAATCATAAAGCTCTAAATATCTTGGATCAAGGGTGTATTTTGAGAATGTCCTTGGGATGCTGCTTCTTGCTTTAGAACAGTGGTTCTCAAAGTGTGCTCTACGGAGCCCTTGGAGCTCTGCGAAGCATAGTGAGGGGCTCCACGCCTCCGTGCTCCTCCTCCTCCAAGCTTTTCCTCCTCTTCCCCCCCTTCCTTACACCCAAAAGCCTTTTTTACTCACCTTCCTCATGGACCAGGCCTTTCCCCCTTACTTCCTTGCTTCCAAAATCTGATTTCCCTCCCATCTCTCTGGGAGTGCTTTGGTTGTACTTTTTTTGCCTGACAGAAGTGAGTTGAACTGGATGGCCCCTCAGTTTTCTATTACTACTACTACTGCTGCTACTGCTACTACTACTACAAAGACTTGGTGGCCATCTATTGGAGGGTGCTTTTATTGTGCCTTTCCTGTATGGCAAAAGGGGTTTATTATTTATTTCCATCATTTCTACCCCGCTTCTTCTCAACCCCCGAGGGGGGACTCAGAGCAGCCTAACAACGGCAACGATTTGATGCCACATAGTATATATATAATAAAAGCAAACAGTTAAGAATAAAATACCTTAAAATACAGCTAGAATTAAAATACATTAAAAATACAATTAACATTAAAATGCATTGTGTACATTCACAACAGTTAAAACAGTATTCCATCCATAAGCATTAGGTCTTGTCCACCAGATTGCCATCTCAATCCAATCAAAGTGCCGTGTCGTGCTAAAGTGCAAACGCTTGGTCCCATAACCAGGATTTCACTTTTTTCTGAATGCCAGGAGGGATGAAGCTGATCGAATATCAATAGGGTTGGACTGGATGTTCCCTGGAGTCTTCCACTGAACTACTGTTAAGTTTATGTTGGTCGGAATGCTTGCCCATGCCCTTAACAGTGACTGCATCTCCACCTATGAACCAGCGCGGGCTTGAAGATCTGCCGAGGAGGCTCTCCTCTTGGTCCCACCACTGTCACAAGCGTGGTTGGTAGGGATGAGGGAGAGGGCCTTCTCAGTGGTGGCCCCTTGACTCTGGAATGTCTTTCTCAGGAGATCAGGCTGACACACACATTGTCTGTCTTCCATAAGTACTGGAAGACTTAGCAGTTCAAACAAGCTTTTGAGAATGCCTAGTCTTTAGCTGTTCTGCACAATAGTTGCACAGCCTTGCACTTCATCCCATGCCCTCTTTCCATGGTTACAGTTCTGCACTTATCCCATGCCCTTGTCCTATTGTTTACAGCCTGGCCACGTTTACCACCATTGGTTGATGAGCCTAGTTTTATTGAGACTTGGTTGTTGTTTTATATGCCAATGCGTTTTACTCTATTGTGTTTTATACTGTGTTTGTTTTATTCTTTTTTTGGGCACTTTGTGCAGTATGTGAGCTGCCCCGAATCCCTTTGGGGAGATGGTGGCAGGATACAAGAACAAAGGATGATGATGATGATGTCTGATATATGGATATTAAAAACATTTCTTGGGGCTACACGAAAAACTTTTGCTTCAAATAGGACTCCAAGGCTGAAAAAGTTTGGAGAACCCCTGTTATGAATAACTTTCGTACACTGGAAAAGAATATCCCACTTCTGACACCAATTTGTCATGAGTGAATGACTTTTCAATAACTTTAAAGCTTTTAATAACTTTTAATAACTTTTCTTTTTATTGCAATTTCCAGTGTGAGAGGGGGCGTCAGATTACAGAAAAACATTTAGACAAAGAATGACATTGGACATACACAGACATACAAATTCTATGCAACTACATTGGATATACAATTGCATGGCTAACAAATGACAATTACATTTTCACTCAGCATTCATACCACATGTACACTCATGCATCCTCAGGCATTCACATATTACCATATCCCTTTCTCATCCTCAGGCATTCAAATATTACCATATCCCTTTCTCCCGCCTTGGAGAAGCACCTGTTAGGCCAGACACTGCTTTCCTGCAGCCCTCCCAATGCATAGTTCCAAAACTTCCATAATGCCATAACTTCAAAACTCCAAAATGCATCCTTTCCCTAAGCACAAGGCCAAGGACCAGGTCTCTTTTTTCCATACAGCAGAACCTGACTCCCTGCACAAATCTAAGACTCCAAAAGCACACTTCTTCCCCAAAGTGACCAGCAAATCTGGTCCACTCTCCATAGGTACACCATCTCTCTCCTTCCCATGGAGCAGAGCATAGCAGGCAAACCAAACTCCTCAGATGGCCACAATTTGAGCATTATTAGACTGAGTCTTTTATAGGAATATTCTGTTGAAGTAGTCCCAAAGTTGCAAATTATTAGGCTCGTGTTGACTTCCTTCTTAACATTAGGAATGTTGCACACATTTCCTTAACTTGAAAGAACAATTGTCACAGTTCTTATCAGAGTTTACTTTTCAATTCTCATTAGCAACTTTTAATTACAGTCCAGCAAGCAAGTAGTTAGTCATTGCAGGAATTAATATTTTACTGGTGCTTCCAAAAGTATTAACTATCTATACATCCTTCCATTCTTCCATTTCTTCCCACACATCATTTATTTATTTATTTAATTTATTTATTTATTTATTGGACTTTTCAGTCGCCACTCCCCGGGGGCTCAGGGCGACTCACATATTAGGGAATAACAAGCCAATAAAATTAGTAAAACACAGCAATAAAACATTAAAAGAGGCAATGGTAAGACCGCTGCTGAAGAAGCCGAAGCTAGACCCTTCGGCTCCCTCCAATTACCGCCCGGTTTCCAACTTGCCATTTTTAGGCAAGGTGATTGAGAGGGCAGCAGCGGATCAGCTGCAGTGGTTCCTAGACGACACAGCTGGACTAGATCCCTTCCAGTCCGGCTTCCGTATTGGGCATGGGACGGAGACCGTGCTTGTCGCCATTACAGACCAACTTCGCCGCCAGCTGGACCATGGCGGGTCAGCCCTGCTCGTGATGCTAGATCTGATGGCAGCGTTTGACACGGTAGACCATGCGCTATTGACCCACTGTTTAGCTGCAACGGGAGTTGGGGGGATTGCCCTTAAATGGGTAACCTCCTTCCTCCAAGACTGGGGACAACGTGTGGAGGGGGGGGGGGGCGGAGATCCTGTGACCTGGTCGCCCTGGGTTGGATGAGTGCCGGTTGCCTACTCTGGATGGTGAGCAGTTAAGCCCGTCATCTTTGATAAAAAGCCTGGGGGTTCAGTTGGACCCATTGCTGGCCATGGAGGCTCAGGTCTCTGCGGTCAGCAAAATGTCTTTCTTCCATCTGCGACAGGCTAGGCGACTGGCCCCCTACCTATCCAGGGATGACCTTGCCATGGTAATCCATCTTGAGGTTAGACTGCTGTAATGGCCTCTACATAGGCCTTCCCTTGTCGACAATTCGGAAACTCAAGCTGGTGCAAAATGCTGCAGTTCGCTTGCTGGCGGGAGCGCCGGCAAGAGAGCGTATTACTCCCATCCTACAGCAATTGCACTGGCTTCCAATCGAGTACCGAATTGTCTTCAAGGTGCTGGTTCTGACCTTTAAGGCCTTACATGGTCTAGGGCCAGTGTACCTGAGGGACCGCCTCACCCCATACGTTCCTCTGAGATCACTGCGCTCAGAAGAGCAAAACCTCTTAATGGTGCCATCAGTCCGCTCCTGCCATCTCTCTAGCACAAGGCAACTAGCCTTTTCAGTCACTGCCCTGACGCTATGGAATGCACTGCCAGACCATGTCCGAGCCATGGCGGAGCTCATCCCATTCCGGAGGGCTTGTAAAACTGTTTTGTTCAGGCTCGCTTTTGACTGAAGCCCCTAGACACCGAAACTGTCTGCTACCACTGTCGTTGCACTATTTTGCAACTTTTATCTTGCTGTTTTATGATGTATTACTGTTTTTATTGTGTTTTAATACGTATGTGAACCGCCCCGAGCCGGCCGGGAAGGGCGGAATATAAGACCGAACAAACAAACAAACAAACAAATAAATAAATAAATTTACACAAAATAACAGCATTTAACTCGACTGACAATGTTTAGGGTAACTCAGTTAGAAAAGCCTTTCGAAATAGCCAGGTTTTGCATGATTTCCGGAAGGCCAGGAGGTCGCTAAGTGACCTGGTCTCTGGTGGCAGGGAATTCCACAGCGTAGGGGCAATGATAGAAAATGCCCTTCTCCTCGTAGCCGTAAGATGGTAGGCTTTGGCACTTGGGACACGGAGAATATCTTTATCTTCGGATCTCAGTGATCTCATGGGATTGTACGGGGTGAGGCGGTACCTCAGGTACACTGGCCCCAGACCATACAAGGCCTTGAAAGTCAAAACGAACACTTTGAAAGTGATCCGGAATTCAATAGGGAGCCAGTGCAAATCCCACAGCACAGGTGTAATATGGCAGCCCACAGGCGTTCCCGTGAGCAGCCGAGCTGCGGCGTTTTGAACTAGCTTAAGTTTCCGGGTCACCGACAGAGGTAGGCCAATGTAAAGAGCGTTACAGTAGTCTAATCTTGAGATGACCATCGCTTGGATCACCGTGGCTAGGTCGCGACGGGACTGGTAGGGGGCCAGCCTCCGAGCAACTCGGCTAACCATGGAAACCTGGGTTTCCATGGAGAGCCGAGTGTCCAAATGGACTCCAAGGCTTTTTACTGAAGACGATGGGCATAACGCCACACTGTCCAGAGTCGGAAGCTGGAGTTCCCTCCCACTCGGGCGGCGCAGCCAGAGGATCTCTGTCTTTGCTGGATTCACCTTCAACCTACTGGCTCGCAGCCATCCAGTAATGGCCTCAAGGCAGAGATGGAAATTATCGGGAACAGAGTCGGGTCGGCCCTCCATTCTCAGAATGAGCTGAGTGTCATCAGTGTACTGGTGACACTCAAGCCCAAAGTTGCGCACCAGCTGGGCAAGTGGTCGCATATAGATGTTAAATAACTGAGGGGAGAGAATGACCCCCTGGGGAACCCCACAAATTAGTGGGGAACCCCCAGAGACCACCTCGCCCCTCCTCACTCGCTGTGTCCGGTTCCGGAGGAAGGAGGACAGCCAATTCACAGCCGCCCCCCTCACCTCGGCCCCGGCGAGACGGTGGATCAATAGATTGTAATCGACAGTATCAAACGCTGCTGTGAGGTCCAATAACACAAGCAGCGCCGATCCGCCTTGATCCAGGTGGCAGCCTGGATCATATTTATCAAATCTGCAATGATATTTTCCTGACACCCCTGCCTCGGAAGCTTGTCCGAATACTGAAATTCTTGACAGAGGATCAACAGGCAACAGTCTTTGTTGGAAGGAGCCACTCCATTCCTGAAATCCTTTTTACTGCAGGCACCTGACTAGGCCTTCTTAGGGCACTTCATCTCTGACCTTCCCTTCCTGGACTTGATCCATGGCTTGTCAGTATTGATTATCACAAGATCACTCTTTCTAGACTTTGCTTTGAAATAACCTTAGCTTTATTTATTTAGATTCTTCTGAACAGCTGGTGGTTTGGTCTTTCCAGACTCTCTTAGGCTTAGAACCAAGATTTCCCTCCTCTGTCAGATTCGTCATTTTTGATGTTCAGACTACAATCTGGATTCATTGCCTCTCTAACTCTTGGAGCCAGGAGACTCCACTCCAAGCTCTGTCCTTGATGTTAGGCATGCCCACTTATGCTGCAACGTTTGCATCATTTTATTTGGCTTGAATTGCCCGAGGAAGCTATTGTCAGGCCGTTGCCATGATGTCACCTTAATCAAAAGTGAGATGAGAGCCTGGGGCAGCTCAAGAAGGAACAGGTGAGGCCTAAATACTGCATGACTTCAAGGTGATGTGACAAATGTCACGAAAACCTTCCCTTTGTCTGCTGCCTGAAGAAAATACTTCTTGAATTCCTGCCGTCTTTCTCTATCGACATTAGTTATTGAAAAGCGACACAATAGATAGGCAAAGGTAAATTAAACCACAGAAGAATGCCTCGCTTTTTCCTGCCTTTGATTTGTTTTTACACATGTTTATTTTAACCCATCCAGCTGCCAGGATTTGGGACGGTAAATGAGCAAAAACCTGGGAGTATTTTTTTTCATCTCAGGAGCAACTTGAGAAACTGCAAGTCGCTTCTGGTGTGAGAGAATTGGCCGTCTGCAAGGATGTTGCCCAGGGAACACCCGGATATTTTGATGTTTTACCATCCTTGTGGGAGGCTTCTCTCATGTCCCTGCATAGGGAGCTGGAGCTGACAGAGGGAGCTCATCCAAGCATTCCCCTGATTTGAAACTGCGACCGGTCGGTCTTCAGTCCTGCCAGCACAAGGGTTTAACCCACTGCGTCACTGGAGGAGTATGTTAATCATCCTTGAGGCTTATGATGATAAGCTTCTGCCATGTCCGAACTATGTTATTTGCACAACTGCACAACTTCCTCACAATCCAGTTGTCAGCAAGAAATCCCACCATGGTAAATAGGACTTCTCTATGTAAATGAGGATGTTTCCAACATTTACAACTTCTCTATGCTTGCAGTGAAAGTTAAGCCCACAGTGAGCATCTTCATCTCAAGTTGGGAAGAAATGGGAGACCATCGAAAAATGCTGTGTGTGTGTGTGTGTAAAAAGGTAAAGGTTTTCCCCTGACATTAAGTCCAGCCATATCCGACTCTAGGGGTTGGTGCTCATCTCCATTTCTAAGCCAAAGAGCAGGCATTGGGACATGGCCATGCAGCTCGGAGAACTCATGACAACCCAGTGATTCCGGCCACGAAAGCCTTTGACCGCCCATTCAGCACCTTGGTCAGTTCCTGTAAAGGGATGCTATTTGGGGAAAGAGCTAGTGCTGTCTGGTAGAGAATTCTAAGAACTCTGTTTCCCAAACCTGCCAATTCCATAGGACGGAGGCTTGGCAAAGTGATCTCAAATTGCTCTATGTATAGAATTTGTAGGACAAAACTCCGCTTTCTAACCCACGTAGGAGTATTGAACAATACATTCAACTGCAGGCATGGTGGTATTTTGAATGATCTCAAATTAGGGTTGTAACCCAAACATCTCTAAACCCTTGTGCCATCAGAACTGAAGACAACAGTTCACAGGTTTGAATCCGGGGAGAGCGTGGATGAGCTCCCTCTGTCAGCTCCAGCTCCCCATGCAGGGACATGAGAGAGGCCTCCCACAAGGATGGTAAACCATCAAAACATCTAGGTGTCCTTTCAGAGTGAGAACTCAGAAAAACTTTTTGTGATCCTTGCAACAGCGGCCCGGATAGTATTTGCAGAACTTTGGAAACAGAACCTCCTCCCCACTAAAGAACAGTGGCTTGAAAAATTGGTTGAGATTAAAGTAATGGATGAGTTAACATACTGGTTACGACAAAACAATGGCAAAGGGAGTACGATGACAGATTGGACAATGGTTAATGATTATTTAGAATTAACAAAGTGAGAATGAAGCTCTCTGTCAATAAATGGAACTAAAAAGAATAATAAGAGCATTTTAGGATGCCTCATACTAAAGAAAATGAATGATAAAGTAATAAGAAATAGTATGGAATTAGAATGGAAGTCAACATATTTCCCCTCTTCCCTCCCCCTTTCCCCCTTTTCCTCTTGTATTCATGTATTTTAATTTTATGTTTTGTATTGTTAAAGAAAACTGAAAAACTCAATAAAAATATTCTTTTAAAAAAATATTTATTTATTTATTTATTTATTTATTTATACTTCACTCTTGTATTCCGCTCCTCCCAGCAGGCTCGGGGCGGATCACATAAAATTACACCGACAGCATAGCGCAACATGCGGCATGCGTCCAGTTACAATCAATAAAAACATAGAACCAAAACACAAAAGCCACATTAAAACAGTTACAAAGGTCAGAGCATGGATTGAAAGGACATACAGCGTGAGTTATCACCTCGGACACTTAGTTGAAGGCCAGCCCAAAGAGGGCCGTCTTACATGCCCTCCGAAATGGGCCCAATTCCGAGATGGCTCGGGCGCTCTCCGGGAGGGCATTCCAGAGCCCTGGTGCCGCCACAGAAAAGGACCTTTGTCTAGTCGTCGATAGGTGACAGGAGCGGACTGATGGAATTTGCAACAGATTCTGCTCATCTGAGCGCAGTGATCTCGGGGGAACGTACGGGGTAAGGCGGTCCTTCAGGTACGCAGGCCCCAGGCCGTGCAAGGCCTTAAAGGTCAGAACCAGAACTTTGAAGGCAATCCGGTACTCAATAGGAAGCCAGTGCAGTTGCCGAAGGGTAGGTGTAATATGCTCCCTTGCTGGCACTCCTGCCAGCAAGCGGGCTGCAGCATTCTGCACTAGCTTGAGTTTCCGGATCGTCGACAAAGGAAGGCCTACGTAGAGGGGCATTACAGTAGTCTAATCTCGAGATGACCGTCGCTTGGATCACCGTGGCCAGGTCCGTCCTGGACAGGTAGGGGCCAGCCGCCTAGCCTGTCGGGAGGTGGTAGAATGCAGTCCTGCTGACCGCGGAGACCTGGGCCTCCATGGTCAGCGAGGAATCTAGCACCACCCCAGACTCTTAACTGACGGCGATGGGTTAAGCCGTTCGCCGTCCAGGAGTGGCAGCCGGCACTCATCCAGCCCAGGCCGACCGGGCCACAGTATCTCCGTCTTCGATGGGTTCACCTTCAGCCCGGCTGGCACGCAGCCAACCAGTCACGGCCTCGAGGCACAGATGGAAACAATCGGGTACGGAGTCCGACCTGCCGTCCATTCTCAGCAGAAGCTGGGTGTCATCAGCGTACTGATGGCACTCCAGACCAAAGTCACGGGCCAGCTGGGCCAGGGGCGCATATACACATTGAATAATAAGGGGAGGATGGCCCCTGGGGACTACAGTCAAGTGAGAGCCTCCCGGAGACCTCCCGCCCCTCCACACGTTGTCCCGGTCCCGGAGGAAGGAGGCCACCCATTTAGGGCGGTCCCCTCACCCCGGAAGCGGCTAAACGGTGGGACAATAGTGCATGATCTACGGTGTCAAATGCTGCTGTCAGATCTAACAAAACAAGCAGAGCAGATCCGCCCTGGTCCAGCTGGCGGCGAAGTTGGTCTGTAATGGCGACAAGTACGGTCTCCGTCCCGTGCCCATATCTAGGTGTCCCCTGGGCAACGCCCTT
Source organism: Anolis apletophallus (assembly GCA_030556195.1). Taxonomy (NCBI): domain Eukaryota; kingdom Metazoa; phylum Chordata; class Lepidosauria; order Squamata; family Anolidae; genus Anolis; species Anolis apletophallus. The sequence continues at coordinate 21,166,136 of JARBWK010000016.1, read as the reverse complement.
GCAGACGGCCAATTCTCTCACACCAGAAACGACTTGCAGTTTCTCCAGTCGCTCCGGATATGGAAAAAAAATCTCAAGGGTTAATGACTCCCTATATCCTATTGACAATTTGAGCACATTAGCTTTTTATATGTAAGAAATGGCCACACAGAGGGGAAAATGTCTCTTGCTTTTTCAAGTTATGTAAACGCCATACGGCATCAACACCTTCTTTTCCGGGAGAATAGGACTCTTGCTCCAATTTTCCCTGTGGTTTTGTTGAAGCACCAACTGCATTTTGAGAGATGGTTACCTCTCTAAATCCCTTAAGTCGCAACGGTGCCAGAGAAGCAAATTTGGAAAGTGATGCATGGCTGTTTAGGAAGACAAATCCTTCGTGCAAACAGCGTAACAAATGACAAACAGTGTCTGGGAATTAAAAGACAAATTTATCACTGCCACAGGGGGGACACAGAGAGACTTTCCTGGGAGGAAGACACTGAATGCATTGGGGTTTACTTGTGAGCCCATCGAAAGGGTTGAATAGACCAGGCTGTGGCGCAGCTAGTTAGTAGCCAGCTGCATTAAATTACTACTGTTGACCTATGCAGCCCGAAAGACAGTTGCATCTGTCAAGTTGGAAATTTGGGTACCGCTTTATGCAGGGAGGCTATTTTAACTAATTTATGACACCATAAAAACTTCCAGCAGCGTGCGTAAGAATTAGGAAGTACTCCATCAAGGACTTGGTGTCACAAGTGGACAGTGAAGCGGCAGTTACCCCTGTGGCCAGAATTGAGCATGTTTTTATGATAGAACCCATTAGGAAATGACATTTAGAACCCAGGAACAAAAATCATGTCACACAGTGTAATATAACTCTTCTTTGGAACCAATGGTTAGACAGTTGGACTACCTACCAACATTATTATTTTCAAAAGTTGTATGACAGTCTGGCAAAGTGGAAGAACTGTGGTGAAACCTTCCTTCCCATGGAACTACTAGGCTTGTGCAATCTGGGTAAACCTTGACCCATTTTGTGTTCCAGCTTTCGGTGGGGGCCCTGATCCATTGGGGGGGGGGGCAGATATTTATTAATTATTTCGATTTGTTAGTCGCCCCCTCCGATAGGCTCGGGGCAACTTACATTTACTTAAAATCATGAAAACACAATAAAATAACGGACCAATGTCCACACATTAAAATTGTACAGGTAATACACATTAAAAGTAGCTCTTATGGCCTACATTACAATATCTGTTTTTGCTCTGAGGTGCCAAAAGATCTGTTTTCTATTGGCCCATTATTGAAGGGGGGGTCCCAGGCTTCCCTTCTCATCATTTTAGGCATTGAAGCTGTTTCTACTCTAGAGGAGTGGTGTTCAAATGCAGGCAGGTTTGTGCTTTAAGGAGGCTTCTCTTACCTGTTTCTTTACTCTAGAAGAGAGGCGCTCGGATGCAGGCAGGTGCATTCGCTTTCTGGGCCTGCACACCACACATACACTCCTTCCAAGGCATGGAGGCAAGTTCCGTTTCAGAGGAGGCACTTGGCTGCAGGCCTAGGTAGGCACACATTCTTTCTGGGCCTGCATGCCACACACACACTCCTTCCAAGGCAAGGAGGCAAGTTCTGTTTCAGAGGAGGCACTTGGCTGCAGGCCTAGGTAGGCACGCACTCTTTCTGGGCCTGCATGACACACACACACTGGCCCGGCTTACTAGTCCAAAAGCATCTGCCGCTACATTCCACCTCGTAATTTAAGATCTTCCGGGGAGGCCCTGCTCTCGCTCCCGCCAACTTCTCAAATGCGGCTGGTGGGGACGAGGGAGAGGGCCTTCTCTGTGGTGGCTCCCCATCTGTGGAACGCGCTTCCCAGCGACATATGATCAATTCCATCCCTCCTGGTATTCAGGAAAAAAATAAAATCCTGGCTATGGGACCAGGCGTTTGCACACTAGCACAAAGCAGCATTTTAGATTGGATTTTAATGGAAAGTTGATGAATAGGGCTCAATGCTTTTTATGGACGGAACACTGTTTTTAACTTAAATGAATGCGTATGATGTTTAATGTAATTGTATTTTAATGTATTTTAATGTTGGATGTTTCTGGGGTTTTATATTGTGTTTTACTGTGTGGGCATCAAATTGTGCCTTTTTGTAAGCCGCTCTGAGTCCCCCCCTCGGGGGTTGAGAAGAGTGGGGTAAAATGCTGGAAATGATAAATAAATAAATAAATAAGTTTTGTTTAAGAGGAGGCACTTGGCTGCAGGCCTAGGTAGGCACGCACTCTTTCTGGGCCTGCATGACACACACACACTCTTTCCAAGGCAAGGAGGCAAGTTCTGTTTCAGAGGAGGCACTTGGCTGCAGGCCTAGGTAGGCACACACTCTTTCTGGGCCTGTATGCCACACACACACTCTTTCCAAGGCAAGGAGGCAAGTTCTGTTTCAGAGGAGGCACTTGGCTGCAGGCCTAGGTAGGCATACACACTTTCTGGGCCTGCATGCCACATACACACTCTTTCCCAGGCAAGGAGGCAAGTTCTGTTTCAGAGGAGGCACTTGGCTGCAGGCCTAGGTAGGCACGCACTCTTTCTGGGCCTGCATGACACACACACACTCTTTCCAAGGCAAGGAGGCAAGTTCTGTTTCAGAGGAGGCACTTGGCTGCAGGCCTAGGTAGGCACACACTCTTTCTGGGCCTGCATGCCACACACACACTCTTTCCAAGGCAAGGAGGCAAGTTCTGTTTCAGAGGAGGCACTTGGCTGCACGCCTAGGTAGGCACGCATACTTTCTGGGCCCTGCATGCCACATACACACTCTTTCCCAGGCAAGGAGGCAAGTTCTGTCTCAGAGGAGGCACTTGGCTGCAGGCCTGGGTAGGCATACACTCTTTCTGGGCCTGCATGCCACATACACACTCCTTCCCAGGCAAGGAGGCAAGTTCTGTCTCAGAGGAGGCACTTGGCTGCAGGCCTAGGTAGGCATGCATTCTTTCTGGGCCAGCATGCCACACACACACTCTTTCCAAGGCAAGGAAGCAAGTTCTGTTTCAGAGGAGGCACTTGGCTGCAGGCCTAGGTAGGCATACACACTTTCTGGGCCTGCATGCCACATACACACTCTTTCCCAGGCAAGGAGGCAAGTTCTGTCTCAGAGGAGGCACTTGGCTGCAGGCCTAGGTAGGCATACACTCTTTCTGGGCCTGCATGCCACATACACACTCCTTCCCAGGCAAGGAGGCAAGTTCTGTCTCAGAGGAGGCACTTGGCTGCAGGCCTAGGTAGGCATGCATTCTTTCTGGGCCAGCATGCCACACACACACTCTTTCCAAGGCAAGGAAGCAAGTTCTGTTTCAGAGGAGGCACTTGGCTGCAGGCCTAGGTAGGCACACACTCTTTCTGGGCCTGCATGCCACACACACACTCTTTCCAAGGCAAGGAAGCAAGTTCTGTTTCAGAGGAAGCACTTAGCTGCAGGCCTAGGTAGGCACGGACTCTTTCTGGGCATACATGCCACACACACACTCTTTCCAAGGCAAGGAGGCAAGTTCTGTTTCAGAGTAGGCACTTGGCTGCAGTCCTAGGTAGGCACAGACTCTTTCTGGGCATGTATGCCACACACACACTCTTTCCAAGGCAAGGAGGCAAGTTCTGTTTCAGAGGAGGCACTTAGCTGCAGGCCTAGGTAGGAACGCACTCCTTCTGGGCCCGCATGCCACACACACACACTCTTTCCAAGGTACCTGGAAGTGGCCTAGGTAGGCACACACTCTTTCTGGGCCTGCATGCCACACACACACTCTTTCCACGGCAAGGAGGCAAGTTCTGTTTCAGAGGAGGCACTTGGCTGCAGGCCTAGGTAGGCACACACTCCTTCTGGGCCTGCATGCCACACACACACTCTTTCCACGGCAAGGAAGCAAGTTCTGTTTCAGAGGAGGCACTTAGCTGCAGGGCTAGGTAGACACACACTCTTTCTGGGCCTGCATGCCACACACACACTCTTTCCAAGGCAAGGAAGCAAGTTCTGTTTCAGAGTAGGCACTTGGCTGCAGACCTAGGTAGGCACACACTCTTTCTGGGCCTGCATGCCACACACATACTCTTTCCAAGGCAAGGAAGCAGGTTCTGTTTCAGAGGAAGCACTTAGCTGCAGGCCTAGGTAGGCACGGACTCTTTCTGGGCATACATGCCACACACACACTCTTTCCAAGGCAAGGAGGCAAGTTCTGTTTCAGAGTAGGCACTTGGCTGCAGGCCTAGGTAGGCACAAACTCAAGGTACCTGGAAGTGGCGCAGCTGGCTAAGTGTCAGCTGCATAAGATATCTCTGACCTGTAGGTCATGACTTCGAGGCTTGCCCGGGTCGAGGTGGGTACTCGACCTTAAGTGTCGACCTTTGCAGCCCGAAAGACAGTTCATTTGCCAAGTAGGAGATAAAGGCACCACATTAAGTGGGGAGGCAAATTTTGACTGATTTATGAAGCCATAAGAATTCCAGGAATCGCTGAGAATTGCGGAAAGAACAACAAGGGACGCTAGAAAACACTGAGAGAGATGAGGAGTGCGTCTGCTTCCCCTGGTGGCCAGAAGTTTGGCAGAAGTTTGCCTCTCTGTTCATCTACCGTATGTTCATCAATATATGTCTAAATGTTTCTATATATGTTGAACTGCAGGGATTGTCTGCAAGTATATGTACTGTAATCCACTCTGAGTCCCCTTCGGGGTGAGAAAAACGGAATATAAATGAAATAATAATAATAATAAGGAGGGAAGTTCTGTTTCAGAGGAGGCACTTAGCTGCAGGCCTAGGTAGGCACACACTCTTTCTGGGCCTGCATGCCACACACACACTCTTTCCAAGGCAAGGAGGCAAGTTCTGTTTCAGAAGAGGTGCATGGCTGCAGGCAGACATGCACGTGCTTTCTGGGCCTGCATGCCACACACACACATACACACACACACACACACACACACACTTTCCAAGGCAATGAGGCTGCTCATGTAAAGCAGAGGAGGAGCCGGGATTGGCTCCTACGTATTTGCTTTCACGTCGAGCTGATTTTTCTACCAGGAGAGGGCTTCCCGTTACGTGCTCCTGAAGTTAACGAAAGTAACAAAAGAATGGATGTAGCAAAGGAAAATAGATTTGTGCACAACTCTAGTACCTACAAGGTCCTTCCTTGTACCACACCTACAAAAGCGCCTACACTAATGTCCACATGAGAAACCACTTGAAGTTTACCACTACTGCAAGTCATTGCGGACTTGTCTTTTCTTCTTTGTTTGTAACAGTTTGAGCCAGTGTTTCCAGGTGTGTCCTTGCCGAGTTTGATTTTGTTAAAAGACAATCCTAGAGAAAAGAATGGCATGGAGCTGGTCTTGGAAGACTAGGCCAGATTTATGGCCAGAGTAGCATCACCGGAGTTAATGAAGTTACTCCAGGGATGAATGAAAGTCAGCTGTGTTTATTCTCTAAGCTCCCTTTACGTTGTAAATCATGCTAAGATTAACATTAATCTGACTGAAATATTTGAGCATCCAATTCCCTGGCTAATTCTATTAAGCACATTCGAATGCTCTTCCTTTCTCTCCCTTTCCCCTCACACTACTTTGAAATGTTATCACATGGTGACAAAAACTTAAGCTTTTTATTGGATTTTTGTAAATCCTTTCTTTGCTGGCTGCTTTCGGAATGGGGTCTGTTTGCTGAATTATTGTGTCTTCGGCATGGCAAAGTAGTTTCAGGAACAAATAAAGACAATCATTTTGGGGCTTGCCGGTTGCATCTCTGACCCGGGAATGGCACTTTTCTAAAACGATCTTGCTAATAACTCACCATCCCTGCCTGAAAGCATCTCAAAAACCTCAACTCTCTGCTCAGAAACATGTCACTGTTGAAATATACTATGAAAATACACTTTCATTATAGCATTAGATACGTATCATCTCGGAATCCCTGTCACCGAGAATAGGGATGGGGAACCTTTGCTCTATTCAGTGATTTGGACTGAAATCACATACCACTGGCCAAGAGGAAGTCCAGTTAGTAAGAGTTTCAGCCCCAAACATTTGGAGAACAACATCTCTTATTTACTTAGGCCAGTGTTTCCCAACCAGTGTGCCATGGCAGTGCCGTGAGCGATCATCAGGTGTGCCGTGGGAAATTGGCACTCTACCCCCTCCTAGCAGCCCCCTCACAGGTTTCCAAGAAACAAATTGAGCCTCTCGACTTGGAATTTTTTTACTATTTTACTGGATTTTTCAAGAGTTGCTCCCCCCACCCAAGTAACTGTTTATAACAGCTTCATGACATCCATAGTTAACTGGAAGCAAGTTTCACTCAGGGTGAAATTTCACAAAGGTCTGGAGAACAAGCTCTCTGAGGAGCGGCTTGAAGAGCTGGGCATGTTTAGCCTGAAGAAGAGAAGGTTGAGAGAAGACATGATAGCCATGTATAAATATGTGAGAGGAAGTCATATATATGTTGTGTTCATTGAAACAGGCCCAGGTTTCACACTGAGTGTATAAATACATTTAAAAACATATTAACTATATGTATTACTGTGTTGGCATGTCATTTTGTGTCATTTTGGTTGGTGGTGTGCCCCAGGATTTTGTAAATGTAAAAAATGTGCCGCGGCTCAAAAAAGGTTGAAAAACACTGACTTAGGCAATCCCTCATTGTCTGAGTATGATGGCCTTCCAAGTGTACTGTCTTGCAGGTAGGTCCATAAGTGGCTGTGGAGCCCTATTATTGACTGGCATGTTCTTCCACAGTGAGGGCAGCGGTTTCCAGGTGGAAGGTAGTCCTGGGTTGGCTTGATGCGCCTTCCTCTTGGCACATTTCTCCATTTCGCCCTCTGTTTGTGCCTCTTCGAATTCTGCAACACTGCTGGTCACAACTGACCTCCAGTTAGAGTGCTCAAGGGCCAATTCGAGGTGTCTATGCCACAGTTTTTAAGGTTGGCTTTGAGCCCATCTTTAAATCTCTTTTATTGTCCACCAAAATTACATTTCCCGTTCTTGAGTTTGCCACACAGAAAGGAAGATAATAGAAAATACGGACACACACAAAAGTTAATGTGTAGAAGAAACTGGGAGGCACTCTCAGCATTTCTCTCCAACTCCACAGTTCAAAAGCGCCTCTCTTCCTTTGCTCAGCCTTCCTTATGATCCAGCTCTCACATCCCATAGGTTACTACAGGGAATACCATTGCTTTGACTATCCGGATCTTTGTAGCCAGTGTGATGTCTCTACTCCTCACTATTTTGTCAAGATTGGTCATTGCTCTCCTCCCAAGAAGGAAATGTCTTCTGATTTCCTGGCTGCACTCTGCATCTGCAGTCATCTTCGGGTCTAGAAATACAAACCCTGTCACTGCCTCCACGTTTTCTCACTCTATTTGCAAGTTCTCAATCAGTCTGATTCTCATCATCATGGGTTTTTTGCTATTTCACTTTTGCACTTTCTTCTTTCACCTTGGTTAAAAGGCTCCTCAGCTCCTCCTCACTTTCAGCCATCAAAGTTGTATCATCTGCATATCTAAGGTTGTTAATGTTTCTTCCAATCATTTTAACTCCAGCCTTGGATTCGTCAAGCCCTGCACATCACATGATGTGTTCTGCATACAAGTTGAATACGTTGGGTGAGAGTAGACAACCCTGTTGTACGCCTTTCCCAAGCTTGAACTAGTCTGTTGTTCTGTGCTTTGTTCTTACCATTGGTACTTGATCGTTATACAATATAGTTTTTGTTAATTGTTTTTTTGTTGTCTGTTTTTGTGTTTATTTTCTTGCATACAATAAAAAGTAAACAAAAAAATATTCTACACCACACTGGCTCAATCTTTAGACTGCCCCAGTTCCAATTGCCTAAACAATCAAGTTGGAGAATGTTTAGCCCTGCAGATATTTGATTGACAGTCTCATCAATCCTACCCAGAATGGTTAATGGTAAAGGATTGAGGGAATGGTAGTGGGAACAAATATGAAGTGCCAAAGATTCCATGTTTCTGCTATATCCTTTTAAATATAGCAATCAACACTTTGAATTGCTCCTGGAAACAAACTGGAAAAAGGCAAAACAAACAGGCGAGGAACACGATGCATGCACGGAGGATCTAGAAATAGTTTGGCCACAGTATTAACTGTACCAGCTGTCTCTAATTTTACTTCTACTTCGAAAGTGGTAGAAAACATAGCAAATGCACCTTTCTAATATTCTTGAAATACCAAGAATTGAAATACAAGATATTTTTAAAGATAGATAGATAGAATAGAAAAATAGATAGATAGAAAGACAGACAGACAGAATATGTTCTGTATTTGAATTCTTGGCATTTTCCAGGATGGGTTGCTATGAGTTTTATGGGCTGCCTGGCCATGTTCCAGAAGCATTCTCTCCTGACGTTTCATCCATATGTATGACAGGCATCCTCAGAGGTTGTGAGGTCTGTTGGGAACTAGGCAAGTGGGGCTTATACAGTATATCTGTGGAATAGTGTCCAGGGTGGGAGAAATAACTCTTGTCTGTTTGCGGCAAGTGTGAATGTTGCAATTGGCCACCTTGATTAGCACTGAATGGCCTTGCAGCTTCAAAGCCTGGTTGTTTCCTGCCTGGGGAATCCTTTATTGGGAGGTGTCAGCTGGCCCTGGTTGTTTTCTGTCTGAGCACTTGATGAACCAACCTGGAAATAGAATATTATTTGAGAAAACAGAAATGCTGGACCACACTAATAACCACCATGTCAGACGACACAGATAAGCTATTGAAATCCACAAGAATGTGGACAATTTGCACAGAAAGGAGGAAATCATGAAAGTAAAATGGATGAAGAGGGCCAATGTTTTTATGGAGTGAGTATTGTTTTAACTTGGAATGACTGTGTATGTTGTTGATGGAACTGTATTTTAATGTTGTTTTAATGTATTTTAATTGTTGTGGGGTTTTGGGGTTTTATACTGTATGATGTGGCATCGAATTGTGCCGTACTGTAAGCCGCTCTGAGTCCCCCCTCGGGGGTTGAGAAGAGCGGGGTAAAAGCCTGAAATAAATAAATAAATAATAAACAAAATCTGGCTACCAGTATTTAAAATATTCTTTAAGAGGCGCCAGGTCTTAAAGGTCCTGTTCTGCACCTGGCTTTGCCTGGCTCTTCAGCCAGAGGATGTAGTTGGCCTCCTTGCACTCCTTCTCTTCCTTACTTTTGGATACTATCAGACCAGTAAATAAAGAAAAACACGTTTAACAAACCAGGGGAATTCCAGACAGGAAACAATCTGGGCCATCCCATAACCAAGGATTCCCCCAGGCAGAAGGCATCGAGGCTTTGAAGCTGCAAGGTTATTCAGTGCAACGCTCAGAAAACAGGGGAATTCCAAGAGGAAACAATCAGCGCCAGCGAACACCTCTCAACTAAGGATTTCCCCAGGAAGGAGTCATCTAGTCTTTGAAGCTGCAAGGCCATTCAATGCTAATCAAGGTGGCCAATTGCAACATTCACACTTGCCTCCAACAGACAAGAGTCCTTTCTCCCACCCCGGACATTATTCCACAGATAAACAGATAGACAGTTGACTTGCCTTGTTTCCAACAGACCTCTAAGCCGATACCCTCAATGACTGACTTTGAGGCTGCAAGGCCGTTCAATGCTAATCAAGGTGGCCAATCGCAACATTCACACTTGCCTCAAATAGACAAGATATATAAACCCAGTTTTCCTAGTTTTCAACAGACCTCACAACCTCTGAGGAGGCCTGCAATAGATGTAGGCGAAATGTCAGGAGAGAATGATGCTGGAGCATGGCCAGGCAGCCCAGAAAACTCACCGCAACCCAGTGATTCTGGCCATGAAAGCCTTCGACAACACATTTTCCAGAATATTTATGTGTGTGTGTTTGTGTAGGCAAATATTTGGTATATATTTGGTATACGTTTGCTTCTCTAAAAGCTAATTATTTAAACTTTCTTAAGACGGAACAAACATTACGATATCGTGCTTCTGTTTTATTTACAAAACCTCCTGGCTCCCCTGAGTGTGTGTGTAGGGAAATTCAATTAATGCTTTCCAAAATATGAAAGGCGAAATGCCACGTCTACAGTTGTTTCTGTTTGACCTTTATTAAAGTTACTGTGTAAATACGCAGCACCGAAGGTTTTTGTTTCTTGTTTAAATTAAATGGTGTACTTGTTGATGGAAAGGTCAGCTTTGCAGCGGAGTATTATTTAAGAAGCAACCACCGTGGATGTTTCCCGCTGCCACTGAAAGTTTAATTAGTTCTATACTTAAGACTCATAACATCATTCAAATCTTGGTCAGGAAAAATTGATTGCGGCACGAAGGGAGACGTACACATTGCGATTCGGGACAAATGCAGTTTCCATCCAAATCATTTGGCAATTGCATCACTGAAAAACCGAAATCTTTCAGAGGATGCCTGCTCCCTAATCATGTCTGACATTTGAGGATTAGCGAGTTTAATCTTTTGTTTTGTTTTGCTTTGCTTCTTGCCACCTGGACAAATATATGTTTCTCTCTTTTTCATTTTCGTATTTCTACTGTAGGATGAGCAAATAATATCATCAGACACAAACAATGAGCCCAGACGGGCAGAGAAATCCTAAAAGGAGCAGGAAGGTCAATGAAGTGGTGACGGACTTGTGCTGTTCTTGAGTGCCTTCAAGTCATTTCCAACTTAGGGCAACCCTAAAGCAAAGCTATTCCTCTCAGGATGAATGAGTATGACTTAGCCAAGGGCTTTCCAATGCTGAGTGGGGATTTCCAGGGTCATATCCAATTTTTATGGCACTACATTGGAGCCAAAGAAAAAATATCCAAACACTGGATTCACTTAAAGGATATTGTATTCAATAATTACTCCTGAGGAGTTGCAGGGTAAACACAGGTAAGTGGGGAAGAATATAATAGGTATGGGAGTTCTGCAGGTGGGGTAATTAAAGGAGAAGGTTGTTAATGGGAATTTTTTCATTTTTAAAGGAGAAGGTTGTTAATGGTAATTTTTTCATTTAGGCCCCACAGTTGCTCGGTTTTTAAAAGGACCATCCATTTGCTTTCTGCCCTCAATAGTGTCTTGTGGGCATCCCCGTGGGGTGGAGTTTTGACAATTTCTAACCCGCAGAATTGGAGGTCATTCGGACCGTGATGATAGGTCTTGTAATGTACATATAATGGAGAATCCTCCGAGTGTTGGCGGATTCTCGAACGGTGTTCCGAGACCCTCATACGTAAGCTCCTCCCCGTTTGGCCCACGTAAAGAAGGCCGCACATGCAGATCAGGCAGTATATCAGGGACTCGCTTTGGCAAGTGCAGAAGGTGGTTAGTGTGAAGTTTCTTTGTTTGCCCGGGCTGAAAATTTCCTTCCCAGGAAAGACAAACGGACACTGGGCACAATGGCCACATGGGTGGGTTTTGGGGGTCAGATTGCTTTTCTTGATGGCTGGTTTCAATGCTGAGTGTACTAGAGTGTCTTTAATATTTTTCGTCCTCTTGTAAGCCACCATTATATTCTTCCCCACTTACCTGTGTTTGTGCATTTGCCCCACCTATTGAGGTGGAATACACCAGAGATTCTTTCTCTAAGGTAATTATCATGTGTTTGTAGTACCTTTGTAGTACCTTTGTGCTCCCATTCGCTACTATGTTATATAAATACCATGGTCACTTTATTTGAATGCTGACATTATGTACTTTGAATGTATGTTATATGCGACCTTATATCTTTGTTAGATTCTCGCCGCTTGCCATGTGATGCACTGAGAGGGAATCAATACTTTGGCCTTGAAAAGACCCCGGGTCGAAACGAGGTGGGACCCCTGTACACTTGTGTCCTCGTCGGCCAGAAGACTTAGCAGACACCACCTGAGAAACCAACTCTCCACATTGGGGACGCTACGAAGCCCAGGATTGGGGTTTGACGGTGTGCCTGCCTTCCATTTCCCATTGGATTACAAATACCCATCGGGGTTGGATTATAAATACCCATTGGGGTTTAGAAAACTTACTTTGCGGCGTTACTCCACCTTTTCATCCCACCCAGGAACTGGGAACTTATTTTGTTTTGTTTACATGGATATTCTAATTATAAGGGATTGAAACATGGTTGTATTTAAGGCACCCAACTGGGGTTGATATGTTGATTTGCCTGCAACTCCTCAGGAGTAATTATTGAATACAATATCCTTTAAGTGAATCCAGTGTTTGGATATTTTTTTCTTTGGTTCTACAGTGACCACACCCGTTGTGTTATATTGTACTACATTGGAGCCCCCTTGAGTCGGCAGGACGGCTGACCGAAAGGTCAGTAGTTCGAATCTGCGAGATGAGGTGAGCTCCTGTCTGTCAGCTCCAGCTTCCCATGCAGGAACACGAGAGACGCCTCCTACAGAATGGTAAAACAATATTTATTTATTTATTTATTTACTAGCTTGGGGACCTGACGGTGCCCGGGTTATTTGAAGAAGGCATTGTGTGCCATAGTTCGTCATTGGTGTGGGCCACAGTGCTCTAAGGAAGTGAATTAAAGTACTGCAAGTCTCATCATCCATGGTCCATCCTCCCTCAAACTGCACCAGGATGTAGGGTGCATCTTCGGGGGTCTGTCTGCCAAGTTTGGTCTTGTTCTGTCATTGTTGGGGGCCTAGTCAGGAAAATCAAATTGAGGAAGCCTAACACTATCCCATGAGCTGAGGCCTAGTCAGGAAAATCAAGTTAAGGAAGCCTTGTTGTCAATTTTTGGCCTGGTCTGTGATTTATAGGGGCTGCAGTGTTGTTTGGGAAGTGAATGATGTGAAGGTACTGCAAATCCCATCATTCATGGCCCATCCTGTCCTAAACCACACCAGGTTTGCCAGGTTTGGTCCCTTGTTTGCCATGTTTGGTCCTGATCCGTCATTGCTGTGGGCCGCAGTGGCTGACTGCCTGAGGCCTTTTGCTTTCCCTCTGAGTCACCTTAGAAGTGTATTGGGTGAAGGTGCTGAACATTCCATTTCCAACAGAAAAAACTGTCAACTGGCTAACTTCAACTCCAGCCATTTATGCCTGCCTCAGGCCCTTTCCTTTCCTCTCTGTGCTGTGTTGGAATGTTGGGAGGCTGGCCAGTCACAGCCATTTATGCAAATAATCCGACAGTTGCAGCCAATCGAAACGCTGGCACATATTCGCTCAGTCGCACCACCCACCCACCGCCCGCAAACACTGACTTTTATTATATACATAGATTTACAGTATTTATATTCCGCCCTTCTCACCCTGCAGGGGACTCAGGGCGGATTACAATGCACGTATACATGGCAAACATTCAAGGCCATTTAGACATACAATGTATATAGACAGACACAGAGGCAATTTAACATTCCAGATTTTCCCGGCTTCATGAGGGTATGCTCGATTATGGCCACAGGGGGAGCTGCCGCTTAACCATCCACTTGTGACACCGGGTCCTTTGATGGAGTACTTCCTCATTCTTCTGCACACTGCTGGAAAGGTTTTTTATGAGGTCATGAATTAGTTAAATTAGCCTCCCCGCACAAAGCAGTACCTAAATTTCCTACTTGTTAGATGCAACTGTATTTTGGGCTGCATAGGTCAACAGCAAGCTAGACTATCAATGGTTGGGAGCTTACTCCGACCTGGGCTGGCTTCGAACTCATAACCTCTCGGTCAGTAGTGATTTAATGCAGCTGGCTACTAACAAGCTGTGCCACACCCCAGTCCTCAACATTCAGGCGTCCCCTGGGCAACGTCCTTGCAGACAGCCAGTTCTCTCACACCAGAAGAGACTTGCAGTTACTCAAGTTGCTCCTGACACACACACACACACACACACACACACACACACACACCACTATGCTGGGCTTCTGTAATGGAACTTGGAAAAGTAACTGATTTGGAATCCAATCCCCACAATGTCCCAGACGGCATGAATTGTAACCACACCATAGAATTCCTGCAGTCTGACATCATGGCTCTGTGCTATCAGGTAAAACAATTGCTATATTAGGTAGGAATGCATTGCCTATACCTCCATTGTGTGGAAAAATACAATTCTAATGCACATGTGTTCACAACAGAGTCCACTGAAGGGTCAAGAAAAATAGAGATGTGTTCCTAGAGAAACAGCTGAGTGTATGTGCATTTCCTCTTTGCCGTGTGCCTTCTCTCTGCCATCTTAGATAGCTTGCCATCTTTATTTCAGCATCTGTAATCCATTGCCATCTTTATCATGTGAGTGCCTTGCTATGTTTGTATCTCCTACTGATAGCAGACCTGTAAATAGTTGTATGTAGCAGCAACTGAAGAATAAACATCCAAAAGATTTTGGATGACAGCCAGAGTTCAAGTGTGCTTATTCAAGTGGTAAGCTACTATACAAGGTCAGAGGTTGTGCTATAAAATGTCTGCTAACTGTGACCAAGACTCTGCGGCATTTTGGATTAGAACTAACTTGTTGCCTTTGAGACAGTCCATTACATTGTGCAGCTAACCATGAGAGGAGGAATTAACATGACTTCCTAGCAGGGGTGTTGTGTGTGTTTTACTCTCCCTTCTACTTTCTACCCCCATAACATGTGTTACCGAATCCTGGGGTGTGTAGTTTGGGGAAGCATGAGCACTTTTTGGCATAGAACAACACGCTGCCACATCACGCCCATCCTGCGTGAACTGCACTGGCTTCCAATAGAATTCCGGATCACCTTCAAAGTGTTGGTGTTAACCTTTAAGGCCTTGAATGGTCTGGGGCCAGTGTACCTAAGGGACCGCCTCTCCCTATATTGTCCCCCCAGACCATTTATTTATTTATTTATTTATTATTTGCATTTGTATTCCGCCTCTTCCCGAGGGCTCGTGGCGGGTTACAAGACATACATAGTGATCGGCAGGCAACACTCATGCCGACTCACGAACAAAATAAAACAATGCTATAACCATAAAAATAACAAAAATGATACTAAAAACATCATTAAAACATTGTTAAAATTACACTAAGTGACAAAAACGGTAACACAGAGTCATAAGTCGATTGAAAGCAAGAGGCGTTATATGTCAACCGAAGGCCTGCTTGAAAAGGAAGGTCTTACAGGCCCTGCGGAAGGGGGCGAGCTCCCGTATGGCTCTAGCCTCCTCCGGCAGGGCATTCCAGGCCGTTGGAGCTGCTACTGAGAAGGAGCGCTGCCTAGTTGATGATAGGCGGCAGAGGCGGATCGGTGGAATCTCCAGCAGGTTTTGCTCTGCTGAGCGGAGTGATCTCGGGGGATCGTATGGGGCAAGGCGGTCCAAGAGGTACGCAGGCCCTAGACCGTACAAGGCCTTAAAGGTCAACACCAGCACCTTGAAGGTGATTCGGTACTCAATTGGCAGCCAGTGCAGTTGCTGGAGGATGGGCGTAATGTGCTGCCTCACCGGCACTCCTGCCAGCAGGCGAGCAGCGGCATTCTGCACTAGCTTGAGTTTCCGAATCGTCGCCAAGGGAAGGCCAACGTAGAGGGCGTTACAGTAGTCTAGTCTCGAGATGACCGTCGCTTGGATCACCGTAGCCAGGTCATTCCTGGACAGGTAGGGGGCCAGTCGCCTAGCCTGACGTAGGTGGTAGAACGCCACCCTGCTGACCGCGGAGACCTGGGTCTCCATGGTCAGCAGGGAGTCGAACTGAACACCCAAGCTCTTAACAATTGACGACGTGCTTAATTGCTCGCCGTCCAGAGTAGGCAACCGGCACTCATCCCGGCCAGGCCGACCAGGCCATAGGATCTCCGTCTTCGACGGATTCACCTTCAGCCGGCTGGCCCGCAGCCAACCAGTCACGGCTTCGAGGCACAGATGGAAGCAATCGGGTACGGTATCCGGCCTGCCGTCCATTCGCAGCAGAAGCTGGGTGTCATCAGCGTACTGATAACACTCCAGACCAAAGTCGCGGGCCAGCTGGGCCAGGGGCGCATATAAACGTTGAATAATAAGGGGAGAGAATGGCCCCTGGGGGACCCCACTGTTAAGTGGGAGCCGCCTGGAGACCATCCCGCCCTCCTCCACACGCTGTCCCCGATCCCGGAGAAAGGAGGCCACCCATTGAAGGGCAGTCCCCCTGACTCCGGAAGCGGATAGGCGGTGGGTCAACAATGCATGGTCTACTGTATCAAACGCTGCTGTCAGATCTAACAAGACAAGCAGTGCCGATCCACCCTGGTCCAGCTGGCGGCGGTTGGTCTGTAATGGCGACAAGCACGGTCTCCGTCCCGTGCCCAATACGGAAGCCGGACTGGAAGGGATCAAATCCAGCTGTGTCTTCTAAGAACTGCTGCAGCTGATCCGCTGCTGCCCTCTCAATCACCTTGCCCAGGAAGGGCAAGTTGGAAACAGGCCGGTAATTGGAGGGAGCCGAAGGGTCTAAATTCGGCTTCTTCAGCAGCGGTCTTACCATAGCCTCTTTTAATCCCCCTGGGCCGACTCCGTGCTCACGGGAGCTATTTAAGCTCGTGCCCAGGGGGCCGCGTAACCTCTCCTGGCAAGGTCTAATAAGCCAGGAGGGGCACGGGTCGAGGGAGCAAGTAGTTGGTCTAGCTGCAACAAGTAACTTATCGACAGCTGCTGCGTCCAGCAATTGGAAACGGGTGAAGGTGGGCCCGCCGAGTGGCGGCGGAGTCTCGAGTTCGCTAACTGTAGCAAAAGTAGCGGGGATATCCCGGCGAGCAACGAAATCTTGTCGGTGAAATAGTTCTGAAAAGCCTCAGCTGTCGGAGCCAAACCCCTATCATTTGGGACAGTAGGGATCGCTGTCAGAGACCGAATTATCTTAAAAAGTTGAGCCGGGCGTGAACTAGCCGACTCTATCAAGGAGGAATAATATGACTTTTTTGCTTCCTTGATAGCATGCTCATAAGCCTTTTTAAACAGCTTATAAGCTGATTTCGAAGCTTCGTCACGGAGTCTCCGCCACACGTCCTCTAGCTGTCTCTTCCTCCGTTTCATCGCCCGCAGGTCCTCAGAGAACCAAGGCGAGCGATTAGTCCGAGGATGAGAGAGCGTCTGGGGGCGATTTCATCAAGGGCGGCGGAAAGACTGGCATTCCAGTGTTCCACCTGCCCATCGACGGAATCGCTGGGGGGCTCCCATTCCCTTAGAGCATTCAGGAACCGAATGGGTTCCATAAGTCTCCTCGGGCGAACCATAATAGGTTCGGCACCCTTACCGAGAGGTGAGGCCAGCTCCAGACGGACTTCTAGGACCTTGTGATCCGACCATGGAACCTCTATAATAGAGGCTGGGGTCACACCAATTCCGGCAGCGAAAATCAAATCCAAGGTGTGCCCAGCCTGGTGAGTGGGACCGGTCTTACACAGTGAGAGACCTAGTGCCTCCATGGTAGACACTAGATCCAAGGCTACTGTCGAGGCGGTGTCGGCGTGGACATTAAAGTCCCCCAGAACCATAAGCCTGGGGAACCGCAATGCCCACTCCGCCACCACCTCCAGCAGCCTGGGTAGACTCCCTGCCGGTGCGGGGGGTGCACGGTACACCAGCAGGAAGGCCACACTCTCACCAAGGTCCCACACCAGGCCAGAGCACTCCATGCCTGGAATGTTCGCTACGGAATCGTCCTAGAATTAAAATTGTCTCGACTGAGGATGGCAACACCTCCCCCCCGCCTCTCTGTCCTCATCTGATAACTAGCCGTAAACCCAGGAGATGCCAGCTCGTGCAAGATGACCCCGTCTCCCTCCTGGAGCCATGTTTCTGTGAGGCAGGCCAGATCGGCCTTCCTCTCCAGCAAGAAATCCCTGATGGTGGCGGATTTATTACGCACGGATCTGGTATTGGCTAGTATCAGAGTTGGAGGAGAGGTAGATGAGAGCTCTCCATCTGCGTGTCTTGGAATAGCACGTAGGTCAGAGGGTGGGCGAGCCCTTACACGGTTCGTCCGTCCTCTCTCATAAGACCTACGGCTACCGTCCCAATTGCCCCTGCCCGAGATCACCCGAATAGCCCGCCCCTGCAAAGCCCATCCCTGAATCTCTAAGTGTCCGGCGCCTTGCTCAACCTCTGAAAAGGGGGAGCGCGCTGGATCACTCTTTGTGATTTATGACTAGAGTTAGTTTGAGGGCCAGGCAATCTCGTTCGCAACTCCTCTCTAACCCCCCCAGAGTTTTGCTCAGGTCGGGCTAAAGGAAGTCCAGAGGTCAGATTTGGCGAGCTACTGTTACCAGGGCCCACCTTAGGGCCACAAAGTGGGGGAAGTGGGGCAGACTGGGCCCTTCGGCTCCAGTGTTGGTATTCTGCTCCCCAAAAAGTCCTGGATCTGAAATTCCCTCTCTCGCCTCGTTGGAGAGTTAGGGTGGGCTGCGCTGGGGCTGCCTCTCCCACCCTCGGATTAGATGGACATCGCTCTTGAGGTAGAAGCTGATGGGGGCTGTCCCTTATGGATAGTCTCTCCTGGCTGGGAGCGGCAGTTTGGAGTGTCATCATGGTTGGAGCCTCTCGGTCAGTCATTGCTGCTTGAGGCTCTCCACCCCCCCTTGAGTTCCATTTGTTGCCTTCCTGGCAACGAGGGTAATGAGGGGCCTCCGTCCACCAGGTGGCGATGTTGTTCCTCCCGGATGGGGAGGGCCTCTCTCTCGGCCTCTCTCTTCGGCGTGCTCTTCGCCTACGACACTTCCGGGCGCCGCTTCCTGTCTTTTCCCTCCCCTGGGGGACATGGCTGGGAGGACCTCCTGTGTCCCTCCTACCGCTGCATCTGGTGGACTCATCACGACCGGCGGATCCTCCCGCCTCTCCTCCGTCGCCTCATCCGGTGCCGCCTCCATGACCTCAGGCAAAGGGGCTGTCGGAAGAAAGCTTCTTTTCCGGCGCCGCCGCTGGTGTCTGGTGCGCCTGCGCTTTAGTTCCGCACCCCTCATTCCTGAGGGTGGGGGAGGCATGCCTTCTCCCAGCGCGTCCTCAAGGTCGGGCGCCATCTTCAGCCTCTCTACCAACTCTCTTCTTATCGAGAGGGAGAGACGGGCGCCCTCGGCCGAAGGCCTGCGCGTCGCTCCAGGACCGAGTCAATATCAAAAGTCTCCATCTCTCCCACCTCCAGCTGACTGGCCGGGCGAGCTCCCCTCAGACCCCGGCAGGCGGACCAGGGACACTCACCCGGGTTGAGGCCTGCTTGTGCGATTGGACAGTCCTCCCCGAAGACACAACCCAGCGATCGAGGATTAAGATCTTCCGTCGCCTCCTCGGATAACGCCATGGCTCCTGGGGCTGGTCTTTCATTTAGGGTGGCCTGCTGCTCGTCGGTCTGCAAGTCCCAGGAGTGGTCCCACTGTAATTCTCCAGGGTCGGGACTAGAGGTCCGGGTGGTCATGCCCTGGCCCTTTCCTGCATTCGTCCCGTTCATCGGGCAGGCTGACTCCTGGAGGCCTCCACTATCTGGGGTTGGGCCCGGCGCGGGGTCGCCATCCACCGCGTCTGCAGCACCCTCCAAGGTAAGTCTCAGCCTCTCTCCGAAGGTCGTGAACTGCGCCTCTAGTAAGCCAAATTCTGCCCAGAGCTGAGGGAGGGTCAGCGGAAACCTTCCCATGGGCAAGGGGCAGGTGGTTATCTGGGGTCCCGTTGGTGGTCCCGTTGGTGGTCGGGAAGCAAGGGGGGGAGGAGGCGGCGGTGGGGGAGGGAGAGTAGATCTCTCGGGGACCTCGGTGCCTTTTTTTCGCCTTCAACTCAGCCTCCAAGCCCAGAAGGAAGAGATAAAAGGCCTCATCATCGTCCACAGGCACCTCTGAGCCAACCACCTCGTGCTGGGGACCCACACCGGCCCCTTCTGGGGTACGGGGGTCTACTCCAACCGGTTGTTGGTCCATCTCGGTAAGAGGATGGTCTCAGATGGTCTAGGGACGGAATCTGGAATCTGCGGGCAGGGAGCCCCTGTAGGAAGCTCCTGTCCCGGCGCCATCTTGCCCTGTCTTTTATCACCATTGAGAGACGCTCAGCATTCCAGTAGCAAAACCGAAAGTAGTTTTTCTTCGCTTATTATCTTGTCTTTCCTGACAACAAAGAGATATATGGGTGGTTTAGCAACTCACCCATGCGGAGAGTCTCTTTTTACTCACTGTGAGTCCATTCCTAATAGTTAATTCTCTTATAGTCTTCCCCTTCATGGGAGCTCCATTTCTATTCTGACATTCCTTAGGTGAGCTTACTTAAGCATTGACTCACAATATTTCTATTGTTGGGCTGCAACTCCAACCACTGTCCACCATTGCTGGTTGGAGAGCCTATGATTCCCAATCTTGATTTTGGCCATGGAAGCCGTTTTTTCCACTGCAGGTCAAATAGATCGCATTGGGAGAGTGGAACAAACTCAAAGTTCTGTCAGTGACCCGGAAACTCAAGCTGGTGCCGAACGCCGCAGCTCGGTTGCTCGCAGGAGCCTCTGCGAGCTGCCACATTACACCAATTCTGCGGGAACTGCACTTGCTTCCTATTGAGTACCGGATCACCTTCAAAGTATTAGTCTTGACTTTCAAGGCCTTTTATGTTCTGGGGCCAGTGTACCCGAGGGACCGCCTAACCCCATACCGTCCCATGAGAGCACTTAGATCCGAAGAGTGGAATCTTCTAGCCATGCCCAATGTCAAACAATACCACCTAACTTCAACGTGGAGAAGGTTGTTCTCCATCATTGCCCCAGTTCTCTGGAATGCACTACCTCCGGAGGTTCGAGCCTTGCGCAATCTGTTGGCTTTTTGGAAGGCCTGCAAGACAGTCCTATTCCGGAAGGCCTTTGAGCTGTAATGTGCTACCTCCTAGGACTTGTGTTATCTTTTAGGAATTGTCTATTCTTGTGGTTTTATAGCTGTTGTAGATTTGTTGTTTTATTGTGGTGCTTGATGTAAGCTGCCCCGAGCCAGCTGGGAGTGGTGGCCAATAAATCTAACAAATAAATAAATAAATACTTAAAAGTCCTTGAGTTTCCTGGCTCAGGGACTTGGACATTCATCTCCAAAATCCCAGTCAAAGACTTGAAACACAAGACCAAACTGGCCCTTCTTATGACTTCGTTTCAAATGTTGTCCTTCACTTTTGAAGAACCACTTAGGGCAGTCACCCATCATTCAATTTTTCAGCAGTCAGCACTGGGGGACTCCTTGTAGAACGTATGAAGTAGCTCATTTGCAAAGCTGTGCATTCGAGATGATGCATGGCATTACGAATTATACTCAATCATGGGAGGAAGGGGAGAGAAAGAGAGAGAAAAAGCATTTCACCTTTGCTAACTTGCCATTATTGCTTAGCAGAGGCTCCAAATACAATACCAACATCGTTCCTCTTTCGAGGCAATTGTGCTTTACAATGTCATTTCCCAGTAGCAGCCATTAACCATCTAAATGACGACAGGACGGCGTCTTGTGCAGGCTTTGGCACTCAGAGCCATTATGTAGTATTTCTTCAGCCTGGCAAAATTCTTATTCTGCAGTGTTTAATGGAATCAAGCATTTTGCACAAAAATGGTCATTTTGTAAAATACAGCACCCACTTCTAGGCAGCAAATGCTTTCAAAATGCTGATTGACAAAAAAAACTTGAACTTGGGGGCTTCAGCCATCCACTGCAAGTTCTATCTGCAGCATTATCTGTCACTATTGCCCACTTGGTGCTGTGGTCATTGAGAAATTAATAGGGATGTGTGGGACAGATCTCTATAAATAAAAATGTAATCTTTGTTTGTGGGATTAACATAATTCAAAAACCACTGGGCGAATTGGCACCAAATTTGGAGACAATGCACCTATCAGGCCAATGAGTGACCATCACTCCTAAAAACACTGAAAAACATAGTGGAAAGGACTTAAAATCCAATAAATCAAAAAGATGTCACAGCACATGTGCAAAAATGACTCCCCAGCAAACAAAACACACAATAACATATCCACACTCTCTTCCGACTACAGCTCCAGGCATTCCCTAGTCCAGGCCCTTTAGGAGAGAAGGGTGATCTAAAGGCACTGCTTCCAGGCGGCAAGCTTTCGTCTCCTTGGATTTCTTTGAGAGCACCCCAATCCCTGCATATTTCCAATTTCCTATTCCTGGACTGCAACTCCCAGCAATCCTCCAAATAGATAGACTAGATAGAGATAGGTAGGTAGATAGATCGAACAGGAGGACTTCTGGGAGTTGCAGTCCAAGAATAGGTAGAGAAGGAAGAACGGGGAGAAAGTGGAAAGGGAAGAAAAGAGGGGGAGGGAAGGGAAGAGGAAGAGAAGGAAGGAAGGAGAGAAAGAGGGAGGGAAGGTTGGCGGGTACAGCTAGTAATGCATATAATGTCTTAATGATTGTTTATAAATTACTTGGTTTTTGCTCTTGTGTCCTGGCCTTCATTAAATGAGGGCTTAGTGCCATACATGGGCAAATATTGTTTGATTCTTCCATAGGTTTGACTTGGAAATACAGAGTCACTTGTGCAAAGCTAACTTAGAATCTTCCAGGCTCTTAAGAACATGTGAAAGGACCCAAAGAAGGTCAACTGTTTTTTTTGTCTAGCATCCATCTCACCTTTCTTCCAAAAATTCATATTATTAGTTAGCTGCTTCTTCTTTTATCCTCACACTTTTATAGAGTAGGTTCAGGCTGAGAAGTGAATGGTCCAAGCTCTACCAGTGGGTTCCATTGCCCAAATGGGAGCTCTCCAAGTTGGCCACCACCAAGGCTGGCAGGGTGAGTGGGAAGTGAGATAGGTAGTCAACATCTCTCTTTCCTTTTCATATCCATTCCTTTATTTATTGAAAGCAAAAACAAATAGCACAAGAACAAAACAACCATATTTATTTATTTATTACCGTATTTACATCCCGCCCTTCTCACCCTGGAGGGGACCCAGAGCGGTCTTACAATAGGCAATTATTTGATACCACATAAAACAGACACATCATAAAATAAACATAAACATTGAAACATAAAATTACAAACTGTTCAAACATTAAAATCAATGGTTAAAAACCCATACCATCTGAAATCATAATCAAGTAGCCATAGCAATATAAGTAGCAATACTGGTAGCCAAAGTGGTCCTTGGTCAAAGTGGACCCTGGCCAAAGTGGTCCCTGGTCAAGTCTCTGGTCAAAGAGGTCCCTGGCCAAAGTGGTCCCTGGTCAATGTGGTCCTTGGTCAAAGTGGTCCCTGGTCAACATGGTCCCTGGTCAAAGTGGTCCCTGGCCAAAGTGGACCCTGGTCAAAATGGACCCTGGCCAAAGTGGTCCCTGGTCAAAGTGGTCCCTGGTCAACGTAGTCCCTGGTCAAAGTGGTCCCTGGCCAAAGTGGTCCCTGGCCAAAGTGGTCCCTGGTCAACGTGGTCCCTGGTCAGGTTGTTCCTGGTCAAAGAAAGGTTGTAAACCACTAGAGTAGATCAATAGGTACCGCCTTGGTTGGGAAGGTAAAAGGGGCAAAAAATATCAGAGATGTCTACGGATGGCAGGCTCCTTTGCCATGGAAAATAGAACAACAGCACCTCCCCATGGCTGGAAGTTGAGTATCACCTTCAGATGCTGAAAATGGAAAAAGGGGAAGGCCTTTACGTTATCTGTGTATTGTATGTCGTTGTTTGTGTAAAAAGGCATTGAATGTTTGTCTCATATGTACAAACATTCAATGCTCTGAGTCTCTCTGGGGAGATAAAGTGAAATATAAATAAAGTGCATTATTGCCCCACCACCCGGTCCTTCAACTGGCACTCTCACTACAAATTGGTGCACCAGTCCCAAAGCAGTTGACATCCATCCAACTGAACTGATAAGAACTTCACATAACACATAGGCAGACATTATACAAATAAAGCAGTTAAAATGTACACACTATATTAAGACACGGTGGACCATGACTTGCTGTTGCGGCGACTATCAGCCATTGGGATTCAAGGCACAGCTTTGGCCTGGTTCGATTCCTTCCTGCGGGGCCGTTCGCAGCGTGTTGAGTGGCGAGGCCAAGCGTCCAAGAAATCCACCCTGGACTGTGGAGTCCCCCAAGGCGCCATTTTGTCACCAACGCTTTTTAACATCTACGTCCAACCCTTGGCAAGCATAGCCAGAAGTTTTGGATTGGGGTGCTACCAATATGCAGATGACACCCAGCTTCTGCTGAAGCTTGAGCCAGGCGTAACATCGGTGCCTGAGAACTTCAGACAAGGACTAGAGGCAGTGACCAGATGGCTCCGCCATACAAACTCAAGATCAATCCATCAAAGACTGAGATTCTATGGCCGGGACGCCCAGAGCCACCCATTCCGCTGCCTCTCTTTGAGGGAGAGCCGCTGATCCCGGCCCGTCGGTGAAGAGTCTCGGTGTGATACAAGACTCGAGACTCTCACTGGAGGCCCAGGTTGCTGCGACGAGTAAGGGAGCTTTTTTCCACCTCGCCAGGCACGTCAACTGGCACCTTTACCTTCCATCAGATGCGCTGGCTACTGTGGTCCATGCCACAGTGACATCACGGCTGGACTACTGTAATGCCTTGTACGTGGGATTGCCGCAGTCAACCACTCGTAAAATCCAGCTGGTGCAGAATGCAGCCGCCAGACTCCTCACCGGGACACCACTGAGATGCCATATCGCGCCATCTCTGCAGCGCCTGCACTGGCTGCCAGTCGAGCTCAGAGCCATCCACAAGATCCTGTCGCTACCTTTAAGGCCCTCCATGGCGCCGGCACAGCATATTTAAAAGACCGCTTGTCCGAAACAGCTCATTTAAGGTCGCCACGTTCAGTAAACAGGGACCTTCTCCGCATCCCAGGTGTGAGTGAGGCCCGCCTCGACACCACGAGACGGAGAGCCTTTTCCATCGCGGCCCCTGTCCTTTGGAACTTGATGCCGGCGGATCAGAGAGCCATCCGGGACATGCCCCAGTTCCTGACCGCACTGAAGACCTGGCTCTTCCGAAAGGCTTATGGCTAAGGACACCTCCCAGACTTAGCCTGAGCTACTGGAACTATTTTAATTAATCTTCCTATTCTTTTAGCTTTTAACTATTGAATTTTTTATGTGTTTTTGTGTGTAAGTCGCCCGGAGCACTGACGTGGAGGGCGACTCATAAATAATAAAATCAATCAATCAATGTGTCCAATTGCAAGGAGCTTGCGACATCCTTGGCAAAACAAGTTAACTGGCTACCGGTCCATTTCTAGGCAGGGGCCCCATCTACAGTGCCATATAATGCAGTTTGAAACTCCATTCCATGGTCAGAGTAGGCTCATATAATGTTAAACTGCATTATATGAATCTACACTGGGCATATAATGCAGTTTGAATCACATGGTACACCTAAATGGGGCCTGTGCTGTGGTACATGAAGTCCTGTTTAACCCAAGCACCAAGCTGTTTGAAAATCCATTGTGATGGCATGCTCGAGCTTTTGGGAAAAACTATAGTGTCTGGCTTTACCAGGGAGCTATCTGTATACCTTCTGTAAGATTAAGACCCTTAGCAGACAGAGGCACTTTAGGCAAGGTGAAAAGATAACCGAAATAAGTTTACTGCAAACCCAGGTCTATCATAAGGTAACTTAAAACAATACATTACAAAAGGGGATTTTGCTGGTTGCACTCATCTCTCTGGGGTTTTTGAAAGCTCCCTGCCTTTAGTGCTAAGCAATGGTTATAAACTGTCCCAATCTTCTTTCTTGTGAAGCATAAGCTGGTCATAAGCTTCTGTTGTCCTTTGGACTGCTAGTATAAAATTACTGCTGAATGCAGGTGCTAAGGGTGCCTGTTTTTGGATTGCTAAGCCTAGGGTTACCAGACAATCCCAAGCTTTAAGTCGCAGTAGCTCTGCTGTAGAAAGAGGAGGAGTCCAGCAAGAGAGCTCTATACAGGGAAATGGAATAGAAGGGTCGCCTCTCGGGGGAGTGGTTATGCTCCACCCAAAACTAATACAAAGGAAGGTATCTTCACTATTGGAAAAACCTATGGACAGGGGGAACTGAAGCAGAGGAGAGGGAAAGGCAGAGCCAAGACTTCACAACCATATTCTCTTATATAAGCTTTCCTAGGTTTTCAGGTAGATTTTGTGGCAACATTTGAGATGCTTTTCATGGAGGCTGCTCCGAAATTTTACAACTACCTACCAAAGTAAGCTAGTCTTGCTATTAGGGTTGGTCTCTGCGGTTTAAAAATTATTTGAAATTGGATTAAATTTATGTAAAAACCTAATTTTGTTGTTTTTTGAACCATTTGCTCCAACCCGGAAGTATAATTTCTTTACCGAACTGGGGGCGCCATTTTTCTTAATTATTGTAATTAGATCGTATCTTCCCTCTCAGTTCTTCTAACAGGGATATTTATCTCTTCCAAAATAGCTTTTCAGGGTTACTTACAGACATATCACGGCCCTTTGCCTGGTCAGAGGATAATTAAAGTAAAAGGCCTCCTGGAGGAAGTGAAGAAGCAAGGGGAACCATAGACAAAAAACGGGGGTCCTAGAGCGCTTTGGAGAACTGAAAGGGAAAAAGCAGTTTAAACACCCAGAAAATCGGGGTAGATAGAAGGAAAGGAGGAGAAGGGGACAAGAAAGGCTGAAGACCCAGTATGGCGGTCGGCCTTGAAGACGCCCCTCTGCACCATGCGCTCGGCCTCGAGGAAGGAGCAGGACCCGGAAGTGGCTACCTACCGGTAGTCCCGCCCTTGGTGGACTCCACCCCTTGGCTCAGACCTTCCACTGACTCGCTGGTCCCACTGGAGAAGGAGAAGAGACGTCCATTACCAAGGTTGGCCAGCCCTGGGAGGACCTTTCGATCCAGGACCTTCTGGGGCCCCAGCTACCGACAGCTGGAGCCCCGAGCGGTAAACCTGGCTAAAAGGACAGCTAGTGCAGACAGCTTACGGACGACCCTGGACACCCAATGCAGGCGACCGTCTGGCTGCCTGCGGGTGCCATCCCCTGTCCGTACCCAAGTACTGGCGATTCTGTTGGGGCCTCCCGTCTGCCATCCTTTGATGGCGGAACTGGGCCAGAACCGGTTTTGCCGCTGGACTCTTTCCTCCCTTCCCCTCCTCCCTCTCCCCTTCCCTCCTTCCCTTTCAAATAGATGTATTTGTGTTTCTTAAATGATGTAAGTCGCCCGGAGCACCTCGGTGGAGGGCGACTCACAAGTAATAAAGTTATTATTATTATTATTATTATTATTAAGGAAGAGGAGGAGGGAATGACAAGACCACTGAGTGAAGAAAAAAACCTACAGAAGCAAGGGGAACCATAGAGAAAAAATGGGGGTCCTAGAGCGCCTGGGAGGACAGAAGGAACCATAGAGAAAAAACGGGGGTTCCTAGAGCACCTGGGAGGACTGAAGGGGAAAAAGCCTTCGTGCGCTTTTCCTCCGACCAAGCAGAAGGGCTGCACAGCACTGTGATATGTCTGTAAGTCACCCTGAAAAGCAATTTTGGAGAAGGTTGATATATTCCTGTTACAAGAACCTCATACTGTATCTCTATCTATTGATGTACTTTCATCAATATGTGCATGCACTGGAATAAGAACTAATAACTAATTTCGATATTAATTAAGTTACATTTCAGAAATTTTTGGAATTTTTTTTGTAAGTATTTCTATTACTAATCAACCCCCTCCCCCCATTGTGTTTTAGAACCACTTTTTTATGGATCAACCAACCCTACTTGCTATATCTGCATTTTTCTTCTTCTGGGAGGTAAATATTTTTTAAAATCAGGTATACTTTTAGCAACTGAATTGATGCTGGAACAATTTGTTGGTGCTGATATTTCTTTCTTACTAATGTGTTTATAATTGAGTTTTTAATGGGACGAGTTTTAATATATCCATTATACTTTTGTTGTTTTATCTGTACTTTATTGTCAGCCACCTTGAGCTATTTTATTGGTAAGGTGGAATATAAATGCAAGCAGAGAACTAAGCAGAGAAGGTTGTTAATTGATCTGTCAACCTTTCCTCCGTGAATTTGTCTAATCCCTTTTTAAAGGCAACAGAACCAGCAGGCATCACCGCCGTATCTTGTGACAGTGCATTTTATAGCTCAATGATGCCTTGTGTGCCTTCTTTTCTCTATCCTGAATCTGTTGCCAATCAGTTTCATTAACTGAACTCGTGTTCCAATGCTCTTGGGAGAAATCTTTATCTCCAGAAGGAATGCCAATGATTCTATTTAGCTCCCCAGGCATTCTCATTTGAACTGGATCGTACCAGGAAATATGGAATGTTATAGTACAATCACAACCCTTACATACCCTTAAATCCCAGTGAAATCAATTAGGCCGGAGTGTAGTTCACATCTGTGGCCTTCATTCTTTTCTTTGTTTCAGAATTGTATCATATGTCATAGCTCTGTATTTTTCTTTCATATCAATACTGAGTTGTTTGGGTCTACTCTAATCCAGACTAACAAGAGGGCTCCATTCACATTACATAACAGTAGCACTTGGATACAGCTTTTAATTACTATGCCTGATTTATAATCTGAGAATCATAGAGCTGAAAATAGCTGCAATGATCATTTAGTCCAAAACACTGCCATTTGAGGAACACACTTATAAAAGGATGTCATGCCAACATCTTTAAAGACTTCCAAGAGAGGCAAGTCTGTTATTTATTCATTTATTTTTATTTACAGTATTTATATTCCACCCTTCTCACCCTGCAGAGCACTCAGGGCAGATCACAATGCACATATACATGGCAAACATTCAATGCCTTACAGACACAACATATATAGACAGACACACAGAGACTATTGAACTTTCCAGCTTTATGAGGGTATGCTTTGAATTCCAACCACCGGGGGAGCTGTTGCTTTGCCGTACACTTGTAACACCAATGGAATACTTCCTCATTCTTTGCATGCTGCTGGAGGTTTTTATGGTATCATAAATTAGTTTAATTAATCTCCCCACATAAGTAGTACCTAAATTTCCTACTTGACAGATGCATCTGTCTTTCGGGCTGCAAAGGTCAACAGCAAGCTAGACAAATGGTCGGGAGCTTACACCGACCCAGGCTGGCTTCGAACTCATGATTTTTCAGTCAGTAGTGATTTTAATGCAGCTGACTCCCAAACAGCTGCGCCACAACCCAGTCCCATTACTCTCTGAAGTAGTCTATGCCACGATCCAACAACCTTCTTCCTAATATTCAGGGGGAATCTTTTATGTTACAATGTGAATCCATTAGCTTATCTTCTTATTTGTGGATCAGACACATCCTATGGTCTTTTCCCTCCTCCTGGCATTCCCTATATATCAATATAGTTTTGCCAGTATAAAATGCCAATGGGATAACCTCCTTAAGGATTTGTCGCCTTTGGATATTAGAGTTGTACACCTGGGGTAGACCATGACCTATTTCATGTCCTGGCTTTCAGTGGGGGCCCTAATCTATTTTTTTGGGAGCCTCCCAAAATTGGGAGGGCAGATATCTGATTTCACTCTAGGGCAGTGATTTTCAACCTTTTTTGAGCCACAGCACATTTTTTACATGTACAAAATCCTGGGGCACACCATCAACCAAGATGACACAAAATGACACCCTAACACAGTAATACATATAGTTAATATGTTTTTATATGTATTTATACACTCACTTAGTGTGAAACCTGGGCCTGTTTCAATGAACACAACATAGATATCCTGGCAGGAATGGTAGAAAGACACACACGAAGGTCTTGCTCAACAGCTGTCAGTCTCTCTCTGTTTTTAGTTTTTATCACAGTCAAGCTTGAGAAGCTCATCTCACACATATATGTGGTTGAAAATGGGAGCAATGTCAAAATAGCTTTGTTGGCCAGAATGGGGAACTCCCTGGCAACAGATAACCAAAAACTGTCCAAAGGAAGATCAGCAAATTTTAGCTTTAAACTACGATCTTGTTTCAGTTCAATGAGTTCCTCTTGCTCCTTTAAAGTCATGTCCTTTCCAGCAACGGATGCTAAGCTGTATGGGTCCCTAACCCAGTCAAGGCATTCTGTGAAGGCTGAATGGAAATAAAATGACAACTTATGTTCTTATGTTCTTAACTTCTCCTCAAAAACTTCTCCATCACTGTCACTCGCTTGTCTTGCTGTGATCCCAAATTGCCACTGTCACTTGATGCGCAGCTGCAGCACTAACTCTAACTTTGTTTACTTAGCCGCATCTGAGCGAATCCAAGATGGCGCGACCGTAGCAATCTCGCATCACTTCTTAGATGACGGGAGAGGGCTATGGTTCAATTTCTTAAAGGAAAAGATGTGCCTTATAGTTCATATATGAATGAAGTTCGAAAATAATTTCCCACGGCACACCTGATGATCTCTCACGGCACACTAGTGTTCCGCGGCACACTGGTTGAAAATCACTACTCTAGGGTGCCAAAGGATCCGTTTTGTATGAAAGGGGGGGGGGCTTCCCAGGATTCCCTTCCTTTCATTTTAGGCATTTAAGCTTTACTCTAGAGCAGTGTTTCCCAACCACTGTGCCGCGGCACAGTAGTGTGCAGTGAGTGATCATCAGGTGTGCCACGGGAAATTGAAACCTGCCCGCTACCCGCCTGTCCCATGCCAGCCTGGGGCTGCTGCGGCTGGGGCTGAGCCTGGGGCTGCTGCTGCCTCCTCCTCCGGCGCCCCCCGCTCAGCCACGGCATGGCCCCACCGCCGCCTCCTCCTCCTCCACTTCCCCGCACCCCGGCTGCCTCCAGACCGGACTCAGCGGGGCGAGCAAGGCGGAAGGCTCTGGCGGGGGAGGCATGGGCAGCAGCGACGCCGTTGCACCGCGCTCATCCCCCTTCTCCTCCTCCTCCTTCTCTACCCAGGCCTCTGGGAGTCTGCCGCCCCTCCTTCCTTCCTTCCTTCCTTCCTTCCTTCCTTCCTTCCTTCCTTCCTTCCTTCTTCTCTTTCCCTCAGCGTGGCCTCCTCTTTGTCCGCTCAGCCTCGCCGCCCCGTCTGCTCCCTCCGCCACATCCCGTCAGCACCTGGCCCCGCCATCTTCCCTCTCTCTCACTCCATCCCCTTCTCCTCAGGAAGGAAGGCAGGCAGGGAAAGGGAGGAAGAGAAACAGGGCCCCGCCTAGGCTCGCTCTCCTGGCCTCGGAGCTGGAAGCAGGAGGAGGAGGAGGCGCTCTGAGGGGAACACAAAGTGGCCTCCAAAACATACAGGCAGTCCCCAAGTTACAAACAAGTGGGGTCCTGAAAACGTACAGGCAGTCCCCAAGTTACGAACAAGAGGGGTCCTGAAAACATACAGGCAGTCCCCAAGTTACTGTGTTAGAGTGTCATTTTGTGTCATTTTGATTGGTGGTGTGCCCCAGGATTTTGTAAATGTAAAAAATGTGCCGCGGCTCAAAAAAGGTTGAAAATCACTGCTCTAGAACATAAACGCCCAGTTGCAGACAGGTTTGCATGCTTTCTGGGCTTGCACGCCACACCCACACACTCTTTCCAAGGAAAGTAGACTGCTCATGAAATGCAGGTGAGGAGCTGGGATTTCCACCACCATTGCCATGCCCCAGTCAAGCAGGGATGCTATTGTGTAGATGCACCTTTGATTCCAAATACATGCGGTTGCATGCAACTACATTGCAGAATTAAGACTTACTTTGTAAATAATAGCCATCACTAAATAATAAAGAGGATATTCTTTTTAAAAAGTAGCTTTTCTAGCTGTTTTAGAAAAGCCTGCAATTTTACAACCAAGAAGAGCCACATTCAGTCCTGTGCCAAGAAGAAGGAAATAAGTTTGTGACTTTTCTGTTTGTCTGCTGCCACCACTAAACCTTAAGAAGCTATTAATCTTGCCGTTTAATAATTTGGGAAATCCTTCATGCGTCAAATCTCCATAAGCTTAAATCTGAATGACTTCATTAGCAATGTTTTTCTTGAGGCTTTCCCACCCCTATTTTTTTCCTCATTGGACAAACCTAGCAGCAAAGTCTTTTGCACAGTGCTTTGTGATGAAATATTTTATCCCTGTCAGTAACAGAATATGGAAAGATCACAGTCAGAAATGGGGAAACTGTGGCACCCCAGATATTTTGGAATTGCACTTCCAAACGTCCATCATGGTTGTGGTTCAGCTAGAACAGGGGTGGGCAACCTATGGCCCGTGGGCCGCTACATTGAACTGCACTGGCTCCCAATTGAATGCCGGAATGCCTTCAAAGTGTTAGTCCTGACTTTTAAGGCCTTACATGGTCTGGGGCCAGTGTACCTGCGGGACCACCTTGTCCCATATCATTCCACCAGATCACTGCGCTCCGAAGAGGTAAACCTCCTGGTCATCCCAAATGTGAGGACCTACCATCTGTCCGCAACCCGCCGCTGGGCTTTCTCTGTTGCAGCCCCTACCATGTGGAACACACTGCCCGCCGGCATCCGTGCCACCCAGGGCCTCCTCCCGTTCAGGAGAGCAGTTAAGACATTGCTGTTCCAACAAGCCTTCGGAGTTAGCTAAACTTTAGCTCACACCGCCTAGCTGTCAGCCCACTGCGACTCCATTTGTTGCTTCAACTGTTCTAATTGTAATTCCATCTTAATGGTATTACTGTGGTTTATGAGTTATCTGACAATTGTATTTTACGAACTGTTGTAAGTCGCCCCGAGCCGTTGGGGGGGGCGAAAGACAAATGTGAAATAATAAATAAATAAATAATAAATAATATAATATAATGTTATATTATATTATATTATAATTTCAATATATTATGTCTATATTAGGCATGTTTTAGAACCCAAAAATGGCGATTCAAAAATCAAATGGGGGGGGGGGGATTTTTTTATTAGTAATAGGAAGACTTACAAAAAATTTTCCAAAAATTTCTAAAATGTAACTTAATTACTAATGAAATTCGTTAGTATTTCGTATGCCAGCGCATGCGCATTCCAGATGGTTTTGGCCTACAACTCCCAGAAATCCTAACAGCTGGTAAATTGGCTGGGATTTCTGGGAGTTGTAGGCCAAAACTTGAATAAATCACACTGAATTCTAGATGGGACTCTCCAAATAGGAAAGAGGGAGGGAGGGGGTATTCTATTCTTGGAAGCAGCAAAAGAAAAGGAGGAGGAGCCCCCCCTGGCTCCTCACTGCCTCTCTCTCACCCCGATCCCGAGGGAGCGAGGGCCCAAGTTTGCCCAGGCTGGTCATATACCTACATTCCATGCACATGCAATAATACAGCAGTACTAACAATGGGTATAAGAAGAGGTAAAATTCAAACCGAAGTATTCTGACTGGGCTCCCTCCTCACACTGCAAAAGGCTCTTCTCTGA
>JARBWK010000016.1:21102911-21130411 GCA_030556195.1 Anolis apletophallus | reverse complement strand
GCTCACAAAACCACAAAATAATCTGAGACAAATTTAACTGTAAACATAAGTAGCTTATATTATGCAGTGGGGAAAATATTCCGATGCAAAGTTAAAGGAGAAAATTAGGTTTAAAGCACTGAGCCAGCTATAGAACGGCTGAGAATGTCCCTATTCTTCTCACTTTCTCACAATTTACTATGGGTTATTTGTTGACTCCAGATTTGCCACACAGAAAGTAAGGAAATAGGGACACACAAGAAATTGGGGGGCACTCTCAGCATTTTCCTCCAATATCACAATTCAAAAGCGTCTATCTTCCTTTGCTCAGCCTTCTTACGGTCCAGCTCTCACAGCCATAGGTTACAACGGGGAATACCATCGCTTTAACTATGTGGGCCTTCATTGCCAGTGTGATGTCTCTGCTCTTCACTATTTTATCGAGATTAGTCATTGCTCTCCTCCCAAGATGTCAGGCCCCAAGCCTCAGTTTCCGTAGCTGCCCCAGAACCACACTGCAGCCATGTTGGCTTTCAGAAATCCTCTAAGTCTGCCTGCCTTTCCCAAGAGAATTCAGTACCAGGCTGGCTGATTCAAATAGTCAAGGCCGCGGCTGCTACTCCCAGTGATAAGCAGAGATGGTGGAGACCAGAAGTTGGGTAAACTCCTTTGCACAGATATGGGCACTAATTGGCTCACATACCTTTGCTGCTGAGATCAGCTAAACAGCAGCTGCAGCCCATCATGGGAACCATGACACTCGACGCAACCACGTCGGACAGATTAAAGGGTTAGAATACTATAACCGTTTGGTCTTGGAAAGGCTAATCATCTCAAGCCAACCCTCGCAATCCCTAGTCATGGATTCCTGAACGGGCCTTGCGGCCTCCCTGCTCAAAACTTTACCACCAGCCTGCTGGTTGCTTGGATCTAGCCCCTTTGGGCCTCCGTTTGCCTTGCTGCTTTGCTCCTGATTGCTACAGAAAGACTTTGCCTTTGTATTCTGCTTGATCCCTGGTTGTTACGGGACTATATTCAACTTGCTGCTACCATTGAACAGTGCTGTTATTTACCGGTGCCACTTTAAAGGCATCTTAGCTTGACTTCTAGCCTCTTTTCTATCACCAGTTATTCTAAATAAACCTGTTGTACCTCAGCTAAATGTGTGGTTTATCAAGGGAGGTTTTCCAAGTGTCCAGGAGGGCAACACAAGAAGTAGACATCTTCTTATTTCCTGGCTACAGTCTGCATCTGCAGTAATCTTCGCATCTAGAAATAAGAAGTCTGTCACTGCCTAGACATTTTCTCCCTCTATTTACCAGTTATCCATTAGTTTTGTTGCCATAATCTTGTGTGTGTGTGTGTGTGTATGTATATATCTGCAACCCAGTTCTTTCACCTTGGTTACAGTGCTCCTCGGCTCCTCCTCGCTTTCAGCCATCGAGCTGGTATCATCTGCATATTTAAGGTTGTTCATGTTTCTTCCTGCAATTTTCACTCCAGCCTTGGATTCCTCAAGGCATGCACGTCACATGATGTGTTCGGCATACAAGTTGAATAGGTTGGGTGAGAGTAGACAGCCCTGCCATATGCCTTTCCCAATCTTGGACCAGTTCGAGGTCTGTTCTTTCTGTTGCTACTTGGTCGTTATACAGATTTCTCAGGAGACAGACAAGGTGACTTGGTCTCCACATACCACCAATAACTTGCCCCAATTTATTATTTATACAGGTCACTAGGGTACTTGTAATTTTCTACTTCCAAACTCTGTTATCTCTGACTCATATAGTCAATAGTCATAAGTAAAAGTATACATGTTCTGGGGCACCTGAAAATGTGTCAATGGGAGACACATACCATACATCATTCTATTTGTTATTGCCTTTATTTGAATCAGATCTAGAGATTGTTGGACCATAACTCTCATTAGACTTGGCCAACAGAGTGAATTATGATGAAGGATGGTCAAAGTGAAGTCCAACATTTGGGAAGCCAGACATTTCCCGAGAGGAATGTTGAAAGGAACCAGCTCATTGCATTCTTTGGTTTTAAAAAGATCCCTCATGGATTATTGCATGAATAACTTTCTGTGCTTTCAAATAATTTCCTAGTTATTACTCATTATAAGGGTGTTAGCATTTTTCATTTGGGAGGTCCCTGTTAATGAAAGAGGTTTTAACTGCATATCCCATTTTTATCTAACTTGGCATGGTTTGTTAACATACGGTATTATTAAAAGGCAAACCAGCCAATTGGCAACTTATATGTTGAGTACCGTAGGTTCGATACTGTACAAATTAATACACAGATTTTTATTAGCATTCATTTCACTAATTTGCATTGCTGAGACTGGTTGGGGGTGGTGGTGGTGGTGGAGGGCTTCATTCTTGAGAGCTTGTTTGGAGGTTCTAGCAGGGGAGTGCAGCTATCGTAAACCCGGGACCGAAGACTGGAGACCTCAGTACACTCCTTCTATACCTGTGACATTGTCCTCTTCCACTGAGTGCGCAGCTTCGGGAGGGACGCACATGGAGCCGTGAGGGAGGAAGGGGACACCCGCCAAGCCAGCCAGATCAGCCAAATCAACCCTGGCGATCAATGGGGTGACAGATGTCGCAGCCAGATCGCCCTCACATCCGTGGAGGGTTTCCATCTTGTAAATTGGGGAAATGCCCTTTTTGTACATGGGTCATGTGTGAGGCAACATTTTTATACCAGTTTTAATGGGCCACGAACCTAAGCCACATCTACACTGTCTATATAATGCAGTTTACTGCACCGTCCTATTATAGAATCATAGAGTTGGGAGAGACCTGGTGGGCCATTCAGGCCAACCCCATTCTGCCAAGAAGCAGGACAATCATGTTCAAAGTACCCCTGACAGATGGCTATCCAGCCTCTGTTTCAAAGTTCTTCCTAAAAAAGGTGGAATCTTCCATCACTCTGTCTCCAGGGCAGGGAGTTCCCCTCTGACTGAACAGCTCTCATAGTCAGACAGTTTCAGCCAGTTCTTCCTAAGACTTCAGGTGGAATCTGGCCTGGCCGACCCGCCCCTTCTTGTAGTTTGAGTGAAAAGCCATTGTTGGAGGCCAGATTGCGTTTTCCTAGTCTCCAGGGCAGCAGAAAACAAGCCCTGCCTCCCCCTCCCTCATGACTCATCTCTGGGTCACCAGTAGACTATATAATGCATTTTCAAACTGCATTATATATCAGTGAAGACAGGGCCTTAGTGGGGCTGTTGGATTGCTTTGTCTGTTTCTCATTTGGTGTTGTACTCCAGAGCAGGAACCCCTCTGATCTTAAACACCACACCAGCCTGATAAAATCAGCAAGCAGTTTATTGAAGAATAAATATAGGCAATGCATTAAAAATGATAAAAACAGTATAGTCCCAAGATAAAGAATAGTCCATGAGCTTCAGGGCACAAGGTAAAATATAAGATTCAAAAGGTACAAAATCAATGGAACAAGGCAGCATGAAAATCCAATACACAGATCAGGAGCCTGGCAAAACTTGGTACCTGAAACTAGGAGCACTTGAAACAAGACTGTCATGAAATTCCAACTTTGACGAGACTGAGACACTTCTTTCCCTTGTATCAATATAAAGCTTTTCCTGACCCCAGAACTGAAAGGAAAGGATTTCTCTTGCCCTTACAACCAGATAAGGGTTTCTTATCTCTCCTTACCTGCAAATGAATTGCCCTTTGTTGCACCTGACAACTTTGTCTCTGTTTACAAAAGACTTGCTTTCTATCTTCACTCTCATTAAATTCTGCACAATTCATCTTCCAAAAATAGTTCCTCAGAGGAAGACATTTGAGGGCCTCTCCCAGGAATGTGACCTTGTGAATCCTCATGAATCACCTCAGGCCTCTCGTCTGGGCTCAACTAAGGCCCAGGCAAACCATCATCCCCATTGCCAACAGACCCAGGCCCAGAAACTCCTTTATCCCCATTCCCAACATGAACAATCGCGGGCTGAACTAAAACATTTGGGTTGAAAATCCAAAACATTAGCTATGCTTTAATTATGCTGTAACCCACCTTGAGCCACAATGAGAAATAATAATAATAATAATAATAATAATAATTGGCTGGTAGGATTGGGAGATGGATTTAAGGTCACCCAGAGATTTTTAATGGGTTTGATAGTGTTTTGATGGGTTGATGGGAACTAGAATCTGAATCTTCGATGTGTCATAGCAACAGTTGCACTACTACAGAACAATTAATTATTGATAAACATGATCAGCTTTAAAATGTGAAGTTACCATAACAGTCCCCCTGTCTAGGCATCATTGGACCCAGTGGGTGAAGAAATTAGGATGAAGCTGCTTGGCCAATTTATTACTTTAGTCTAAGACAGCACTGTAACCAAGTTTGTTTTTGTTTTTTATTTTATCCCTTAAAAACAAACAAACCCTGCCAGTAGTCTGTTGAGCTCCCTAGAGTTCATTTAAGGATAATATTGATTCAATCCATTTATTTTCTCCCTCTGAAAGCTTCATTATAGTCCTGTGTTGTGAGAAGTCATCAGATCAGCTGTGATTCAGCTTTGCTCGCTTTCGTCGACGTGGTGTCAAAAAGAACGGAGGTCACTCTAGAAAAAAATAATGCCAAGAGTATTTAATTGTTGATAGTGATCAAACTGTAAGATGATGGTTACCTGTCCCACCAAAGTGGAGAATGCTAACACCTTTTCCTATTCCTTCTGGTCCTTTACTAACCACTGGAGCACTGCAGCACACCCTGGAATTAATTAATGATATTCCGCCCTTCTCACCCTGCAGGGACTCAGGGTGGATTACAATGTACACATACATGGCAAACATTCAATGCCATAGTGTCACACCCCAGTGTTCCTCTGGCCCTCAGCAAGACCAACGCCATGCTGAATCCACAGTATCAGAGAGGCCCAGCAGGCCTAAAAGGCAGAAGCTGCAGAGGCCCGCAGTTCATGCTCCTTTCAAGGACAAACCTAGCCGGGTTGCATCTGGAGCCAATAAGCGGCCCGAGAAAGGCAGAGACGGGGCAACTCCAGTGTGTCCAGATGGCAGTGCTAATTGGGCTTACATTCCAATCCAATGCGGGAGCCATGAGAAGGACCAGCCGGAGAACTGTTTTGAGAACCCATTTCGACGCACCGGTATGTCGTAACTTCAAAGCTGCTGAGACCTATAAGAGCTGGGGCCTGAGAGATGTATAGTATCTCTCGCCAACTTTTGAAATCTTGCCTTCATGGACTTTGCCAGGGCTATTGAGCCTTCTTGCTATTGAACTCTATTTACCAAGCTTTCAGCCAAGAGCTCCTTGTGGATTAGCCCGTTGGGGCATCAAGACTTTTACCTTTGTTCCTGTTTGCTTTTGGACTATTACTTGCCAGACCTGGTGCTTGGAAGCATCAAAGGACTATATCTTTCTTTTCTTTGCTCTATCCATTTATTCTAAATAAAGCATTTAACCGTGGCCAGACTCAAGTGGTTTACTGAGGGGCTCGTTCAGGTCTAAGGTGCAACACATAGACACACAACACATATAGACAGACAGTAAGAGGCTATTTAACATTCCAACTTTTCTGGCCACCAGGGGAGCTGTCACTTCACCGTCCATCTGCGACACTGATGAAGTACTTCCTCATTCCCCGCATGCTTGCTGGAGATTTTTAATGGCATTGTAAATTAGTTAAATTAGTCTCCCCACAAAGTGGTACCGAAATTTCCTACTTGACAGATGCAACTGTCTTTCGGGCTGCAAAGGCTCTCTCCAGGAAGTGGTTCCCCTGACTACGTTGCCACGCACCAGAACAGGAATGGGGACGGGGGTGGGGTGGCAATACTCTCCCGTGATGGATTGCACCTTAGGGCGATCCCTGCGCTCACCACCTCGGGGCTTGAAAGTGCCGGCCTGGTGTGGGAGTCTCAGGAGAGCCTGGCGATCTTGCTGGTGTACCGTGCGCCCTAGCGCACCGGCAGAGAGCCTGGCGCGGCTGCTGGAGGCTGTGTCGGAGTGGGCATTGAGGTTTCCTAGACTTATTGTTCTGGGGGACTTCAATGTCCACGCCGACGCAGCCTCCGTTCCATCTGCAGCCGCGGACCTAATTTCGACCATGGTGACATTAGGCCTCTCCCTCTGTAACTCGGGGCCCACGCACTCGGCAGGGCACACCCTCGACCTGGTATTTAGCGCGGGAATGCAAGTGGACCTAGCCTCCGTAATAGAGGTTCCATGGTCGGACCACTGTGCCCTAAGGATCCGGGTTGAGCAACCCCCCTCCATGCAAGGCGCCGAACAGATTTTGGTTCGCCCGAAGAGACTTATGGAACCCGAAAGGTTCCTGAATGCTCTGAGGATCTGGAGTCTATCAGCGTCTCTGTCGGCGAGCAGGTTCAAGCCTGGAACACCTCGTTAGCCAGAGCTCTCGACGAGATTGCCCTAGGCGCCCTCCGACCCCGCAAACATCGATCCCCCTGGTATACAGAGGACCTCAGGTCGATGAAGCGGGAGAGGAGACGGCTAGAGCGTGTGTGGAGGAACCTCCGTGACGGAGCCTCAGTATCAGCTTATAAGCTATTTAAAGATACTTATGAGCGTGCTGTCAAGGCAGCCAAAAATGTGTACTTTTCTGCCATGATAGCGTCTGCTAGCTCACGCCCGGCTCAATTGTTTAAGGTAATTCGGTCTTTGACGACGGTCCCTACTGTCCCAAAAGCAGCGATCAGACCCTACCGCCGGTGCTTTCAAGCTATTTCACAGACAAGATTCTGAATCTCCGCCGGGACCTTTCCCTGCCACAATTGATACAGTAAGAGAACTTGAGACCCCGTGGCCCTCCGCCGGGCCCACCCTCGACCGGTTTCGGCCACTGGGCGCAGATGCTGTTGATAAGATTGTGGCTGCAACCAGGCCTACCACCTGCTCCCTCGACCCGTGCCCCTCCTGGCTTGTTAGATCCTGCCTGGAGGGGTTACGTGGGCCTCTGTTGAACATCGTAAATAGCTCCCTTGAGCAAGGAGTCTTCCCAGAGTGCTTTAAAGAGGCGGTGGTAGCTCCATTACTGAAGAAACCGTCACTAGATCCTGCGTTCCCTCAACTACCGACCAGTGTCGAACCTCTCGTACCTGGGCAAGGTAGTTGAGAGGGCAGTAATGGAGCAGTTGCAGTCCTTCTTAGATGATGCAACATGGCTAGACCCCTTCCAGTCCGGCTTCCGTTCGGGGCACGGGACGGAGACGGTCCTGGTCTCCATCACAGATCAACTCCGCTGCCAGCTCGACCAAGGCGGGTCTGCGCTGCTCGTGTTATTGGACCTCACGGCAGCGTTTGACACGGTCGACCACAATCTACTGATCCACCGCCTGGCCATGGCTGGAGTGAGGGGGACAGTTCTTAAATGGCTGACCTCCTTCCTCCACCAGCGGTCTCAGCGTGTGAGGAGGGGCGAGGTGGTCTCCGAGGCTCCTCATTAGTTTGTGGGGTTCCGCAAGGGGCCATTCTCTCCCCTCTGTTATTCAACATCTACATGCAGCCGCTTGCACAGCTGGTGCGGAGTTATGGGCTGGAGTGCCACCAGTACGCTGACGACACCCAGCTCATTCTGAGGATGGAGGACAGGCCGGGATCCATCCTCGATAATTTCCAACACTGCCTCGAGGCCGTTACTGGATGGCTGCGTGCCAGTAGGTTGAGGGTGAATCCGGCGAAGACGGAGATCTTGTGGTCGGGCCGCTCGGGTGGTGTAGATGTCCAGCTTCCGACCCTGGACGGTGTGGCGCTATGCCCATCGCCTTCCGTTAAGAGCCTGGGGGTCCATCTGGACTCCCAGCTGACCATGGAGGCCCAGGTCTCCGCGGTCAGCAAGGTTGCTTTTTTCATCTGCGACAGGCTCGGAGGCTGGCCCCCTATATCTCCCGGAATGACCTGGCCATGGTGATCCAAGCTACGGTCATCTCAAGGCTGGATTACTGTAACGCTTTACATTGGCCTTCCTTTGTCGGCGACCCGAAGCTCAAGTTGGTGCAGAACACTGCCGCCCGGCTCCTGTCTGGAACCCCAGCAGGCCGCCACATCACACCTGTTTTGCAGGATCTGCACTGGCTCCCAATCGAGCACCGGATCTCCTTCAAGGTGTTGGTTCTTACCTTTAAGGCCTTGCAGGGCCTGGGGCCAGCGTACTTGAGGGACCGACTCACCCCACACTGTCCCCCGAGGTCACTACGCTCCGAGGATGCTAATTTGTTAGAGATACCCTCGGCGAAATCGGCTAAACTGACATCTACTCGCGGAGGGCGTTCTCCGTTATAGCCCCTACGCTGTGGAACGCCTCCCGGCTGGAACGCGGCTATAAAGGACCTGCTCCCCGCTTAGACGCGCCTGCAAAACTTATTTGTTTAAGCAGGCCTTCGGTGAGTAGGTCCTGCCCATGTTCCGCTTTTTTTAGCCGCTGTCCTGGGGTGTCACGCTATCTAATTTCTGAACTGTACCTGGGGGTTTTGTATTTTGCTGTTTTAACTGTTTAATTGTCTTAGATGTTTTATCGCATTGCTTGTGTGTAGTTGTACCTTCGGTTCCTGTGAGCCGCCGCGAGCCTCAGGGAGTCGGCGGCATAGAAACCCGAATAATAAATAAATAAATAAATAAATAAATAAATAAAGGTCGACAACAAGCTACACAAAATTGATTGGAATCATACTCTGACCCAGGCTGGCTTCAAACTCATGACCTTTAAGTCAGTAGTGATCTTAATGCAGCTGACACCCAGCCAGCTGCACCACAGTCCCGGTGGAAGTCACTCTGGACTGTGCTCTGACTTACAAGAAGCACTGCTTGACTATCAAGCAAAAAGTGTGTGCTAGAAATAATACCATACGAAAGCTGAATGGTGCAACCTGAGGATCACAACCAGACACAGTAAAGATATCTGCACTTGCGCTTTGCTACTCTACTGCTGAATATGCATGCCCAGTGTGGAATACTACTCACCATGTTAAAACAGCAGATATGACTCTTAATGAGACATGCCACATTATCACGGGATGTCTATGCTCAACATCACTGGAGAAATTATACTGCTTAGCTACTACTAGGTTGAATTGGTTGAGACTTGATAAGACATTCATTTGCAAAATTATAGCAAAATGTGCTGCAGGATGTCCCCAAAAAATAACATTTTTGCAGTTTAACAAATGTTTTCCATATTTTTATGATAGACCCAATTTGGAAATGACATTCATAACCCAGGAACAAATATTATGTTACATAGGGTTATAATTCAAATCCTTTCCTTCTCCCTCCACTGTCCTTCTCTCCCTGGATTACGGAATCATGGGGCTTTCCCCTGTCAATCACTATACATATGGATTGTCTTCCAAATAGTTACGTGCTCTCTATATGTATTAATCAAAACCTTCAATATTCATCCTCCCCCCAAAAAATCTCTCTTGATCCAAAAGAGGGTTCAGTCCAGTATTGCCTTGAGTTCTACAAGCAAGAAAGGGCTTCCAGGTAAGCTCACACTTATCTCCTTGCTACTCTGACTTTATTTAATTTTTATGAAAGAGCTCTAGACCATATCCTGTCTAACCACCCTTGTAGCAAGAGATTTTCCAGTGTTTTCTGAGCTTTAGCTATGCCTAACCTTGCAATGCTCAATGTAAGTACTATATTATCTTTATTTGGAGAGTTTTCATATATTTATTTCCTTTTGGATATATAAGTTAATAATACGAGGGCGGGTCAATAAGTCAGTGACTTTTTGAATGAAACATAGGTTTTTGGATAAAAAAATAATTTTATTTTTCAACGTAGTCCCCTTTGAGCTCTATACACTTTGTCCAACGTTTCTCCAATTTTCTTTATCCTTTCCAAAAAATAAGATTTGTGGAGGTCATCAAAATAGGTATTTGTTTGTGAGATGATTTCATCATTGGAGTCAAATCTCTTTCCGCCGAGCCATTTTTTCAGGTTTGGAAACAAGAAATAGTCACCCGGGACTAAATCCGGAGAATAGGGTGGATCAGGGAGCAATTTGTATCCCAATTCATGGATTGTTGCCATGGAAACTGCACATATGTGCACCCTTGCATTGTGTGCACCCTTGCATTGTCCTGTTCCCATCTTTTTTTTTTTAAGTATTTATTAAAGATTTTTCAGATGACAATGAAAGTGGTAGAACAATTTTTGGTGTAGAATAGTAGGAAATGGAGAAGGAGGAAGAAGGGAGG
This sequence comes from Anolis apletophallus, assembly GCA_030556195.1. Taxonomy (NCBI): domain Eukaryota; kingdom Metazoa; phylum Chordata; class Lepidosauria; order Squamata; family Anolidae; genus Anolis; species Anolis apletophallus. The sequence continues at coordinate 21,120,209 of JARBWK010000016.1, read as the reverse complement.
GGGAGGACGGACAGGTTCTGGGGGGTAAGCCAGGGGGAGGGGGTGAGAGGAGGGTGGAAAGGAGGGTAAATGAAACGGTGTGGGCTAGAGAGGGAGAAGGAAAGAAAAAAGGGAGGGGGTGGGTGAGTTTTTGTTTTCTGCGTGTCCTTGTCTTTCTCACAGTTCAGTCCTTTCAGTGTTCCCAGTAGCGGAGTACAACGGGGGGGAGAGTGAGGGGGTAACGTTGGTCTCGTGGATGAGAGCTAGGGAGATTGATTGCGTTTTAAAACTTATTATTTGTGTATTGATTTCTTTTCAGACGTCTTGGGTATGTTGATTTGCGTTTCGGTTTTGCAGATAGTCTCTAAGAAGTGTCCAGTCTGTTTTTATCAGACCATTTCCTACCTCCTCACTCATATAGTATGAGAGTTTGTCCATGTTCATAATGTCCTGGACTTTATCTATCCAATCCTCGATCTGAGGCAGCTCTTTCAACTTCCATAGTTTTGCGTACACCGTCCTCGCGGCTGTAGAGAGGTACATGAACAGACGCTCAGTGTTTTTATCCGCCATCTCCCCCTCATCTACCATTCCCAACAAGCAGGCTTCTAGCTTCTGCTCTAGTATGATCCGGAGTATTTTCTGAGTATGAATGTGTATTTCTTTCCAATATTTCGAGGCTTCCGGACATGACCACCACATGTGGTAGAAGGTGCCGACCTGTGCTCCACACTTCCAACATTTGGTCTGTACGTTCTTGTCCATCAGACCTAGCTTGTAAGGGGTCAGGTACCATCTGAAGAACATCTTGTACCAGTTCTCCTTAAGGTCTATGGCATATACAAGTTTTATCCTCTTCTTCCACATTGTTTCCCATTCTCGCATGCTGATTGCGCGGCCGATGTTTTGTGCCCATTTAATCATGCATGATTTCACCTGCTTTGTTTCTGTCGACCATTCCAGAAGCTTGAGGTACGCCTTTGAGATGAGTTTTTTCTCTTTTTTCAAAAAAGTTTTCCAGAATTGATCTTCCTCTGCGAACCCCATCTGTTCATCTTTTCGGAAACCTGTCTTGATGCTTAAATACTGGAGCCATGTGAGGGCCTTACACAGCGATTGGATTTGTGTTTTCGATTTCAGGCACCTTTTCTACCCCACTTTGACCGTCATTTCTTCATAGGTTGGCCATTTGCTCCATCCTAATAGGGTCCTTTGGTGAGCCTCAATAGGCGATACCCATAGAGGTGTTTTTTGGTAAATCCTCCCCTTGTACTTTTCCCATATGTTCATTAGACTTGCTCTTATTGGGTGTTTTTTGAAGTCTTCCTTCACTCGTCTCCTTCCGTACCACAAATGTCCGTGCCACCCTGAGTGGAGGTCAAACCCCTCCAGGGACAGCAGATCTTTGTTTTTTAGGTTGATCCAGTCCTTTATGTGTACCAGGCCACATGCCTCATAGTACAGCTTCAGGTCTGGCAGGTCTAGACCCCCTCTTTCCTTTTTGTCCGTTAGTGTCGTGTACTTTATTCTTGCTCTCTTCGAGTCCCATATAAATTTGAGGATGGTCCTGTTCCCATCTTGAGGAAAGCTTTCTCATACCCAAGTGATCATTTAAATTGAAACCACTGAGCCATGTGAGATGCCTATGGCTTCCACAATCTCTTGCACTTTCAATCTCCGATCGGCCAACACCATATTGTGATTTTTTTCAATTGTTTCGGGTGTAGAGACCTCAACTGGGCGTCCAGAATGTTAGCCATCTTCCGTGCTTGTACGGCCACAACGAAATTCAGTAAACCACTTTTTTACCATTGAAATTGATGGTGCAGAGTCCCCATAGTATTTATCAAGCTTAGCCTTGGTTTGAGTGATGGGTTTTTCCGCAAAAAAAAAAAAAGAAACTTAATGAGCACCCAAAATTCACTTTTTTCCATTTTCTCCTCAAATCACGCGGTAGTCTGCTATCAATGGCTGTCAAACACAAACTAAATGACACAGCTTGTTCAAATTTTGGCAGGAGTCAACTGACAGGTGCCTTTTGACAGGAGCAGTGTTGCCTTTTCAGTTAAGCAGCAGGAAATTCAAAAAGTCACAGACTTATTGACCTGTCCTCGTAGTACCCCTTTTTGGTACAACATTTGACTGATCTATCCTAATACATCCTCCCAAAGTCTACATATTTTTCGTCAAGTTAGCTGGCTGCATCTGATTCCAATCACCGATTTTGCCACAATGTCTGCAAAAGAAACTGCCTTTGACTTTCCTTTTAGCTCAAAACATGACAATGCCAGGACTGTAATTATAGAGCTGTCTCAACCACCTAAAAAGTTGTCTCTTGTCAATATGTTGTGATAGGAGACGGAGGGAAACAAACAGCAGAAAAAGACAAAAATAATTGAGCCTTTGCAATTGACATATATGGACTGCCAAGTAAGGAGCATCCTGGGGATTGAAATTTCAGTGTCCTAAGTTGACTCCTTAGAATGACTATAATAATAGCAAAACAAAAACCAAATATCCCCCCCCCCACCTTGATTCAGGGTAACTCAGAGTGACATTAAAGTTACATTCATAACCTGCAAGTAGAAGGAAGAAAAACTGAAGATAACATTGAAGGAAATATGGATGCATACGTGGCTAAATAGATAGACTGTGAGAAAGTTCTAAAAGATTTCACAGGAGTAGGAGGAGGTCAAGAACCTGGTTCAGTCCTCTAGGAAAAGTGTGTGCGTATATATGTATGTCCTCTGTCTTTCCTCACATGTTTTCAGATGTCCCACATATAGTCTCAGAGTCTTGACAGAACCATGGACAATGCACCAATGAAACCATGCCTTTATGTAATACAGTATTATCTATTTACACTGTAAAAAGGCTTTAAGAATACTTAAGGTGGATATAAAAGAACTGTTTAGACTAGAGCATCTCGGGATACATCCCTTCTTTTCTTCTGAGGACTGAGAGAAGACCCACCCTCAAAGACTGCAAAGCCAGGTCAGGCCCAGAAGGGAGAATATAGCTTTGCACACAGGCAAAGGTATGCAGGAAAGGTCCTGTAAGTACTATAGATTTTGTCAAACTGACTTTATCCTTCTTTTGGACATGTGAGAAATTACTCCTGGATTTTCTGGAAACACTGGAGTGTGTTCGAGAGCTCTAGGCGGTTTAGACAGGGAGATCAGATCCGATTCAGCCCAGTCTTCTGTCCACATGTTCCCTGTATGGCTCATACAACCATGGAGCTCTGTACAAATTCCTGATCATCATGGTGCCCCATCATGCCAGAATAAGGCACCTACGCAACCTACAAGAAGTAGTAGTAATTGATCTTCTTCCTACTGGTCATGTGGAAGCCCAGTTCTGACATTGACAAAGAGGCCCATGATGGCAAGGAGCTTGGATGTGGCTCAATGGCCAGCTTCAAATGACAATGGCAACACAAAGAACATGATTTCCCAGTGGAGTGGATGTGGCCCCAAGGCCATCTAGACAATAGTCTCCAGAGGCTAGATGGTCACCTGTCAGGGTGCCTAGAATGTGATTTTCCTACTTCTTGGCAGAATGGGGTTGGACTGGATGACCCATGAGGTCTCTTCCAACTCTATGATTCTATGAGATCGACACAGGATAAACAACCTGTTCTGATATTGACAAAGTGGCCCATGATGGCAAGGTGCTTAGATGGAGCTCTATGGCCAGTTACAAATGGCAACACAGATAAGGTGATGGCCCAGTAGAGTAGATGTGGTCCCAAGACCTTCTAGACCATGGCCTCCAGAGGCGATGGACACACTGCTGAACAACCTGTTCTGGTGTTGTCAAAGAGGTCCATAATAGCAATGAGCTTGGATGGAACTCTATGGCTAGCTACAAATGACAATGGCAACACAGAGACATAATGGCCCAGAAGAGTGGATGTGGTCCCACGGCCTTCTAAACCATGGCCTCCAGAAGAGATGGATACACTGCTGAACAACCTGTTCCGGTGTTGTCAAAGAGGTCCATAATAGCAATGAGCTTGGATGGAACTCTATGGCTAGTTACAAATGACAATGGCAACACAGAGACATAATGGCCCAGAAGAGTGGATGTGGTCCCACGGCCTTCTAAACCATGGCCTCCAGAAGAGATGGATACACTGCTGAACAACCTGTTCCGGTGTTGTCAAAGAGGTCCATAATAGCAATGAGCTTGGATGGAACTCTATGGCTAGTTACAAATGACAATGGCAACACAGAGACATAATGGCCCAGAAGAGTGGATGTGGTCCCACGGCCTTCTAAACCATGGCCTCCAGAAGAGATGGATACACTGCTGAACAACCTGTTCCGGTGTTGTCAAAGAGGTCCATAATAGCAATGAGCTTGGATGGAACTCTATGGCTAGTTACAAATGACAATGGCAACACAGAGACATAATGGCCCAGAAGAGTGGATGTGGTCCCACGGCCTTCTAAACCATGGCCACCAAAGGAGATGGACACAGTGCTGAACAACCTGTTCTGTTGTTGACAAAGAGGTCCATAATAGCAATGAGCTTGGATGGAACTCTATGGCTAGCTACAAATGACAACAGTAACATGGAGAATGTGATGGCCCAGTGGAGTGGATGTGGTCCCAATACCATCTAGACTGAGACCTCCAGAAGAGATGGACACAGGGCTAAACCACCTGGTTTCGAAGAGTCCTGTGTTGTAAGATGTAGCCATGACTATGGAGTTCCATCATCATACCTACTTCTGCTGATACCAACCCACAAAATCTACTCCATACAATTTAAGTATTTCTGATGCACTGCAGGTTGGGACACTGGGATCACTGCAGTCTTTTCTTGGTCATGGGGCAAGTGGAGATGGCAGGTACAAGGACTCCTGGAGCCATATGTCTCCCAAGGCAATTCCCAACAAGGTGAGTGTTGCTGTCTCTAACTGGGTGCCATGTGGCTTGCAGATCTTGGGGGGTCATACTTGGTCAGTAATAGTTGTAAATGAAATTCCTGAAAGTTATGATCTTGTAGGTATTGAAGAGAATGCCAGGTTTTGTCTTTTTACCGGAAAGCATTTATGTTCTGCCTTCAAATTAAAATAAAAGAAATAAAGAATATCCAAGGACGTCCATAATAAAACAGTATGACAGTAAAATATATACACAAACACACACACGCATAATTATCCAAAGTTGTTTTAATGGAATTGGCTGATATATTTTGGGAGGGGGCTGGATTTGCTCATAACCATGCCTAAGAAACATTGTTCTCGAAAGGAAGAGCTTTGAAAACCATCTCCAAAGTGACATCAATCCCCCTTTTTATGGTTTAGGGAGGAGGAAACAGAACAGCCTTTCAAAGCTCGGAGGATTTATTTTCTGTTTACTGAGATATCTCTATTAGGACTAAGTGTTTTTGTGTGGGTAAAAAGAAGGTAGAAAGGGACATTGTGGTGAGGGATTTGGGAAGAGAAGGCAATTCAGCCCAGGCAGGGTCTTTTCAGGAGGGAGAAAAGCAAAAGCATTATCTCAAACCTTTGAAGAGTTTAATTAAAGTTATAGGAGACAATTTGCCACCGAAGAACTCCAACAAAACGAAATTGCTTTAAATATTTCACTGGCCCCATTTTTATGAGGATGGAGTAAACAACCTTCTCCGCTTACATTCCAGTTCTCAGAGAGGAGAGGACCCTGGAGTGTGAGAATATACATATCAGTGATTGAAGGGATCTGGTTCCGGTTTGGACGCTCTTCCCTCTTTCCGCCCCACATCCTCCAATCCTTTGCAAAACGACATTACTTTTCTAGAGACCTTACCATTTCAATAAAGATGTTGAAAGCATGCATTGAATTCTCACCGTCTGGTTTTCTGAAAGATACTACAGCTCGTAAATCCTCCCCTTATTTTGACAGATACTTATTTGATTCTGATTCAATATTATCTGATATATCCTACTGATTATACTTCCCTGCTCCCTGGCAGTTATTAAATCTTCAAAGTGGTGTGATCCCTTGTGAAAAGCACCTCACAGCCAAAGAAGGAGAAAATCACACTGAACCGTAGACAGAACCGGCTCTTTCAATGTCTGAAAACGCTATCAGATGTTCTCGAAATCCATGGAGATTATTTTGACTGGATCCTTTTCCTTCCTCCTGCATTCTACAAAACTCACTTTGAAGCTATCACGGGGTGCTGGTCAGTTAACTCCATTCAAAGATAGCCCTTGATTCATTATGCTAGTAGTATCTGCAAGACGGAGATCGTTCTCCATTGTGGCCCCCGTTCTCTGGAACTCGATGCCACCGGACCAGAGAGCCTCCCTCGACCTGCCCCAGTTCCTGACCGCTCTAAAGACCTGGCTATTTAGGAAAGCCCATGGCTAATGCAGAACCAGGAACTCAACTACCTGAGCCTGGCCCTTGCATTTAACCCCTAAATATTTTAATCTAATTTTTAATATTTTTAATATTTTTAATTGTTGAATTGCTATGTGTAAGTCGCCCGGAGCACTAACGTGGAGGGCGACTCAGAAATAATAAAGTCAGTCAGTCAGTCAGTCAGTCAATACTATTGACCCCATGGTTTGCCATGGCACTGAGGCTGGAACTACACTGACATATAATCCAGTTTCTGGAGCCAGATTATCAGCTTTGAACTGAATTATGAGTCTACACTGCCATATAATCCAGTTTGAAGCAGATAATCTGAATTTGGGACCTGAGTAGATGGGGCCTGAGGCTGGATCAACACTTCCCTATATCTCAGGATAAGATCCCAGATTATCTGTTTTGAACTGGATTATATTTATTTATTTATTTATTATTTCGATTTATATACCACCCTTCCCAAAAAGGCTCAGGGTGGTTTACAACAATGAATACACAACACAACGTAGTTAAAAACAGAATAAAAACAGATTAGGACCAGAATGGAAAGCACAACCTTAGAGATTAAACGCCTGGTGGAACAGGGTAGTCTTACAGGCCCTCCTGAAGGCCTGCCACTCCATTATTGCTTGTGCCTCTGTCGGGTGGGCGTTCCACAGGGTAGGCGCTACTACAGAAAAGGTGCGCTGCCAAGTCGATGACAATCGGCAAATCTTGTGTGATGGAACCTCCAATAGGTTTTGGTCCATGGACCGTAGTGGTCTCTGGAAAATGTGCAGGGAGAGGCGGTCCTTCAGATACACTGGCCCCATGCAAGGCCTTAAAGGTTAACACCAGCACTTTGAAGGCAATCTGGTACTCGATGGGAAGCCAGTGCTAACGCTGGAGGACTGGTGTGATGTGGCATGTTAGTGTCACTCCAGCCAGCAGTCGAGCCGCAGCGTTTTGCACCATCTTCAGATTACCAACAAAGGAAGGCCAATGTAAAGGGTGTTACAGTAGTCCAGTCTCGAGATGACCGTGGCTTAGATTACCATGGCTGTATATATATTTCATAGAGATCCCGGTGGCGCAGTGGGTAGAACCGCTGAGCTTGCTGATTGAAAGGTCGAAAGGTCACAGGTTCAAATCTGTTAGCTTCAGCTTCTGCCAACCTAGCAGTTTGAAAACATGCAAATGTGAGTAGATCAATACTTACCACTCCAGTGGGAAGGTAATGGTGCTCCGTGTAGTCATGCCTGTGGCCATATGACCTTGAAGGTGTCTACGGACAATGCCAGTTCTTCATCTTAGAAATGGAGATGAGCACCAACCCCCAGAGTTGGACACGACTGGACTTAATGTCAGGGGAAAACTTTTACCTTTTATCTATCTATCTATCTATCTATCTATCTACCTACCTACCTACCTACCTATCTATCTATCTATCTATCTCAGGCATGGGTTGGGCCAGTGGCAGATGGATGGAGTGTGTTTGTGTGAACTAGAAAGGAAAGGAAGAAAGAACAATGCAAATAATAATATAATAATAACACTTTATTTATATTCCGCCCTTCTCACCCCGAAGGGGGCTCAGGGCGGATCGTAAGTACACATACATGGCAAACATTCAACGCCATTTGTATAGACATATACAGTACACAGACAGTACAGAAGGAGGTTTTTGTGTCATGCCATGATGAAGAGCTGTCAGGACTTCCTCATTCCAGCATTTTCTGATCTTCTTTTTCTTTATGGCATTGTAAAACACCTCCCCTGCTTATTAGCGGTACCTAATTTCTCTAATTACAGCTAAAGCTGTTTTCGAACTGCTTAGGTAAACAGTGGGCAGGGTTGACGGGTGGCTGCCCACGCCAATCCGGGGTTCGAACTTGCAACCTTTTGGTTGATAGATCTTTTAGCTGCTGCTGATTTAACAGCTGTGCTAAACCTCCGGCCCAATATTTAAAACAGAGAACAATTTTAACCAACATAAACTTAACAGTATTTCAGTGGAAGATCCAGGGGCCATGCAGAAAAACCACAATCAAATCACCCACTGAGCAGTGGGAGGGAAATAGGGTTTTGGAAGCAAAAAAAGGGCATGTGGGGTCTGGCTGGCAAGGAAAATAGTCTGGGCAGCAAGGGGTTTGTGGGAGAAAGGAAGGACACTGCTGCTACTACTGCTACTGCTGCTGCTGTTTCCAGAAGCTCAAAATTTTAATTTCCTTGCATTTCTCAGGAGGAGGAAAGAGGAGGAGTCAGGAAGCAGCATGGCACTCCAGAGCCCTAAACTATCACCCACAGAGCCGTAAGTGCTCTGCGGAGCACAGTTTGAGGAGAACCCCTGGGTTAGAGTGTACAAGAAGCTGATGAGAGATGGTCCTTGGAGTCAATGGTGGAAAACTCATGTAGACTGTTACTCAAGGCAAGATGATGTTCTTGAAGACCGGGTAGGGAAAATAGAGCATCTGTGACACTAGTAGCAGAGCATATGAGTTGGACTTTGGGGAGAGAGTTCTCTATGGCAGTGTTCCCCAACCAGTGTGCCGTGAGCGATCATCAGGTGTGCCGTGGGAAACTGGAACCTCCAATACCGTTTCTTCCCCCTCCTTCCAAACATTTTTTCTTCTCCACTCGGGCTCCCTTCTTCCCAGCCTCGCTCTGCTCACTTTGCCTTGCTTTGCTCAGTGCAATATGCCAAGTTTGGTTCAATTCCATTGTTGCAAGAGTTCAGGATGCTCTTTGATTGTGTGTTAACTATAAATCCCAGAAACGGTAACTTCCAAATGTCAAGGTCTATTTTCCCCAAACTTCATCTGTGTTCACATTTGGGCATATTGAGTATTCATGCCAAGTTTGGTCCTGATCCAACATTGTTTGAGTCCACAGTGCTCTCTGGATATAGGTGAACTACAACTCCAAAACTCAAGGTCAATACCCACCAAACTCTTATAGTATTTTCTCTTGGTTATGGGAGTTCTGTGTGGGAACTCCCATAACTCCCATTGATTCCATTCCATCATTGGTGGAGTTCAGAGTGCTCTTTGATTGCGGGTGAACTATAACTCCCAGCTGTTGAGCAAGAGCTTTGTGTGTATCTTTCTGCCATTCCTGTCAGGATATCTATGTTGTGTTCATCAAAACAGGCCCAGGTTTCACACTGAGTGTATAAATACATTTAAAAACATATTAACTATATGTATTACTGTGTTAGAGTGTCATTTTGTGTCATTTTGGTTGGTGGTGTGCCCCAGGATTTTGTAAATGTAAAAAATGTGCTGCGGCTCAAAAAAGGTTGAAAAACACTGCTCTATGGTATCTTACTGCAGTGGTTCTCAACCTGTGGGTCCCCAGGTGTTTTGGCCTACAACTCCCAGAAATCCCAACCAGTTTGCCAGCTGCTACTATTTCTGGGAGCTGAAGGCCAAAACATCTGGGAACCCACAGTTTGAGAACCACTGTTTTGCAAGACTAATCTGAAAATTCTAGAGAAATAGATGAGGACTTCTGAAGGAGAGTAAAAATATATTGGAAAAAATACTCAAACTATTCTTAGAAATGTTTCATAATTGGGATGAACTTGTGGGTTGATCCTCCCTATGGAGTGTTTGATAGGTACAGCTAGATATCCAAAACTATATAGCTAGCAGCTTTCATATAAAACAATGCTATTGTTTGTACTTTAGTACCCTATAAAATTTGAACTGCTCCAATGCCTTCTGAATTCATTTTTCATGATAGATGTGGAGTCCTCCCACATAAAGGCCCTCCCTGCTGCTTGGCACATGCCACTAAAATACATTTTAACCCATGTAATTAAAAGCTCTGCCATCCAGAATATACTTCTGCACCATTTAATTTACCACATGGCTCTGTAGTGATTTAAGATGCTCTGTGTCACACTTAGTTTAATCTGTAAATCTCAAGCAACTCATTAAAAAGTACCATGTGCAGACAGTGTATATATATGTAGCTTAACTACAAAGGCAATAGGATAGAACCACACCTGACCAGACTTGTAATGATGATGAGATTTCGAAAGAAATTTAAGAAAATGTTACAAGGATCGATCTTGCAGTGGTTTTATTTTTTCCTGTTCTTTTTCATCTACTGAAATTCCTTCAGCATTCTCTCCATACCCTTACAGAACTGCTATCCTTGGCTACAATGTCATACCAATCATGTAGATTTTTTCTATTAAATTGGTAGTTTCCTTCCCAGCAAAGAAGCTATTTGGAGGGATGGTCTCTACTCTCTACATCAGTGTTTTTCAACCTTTTTTGAGCCGCAGCCCATTTTTTACATTTACAAAACCCTGTGGCACACCACCAACCAAAATGACACAAAATGACACTCTAACACAGTTAATATGTTTTACATATAGTTAATATGTTTTAAAATGTATTTATACACTCAGTGTGAAACCTGGGCCTGTTTCGATGAACACAACATAGATATCCTGGCAGGAATGGCAGAAAGACACACATGGTCATGCTCAACAGCTGGGAGTTATAGTTCACCCACAATCAAAGAGCATTCTGAACTCCACCAATGATGGAATGGAATCAAACTTCCAACACAGAACTACCATAACCAAGAGAAAATACTCTAAGAGTTTGGTGGGCATTGACCTTGAGTTTTGGAGTTGTAGTTCACCTATATCCAGAGAGCACTGTGGAGGGGAGGGAGGAAGACGCACGGTTCACGTCTTCCTCCCTTCCCCCTCCCGCAGAAGCAACAGTGTGAGCAAAGCGAGGCAAAGCAAGCAGAGCGAGGCTGGGAAGAAGGGAGCCCGAGTGGAGAAGAAAAAGTGTTCGGCAGGAGAGAGAAGAAAGGGTATTGGAGGTTCCAATTTCCCACGGCACACCTGATGATCGCTCACGGCACACTAGTGTGCCACGGCACACTGGTTGGGAAACACTGCTCTACATAACATGGACATAAAGAAGATCTTTATGGGGAAAGGGCAGCTTGATGTGCATAGAAAGGGATTTAGTTGGTACTTGATAGCACATACACACACACACACACACACACACACACACACACAAAACCCAGCTGGAAAATGTTTATCTGTATTCAGTGTTTGGACGATTCAATGGATGCATTTATGAATAAGGCACATTTGAATTGGATCCAAAGGTACCTTCCAGCTGAGAAGAAGAGCATTTGGATACAAACATTAATATACAGAGGAACGAGAGACCAAATAGCCTATATCCGCTGGATAATGGAGAAAGGCAGGGAGTTTCAGAGAAACATCTACTGACTATTCTAAAGCCTTTGACTGTGTGGATCTGTCACGATGCACGGACTTGACCGGCCCCTTAATCACACACACGGAGACGGACTGAAGGCTAACTACTTTATTGAATATAAAAACAGTTCAAAAGATAATGTCCAATAGAATATAAAAGCAATCCAAAAGGCTTGAAGTAACAATGCCCAAGGTAACGTAGCAAATAGGCCAAAAGCTAAGCAATGCTCCGCAAAACTATGCGGATCAGGAAACAGGGCAAGGCTCCGCACAACCAGGCGGATCAGGAACAAGGCAAGGCAAGGCAAGGCTTGATGACCACTGGCTAGCTTAGCTTCGTGGTCCCACTCCGCTTCACGCCTATTCAGATAAGACGTGGCCGGAGCACTGAGGATTCGTTCCCACGGATCCTATACTTAATCCCTCGGCCGAGGTCCCCGACGCTCTAGGCTTCTTCGTCTCCAATCGCTGCTCACGGACCTCGGCCGGTCTATGCTCTTAGACCATTCCCTTCTGCTAGACTCGATGTTCCGTCTCCTATCAAAGGTTCGACCTTGTCTCTCCGCAGCTGTGTTTCTATCTCCCTGAGAGCTCTCCTCCCTAGCCATTTCCCATGCGCTTTCTTCCATGTTTTCCCCTGGAGGCTCCTGAGAATTCCTCCTCCCGGGTGTTCATAGCTGCCAGAATCGCTGTCCATTTGCACCTGGTTATCTATGTCTTCGCTAGGGCCAAACAACATTTCCTCCCATGCCAAGCTCTCTGTGGGCGAAAGAGGCCCATCAGGGGAAAGCTGCCCTTCGCCCCAGTCATCTAGCTCATCCTCTGAATCCTGTTCTGGCACTGCTGGTTCTAATGCTAATGGGACCCCAGGTCCTGACCCCTGCCCTCCAGGCACAAACGAGAACTGCTGTGCTACAGGATCATAATAAATTTTGGCAAGTTCTTGTCTCTCTCCTGAGGAATCTGTATAATGGCCAAGTAGCAACAGTCAGAACAGACTGGTTCAAGATTGGGAAAGGTGTATGGCAGGGTTGTATATTATTTTATTTTATTTTATTTAAAACCTTTGTACCCCGACCTTCTCACCTCTATCGAGGGACTCAGACCGGCATAACAGCAAAAATTCAATGCTATACAATTTAAAAACAACTACAACAACATATTAAAATACATAAAAACCCATCATAAAACCACATCGCCATTAAAACAATTCCACTCAGTCTGTAAATGTGGTCATACATTCAGACAATAGCCAATCTCAGCCTATTCTGGGAAGGCTTGGTTCCACATCCAGGTCTTCACCAGCCTCCTAAAGGACAACAGAGAGGGGGCATATCTAGCATCACTTGGTAGAGAGTTCCACAGCCGAGGGGCGACCACAGAGAAGGCCCTGTCTCTCGTCCCCACCAGCCGCGATTGCGAAGCCGGCGGGACCGAAAGCAGGGCCTCTCCGGAGGATCTTAATGTTCTTGATGTTTCATAGGGGAGAATCCGTTCGGATAGGTAAACTGGGCCAGAACCATCTAGGGTTTTGTAGGTTAAAACCAGCACTTTGAATTGTGCCCGGAAGCTAATTGGCAACCAGTGGAGCTGGCGCAGCAAGGAAGTTGTATGCTCCCTGTGCCCCACTCCTGTTAGTAACCTGGCTGCCGAATGTTGGACTAATTGCAGCTTCCAAGCAGTCTTCAGAGGCAACCCCACGTAGAGAGCGTTGCAGTAGTCTATTAGGGATGTAACCAGAGCGTGGACCACCATGGCCAAGTCAGACTTCCCAAGGTATGGGCGCAGCTGGCGCACAAGCTTTAACTGTGCAAAAGCTCTCCCGGCCACTGCCGAGACCTGGGGCTCCAAGCTCAGCGATGAATCCAGGATCACTCCCAGACTGCGAACCTGCGCCTTCAGGGGGAGTGTAACCCCGTCAAGCACAGGCTGTAACCCAATGCCCTGTTCGGCCTTACGACTGACCAGGAGGACCTCAGTCTTGTCTGGATTTACTCTCACCCAACCTATTCAACTTGTATGCAGAACACATCATGCAATGTGCGGGGCTTGATGAATGCAAGGCTGGGGTTGCCCATACTTACCTTCCAATGACTAATCACAAACAGGAGCAATTGGAAATATGTAAGTGAGGAACATCACATGCTAGGATAAACAGATGCCTTTTGCCACTAGGGGCAGCATTTCTGCAAAACAAATATGCTAGATGCAATATGAAGTGTGACATTTAGAAGCATATTACATGGACTGATAATGACAAAAGTATTTTGCAACTTTTTGTGGGAAAAAACCGGAACCAGGGGCCTTCTGCATGCAAAAAATGTCCTCTACCACTGAGCAGCAGACCTTCCTTTGACCCCTGATCCCCCAGCAGCTGCAACTTCATCCCTGCATCCAATAAATATATATTTTACAGTTCTAGCTATGAATGCTAGATGAACAATTAAATATATTAGCATCACTCTCTTTTTAAGAATATCCCATAGAGCCTTTTTTATAAAATAAATATCTGGAGGCCACTGTTTCCTTCACTTCCTTTTATTCTGTTATTCATTACACAATGCTGCTCAAAGAGATTGTGCTTGAAAATATTTAACATTTAAATCCTCATTTCCTGTTGCTTTCTTTCTGATTGCCTATCTGCGTCTCCTTTATGAATGCCTCTTAAAACACCATCTGAAATCCTCCTCCAACTCAAATCTTAGTCTCTTCTTCCAAATCGCCCATTATGCTTGAAATCCTTACTTCCTTTGTGTTGGCCGGCTACCAAATTCACCCGCTTTCCAGCTGCACTCATATAAGTACACGGGTTTTTTCAGTAGCCTTCTTTAAACAAGAGGCATACATATTTTAAGGACACTTAAAACACAGAAGTTTACCCAGCATTCTCTGGGTTTAAGTTGAAGAGTTTGCTTCTTCTTTGAGTGGAACGAAAGTTGGACTGGTAGCACCACATACTCCTGAATGTTTTTTTCATACCGACATCCAGTGCCAAAGGAACCCAAATTCCCTTCTGCCCTCATGGCTGCAGACCCCATACATTTCAAACAGAATGGCCAATGAGTTAGGGCTATGAATGGTAGTGTCCAAAACAGCTGGAAAGCAAAGAAATGCTGCAGAGCAGGAAAAAATAGATGGACTATTGGATTGAGCTGGTATAAAGTTATCTCCTTTGTTCTTCAACCACATTTGTGAAGAGAACAGCACAGCAGGGAGAAGGAAGAGGAGGAGGAATCATCATCATTCAGTGTCTTCTCTGAATGTAAAAATCAGAGGCAGGCTTAAAACAATTTGCTGCTGGAGCTGAAGAACATGGATATAGTGTCCCTTCTATGTCAATCCTGTTTTATTGTATTGTTTTATGCTTCCTTGTGGTTGCTTGAGATATTCTTTTGATGTAGTTCGATATGCTGTAAACCGTCCTGAGCCAGTTGGAAAGGGTGATTGTTTAACACAATTGCCTAATATATCTGTACCTCGGGTTCAAGGAAATGCTTTGTGTTTTCCTTTCAACACCTCGTGATGTGACATGTAAATTTTAATGTTTTAATGTTTTATTGTAAGGCTGCATGGCCACCACATGCCGCCTGTTTTTATATGCTGTAACCTGCCCCGAGCCTGCAGGGAGGAGCGGAATACAAAATCAAATAATAAATAAATAAATAAAGGATGGTATACAAATCGAAATAAATAATAAAAATAAATAAATAATAAATAAATAAAGCACTGGGAATGTGGCGCAGCTGGCTAAGTGTCAGCTGCATAAGAGCTCTCTGACCAGTAGGTCATGAGTTTGAGGCCTGCCCGGGTCGAGGTGGGTGCTCGGCCTTAAGTGTAGCCTGCTGTTGACCTTTGCAGCCCGAAATACAGTTGCAGCTGTCAAGTAGGAGTACCACATTAAGTGCGGAGGCACATTTTGACTGAATTATGAGGCCATAAAATGAACTCCAGGCACGCTGAGGAATGTGGAAGGAACAACGAGGGATGCTGGAACGCTGAGAGATGAGGAGTGCATCAGCTCCCCCTGGTGGCCAGATTTGCCTCTGTTCATTTATATGTGTGCAATATGTCAAAAATGTATGTACTGTACTGTGATAAACGACAGGGATTGTCTGCTTGTATATGTACCTGTAATCCGCCATGAGTCCCCTTCGGGGTGAGAAGGATGGAATATAAATAAAGTAAATAAATAAATAAATAAATAAATAAAATGTTCCAAAGCTGTCCAAAAGCAACTGAATCTTCAACATCTGTAAACAGCACACTAGCTGAAGGTAGCAAGGTAGAGTAGCTGGTACAGTGTAACCGCTCCACATTAAGCTGCAGCAAGATGTATTGTGTAAATTATGCAGCATATAGATATCTCCTCCAAAGTGCTGTTGCCACCACCCAGGATATGTTACTGGGCACAGTTGACTAATCATGCCTAATGGTAGGACCATCTCTGGTAAAAACACAGGGTGATTACACAATGTAACACGATATTTATTCCTGGGTTATAAATGTCATTTCTTAATTGGTTCTATAATAAAAACATGGAAAAAACTAAGCTGAAAAAAACTTTGTCTTTATTTATTAATTATTTGGATTTATACACCGCCGCTCCCTGATGGCTTGTAGTGGTTTACAAAATAGCACTGCAAACAACAAAAGTTTATAAAAACCAGTTAAAAAACCCATTTCATAACTCAAATGGCCAAGCGGAATAACTACGTTTTGCCCTACGAAAGGTTAGCAAGTCTCGCAAGGCCCGGACTTTGGTCGGTAATGTATTCCACAAGGAAGGAGCCACGATCAAAAAGGCTCTACGCCTAGTAGCTGTCAAGCGGAAGGTCTTGAAATTGGGAATTTCCAACAGATTTTGATCTTCAGAGCAAAGTGATCTCTGGGGTTGGTAGGGGGAGAGGCGGTCCCTCAAATACACTGGCCCCGGACCATACAAGACCTTGAAGGTAAGTACCATCACTTTGAAGGTGATTCGGTGCTCAATTGGAAGCCAGTGCAGCTGCTGGAGGATTGGGGTGACATGACATCTCGCCGGTTCCCCGGCGAGGAGACAAGCTGTAGCATTCTGCACCAGCTTCCGAATCACCGGCAGAGGTAGGCCAACGTAGAGGCCGTTACAGAAGTCTAGTCTTCTTGAGATGACCATGGCCTGGATCACCTGGATCACTTTACAGGAGGGGCATCACCCTGCAGGACATTTCAATGACTATCTCAACATCGAGTCTCCACCAAGTCAACCGAGTTTGTGGCAGCTACGAAAACAAAGTTTCTGGAGTATAATAACTTTCTGGGCCAGAAAGGCCAGGGCTTCCACCAGTCCCCACGGCACAGTCACCGCACGGCCCCAGTCTACCATCGGCACGGTCCCACTGGACTGCGACCAAAACAGACCCCCCAACGTCCCTTTTTCGGGGACGTGCACGCAAACTCAGCGCCCCGGTCTCCAGCGTCAGCGTCCGAGCGCTCCCGTGTGCCCCATCCCAGTGATTGGTGGACAGGGGAGGTGGAGGACCAGCAGCTTACCTACCATCAAACAGGGACGCAGACTCTCTTCAACTTGGCTGCGACCCATAACCTGCCATGACCGTTTTCAAACATCAACCACTCTCTGGTCTTCACTCCTGCTCCTCAATGCGAGGTCAATTTGCAATAAGCTGACCACGCTGCGAGATTTCATCGCAGAGCAGGACGCAGATGTCACAT
>JARBWK010000016.1:21049789-21102811 GCA_030556195.1 Anolis apletophallus | reverse complement strand
AAAAGTTCTTCATTGGCTGCCTACAGAGTTCAGAGTGATCTATAAACTCATGGCGCTAACCTTCAAAGCACGGCAAGAACCGGACCAGCCTATCTGGGCGATCGGCTGACAGACCAACGCAGTGAAAGACCAGCTCGTGCAATAAATGGTGACCGTATAGCTATCCCAGGGGTGAGAGAGGCCCGGCTGACAGAGACCCGATGGAGAGCCTTCTCTGTGGTGGCCCCTGTGATCTGGAATACACTTCCGCCTGCTCTCAGGGCCACATCGGCCCCAGCCAGATTCCTGTCCGACTTGAAAACTTGGCTCTTCTGCCAGGCGTTTGAGGATTGACTAGATGACCTGGCGGCGGGGCCCTTTAGGGGTCTCTGTACCTGTGTTTTTAATTGATGTACCTGTGTTTTTTAAATGATGTAAGTCGCCCGGAGCACCAGCGGTGGAGGGCGACTCACAAGAAATAAAGTTATTATTATTATTATTATTATTATTTTCAAAGTAAAGACCACACAGGAAATAATATTTTCAAACCAGGAACATTTTTTTTCAGATTTTGTTACTTATCGTTATTCTAGACTAGGATTGAATAGAGATATAAATAGAGGACTTATATGAGGGATTCTTGCAGCATGAATATCTGTGTTACTGTTGGTATGTGATAGTGGGACATAGCAGGGTAGCAGTTCCACAACTAGTAGGCACAGTGGTGTATTGAATACCTAGGTAATGATGAGCACCAGCAAATGTGAGATTTTCCCATCATGATCCATGAATGTATTTTCCAGAAGCATTTGGATTGTGAACTCATTGGCAATCTTGGTCAACCTTTCAGTCCTGTTTGATTAAATGTAGGCTTTCCCAACTCGGTATGTGGAGACAAAGAAGAAAAGCTTGGAAAGGCGAAACCCTCCTGACTCCTTTGTGTGTTAGTTATGTATATAATTCAGATTGTATATGTGTGCATTAGTTTGCAGTTTTTTCTTTAACTCTTTGTTGTGGGAGGGGCTGCAGGCCATGTGATCAGGTCTGGGCATGTTCAGGACTCAGACTTCATTTTAGAACAGTATGCTTTTAAGAAGACAGTAGGAACAGTGTGCTTTAGACTTCAGTAGGAACAGAATACTTAGAGCAGGGCTGCCCAGGAAGTCGATTGCGATCGACTAGTCGATCCCGGAACCAAAGGAGGGTCGATCCCAGGATGGGGCGCTTCTCAGAGGGGGCGGAGCCAGGCCGCGCCAAGCCACACCCCCTCCCCCGGCTTCAGCACTCCCAGTAGCTTATCCAGGCTTGAGGATGGCAATGCTAAGCCAGTGGTGGCATAGCTAGCACAAGGCTGGCTTGGCACTGCCGTCCTCAAGCCTGGAGAAGCTGTTGGGAGCTCCAAAGCCAGAGGGAGGGCAGGGCTTGGTGCGGCCTGGCGCCCCTCTTCCGCTCTACCAGCAGCTTCTCCAGGCTTGAGGATGGCAATGCCAAGCCAGTGGTGGCATAGCTAGCACAAGGCTGGCTTGGCACTGCCGTCCTCAAGCCTGGAGAAGCTGTTGTGAGCTCCAAAGCCAGAGGGGAGGGAGCAGGGCTTGGTGCGGCCTGGCTCCGCCCCCCCGGCTTCCGCTCTACCAGCAGCTTCTCCAGGCTTGAGGATGGCAATGCCAAGCCAGTGGTGGCATAGCTAGCACAAGGCTGGCTTGGCACTGCCGTCCTCAAGCCTGGAGAAGCTGTTGGGAGCTCCAAAGCCAGAGGGGAGGGAGCAGGGCTTGGTGCGGCCTGCTCCGCCCTCTGGCTTCCGCTCTACCAGCAGCTTCTCCAGGCTTGAGGATGGCAATGCCAAGCCAGTGGTAGCATAGCTAGCACAAGGCTGGCTTGCCATTGCCATCCTCAAGCCTGGAAAAGCTGCTGGTAGAGCGGAAGCCAGAGGGGGTGGAGCCAGGCCACGCCAAGCCCCGTCCCTGCATCTCTCCAGCCTTGAGGAGGTAGGTAGATCTTTCTGACTTGGTTTTATTATAAGTAGCTTGCATGCTGAAAAAGTGTGGGCACCCCTGACTTAGAGACTCCACTGGACTTTCAGACTAGACAGAGACTCTATTAGACTCTCAGAACAGAGAGATGCTTTGGATTATGGACTGTTGATTATGAGAAAGATGCCCTGTGTTGCCTACACAGAGAAACTACTTCAAATCTATTTGTAACTGGATTGATAAGCAAAGTACCTGTATGCTGAATACTTGAAGTTTGTGAGTAAACCAACTATGTTACTTTTAAAGAAGTCTACTTATTTTTGTCTCTTGAGAGTATGATTTAAACCAAGATGTTTTAAGGGAGAGTACTGTATTTTCTGGCATATAAGACAACTTTTTAACCCAAGAAAATCTTCTCAAAAGTCAGGGGTCGTTTTATATGTGGGAGTTGTCTTATCCGCGGGAGTAGCCTTATATGCGGGAGTAGTCTTATACGCTGGGAGTCATCTTATAGAACAGGTGCTGAAACTTCCAATCCAGATTGGAGAATTTGTGGTTGCTGCATATGGTGACGGGAGCTCAAAAATGGCAGTGGCCACGTCCCTGCCATATGCAGCGACTGTATGAAAGCATTAAGGGTGACCTTGTACAAGTATGGTAGAAGAAAATCAATTCATCAGGATTCATGGACTTAATGCGATCCTGATGGTGAGGTGAAGGTGCGCCTCACCGGGAAGTTGTAAGTGAAGGGCGCAGTAAGCTGCAGGCATCCGGGGTGCCCAGGGTATGGAAAAAAGAGATAGAGTGGCTCTGGGCCCAGAAAAACACACCTCTTTTACCTGTCTGGCCCGCCCTTGTATCCTATTACCGTACCTCCTCCTCTGCCTCTCAGATCTCGCTCCTGAAGATGGCAGTGAAGTGGTGCAGGTGCGCAGGTGCGAGATCTGAGAGGCAGAGAATGAGATACAGTAATAGGAAAATTACCATATTGAAATCAAGTCTGATGCTTTTTCATTTTTATTTGGTGTGCATTGGAAGAGGGGTTGTCTCATACGGCGAGTATATCCCAAACTCTATAATTTAACTGGAAAAGTTGGGGGTCGTCTTATATGCCCAGTCATCTTATATGCTGAAAAATATGGTAGATGTTTTTGGGCAACTGAAAAAACACTTCTGAAACTCTGCTGAAATAAACTCTATTTTATTACTAACTGGTCTGGCCCTTTAAGTCTTCCTGTGTTGCGACACCTGCTGGGTGTGTGTATGCACATTGGCATATCTTTGTCCCTAACAGTTCAAAGACATATCTAGGTACATCAGTTTAACAGCTGAGAAACCTAATTGCTTTGCATTAATGCCTTTTCCGAAAAGGTTATGACTTCTAACAAGGTCATGCCTTTCCAAAGATCATGGAAACTCCAAAAGATTATGGAGATTTCTATTTTCCAAAATTTAGATGGAAACATGATTCTGACACCTTGTTCTATACACCATCACGCAAACTAGTTGTTGAAGCAAGGCAGCCCCCACCACTATAGCAAGAATTTTAATTTTTTGTTGTTGATGATGACTGATTTGACAATATATTTGTATTTCTCAAGCAAAAGTTGCTTTCGGTTGCAGAACAGATTAACAATCCTGAGCACTTCTATCTCATAACAATGGCATGGAACCCACGGAATGTATTGCTCCTGTTTACTTATTTTAGAAACAATTTCTGTAGTTAGAGAATACTGTATACTCAGGACTTACAACAGGGATTGAGGAATGTGTCGCTCAGATATCAACCTCCACATCCCCTGTTCCATTCCCATTGGTTATGTTGACGACGACTGATGGAAGTTACTGTTCAACAACATCTGAAAGGCCATATGTGACGAATTGCCTATATTTTGGGCCAGAAGTACTCAGTGGGAAAAAGCCCTTTTTGGACAGTTGGCCATTTAATGATCTGTTTTGGATGAACGGCCATTTAAAGGTTAGGTTTCCCAGTTTAGGCTGAGTTGGAGACAGCCTAGGGAAGGGAGCATAGCACCTTGGGAGGCCAGAGGGCAGAGCTTGGGCCAGGCACCAGAAAAAATGTCAGTTGGAACTTTGAAAACTGACAGTTGGTGAGCAGTAAGGCAGTTAGGGAGGCCACGGAACTCTGGAGGGAGTTGATGGTTGGTCTCTGACAGAGAAGGTCAGAGTGAGTTAGGCTCTTGAGAGAGTTAGCAGCTTTGTGCTGGGTTTTGGTAGACAGCAGATAATAACTTAGCACAGTATTATCTGGGGTGCTATGTTTATTGTAACTTGTTTCAAGCTTTGTGCAATTTTTTTAGTAACCACACGCTCCAACGTTTCATTGTAACCAATATGCTGTGCCTGTGAATCTCTCACAAGTTGTTAAAATAAACTCTGTTTTTTTGTTCATTTTTATCCTTGCCTCCCGGTGTCTCAATCCTCCCTGAGTGAATGGTGGCAGCGTGTTATTAAATATAAAAGTTCCTTGACACTTTGCCCAGCCTAGAGAATAAGGCGAGCCCTCACCACAATCCTTGGTGGCAGCACGGTATTAAAACAGCCTTTCTCCACCATACCATACTTTCTCCACCCATACAGTAGTAGAAACAGCTAATCCTTAAATCGCACATCAAGAAACAAATGTACTTTTATGAGTGAATGCATAATTTATTATTGAAAACTTTGAATCATCCTTCTCACTTTGCTGTGGGAAACTGCAAGCAAACACACAAACCAAACAATGCCTTTTACGCCTTGCTCATTTTGATCCCTGTTCCAAAAACTTCCCTGCAGAAACTAAGAGATCAATGCCTCTTCCCCAGCTGTTTCTCAGGAGTCTCTTTGGAAATAGGAGAAATGAAGGGATATATCGGAGAGGAAGAAAGAGACAGATGACTCTGAAGATGAGGCGCTTATGAGCCAGCTTGTGTTAACAGTAGGAACAGAAACATATAGAAACTGCAGAGAATTGAATCATTGACCTCTGTGGAGCCGAGAATTTGTTTTGTAACTGAATTTCAGAAACAGCTCTTGAAACCTTCACTGCCATAAAAGTGATTTAGGTGGAGAAGGCTAGTACAGTGTTGCCTCGCTACTTTGCGGTTTGCTTATTGCGGACTTGCTGTTTTGCATATTTTTAAAAAACATTAATATATATATGGTATTTTTGCTGTTTTGTGGTGTTTTGCCGCCGCCATTCTCCAAGGCGCTTTTCCTCAGTCCTCCCTCCTCCATCCTTGAAGGGCTTTTCCTTCCTTCCTCCTTCACTTTATTTTAAGTTTATAAAGACTTAAAATAGTGTATAACCTCTAAAATAAATATTAAAATAAATAGTGCATCCCTACATTGCGGTTTTTCACTTATCGTGGGAGGTACTGGAATGTAACCCCGGCAATAAGTGAGGGAACATTGTATGTTTCATTTTTTGGTATGTTAAATTATGAAGTACCCAGAACATTATTTTTTAGTGGACGGAAAGCTTTGGATGCACCAAAATGCTATTCTTCCCCAATGAATGAATTAGGTTCTTTTTTCAGATACTGTGTCATAGCAAAAATAAGTAACACGTACACCGTCCTATGACAGATTAGATCACAGAAGGACCGAAACTACTTAAAAGAAATTACCTTCCAACCCCCGAAATAATAAGACAGACAACAGTAATTGGATCAAATTCAGGCAACCTTTATTTAAAAGTTACCGATTTACGTTTAACCTCACTAAACTCAGGTGTCAAGGGAACAAGGTGTGGCCTAGCCGAGGTAGCGTCCGCAAGCGAACGACCCCTCAGCTACACTGGGAAACTCTCCTGAGTCCCCTATAACACAAAACTGGGCAACCTCTCAAGGAAAACACAAGAAAAACACTCTGAAAATACTTAATCGGACTCTCAAAATTTCTGGACCAATGGTATCCCCCTCACCCTTGAACAGCTGTCCAGGTGAGTGTATTTGTGCACTGGCCCAACCAACTTTGAAGAGTGCATGAGTGAATATGGGTCTATGGATTACCCTAAACTATTTACGCTGTCCTATTTATAGAACCGCCATCCCAGAAAGTCCCAATAACAGTACAGGGTAGGCAAAAAAAAAACCCTAGAATGTAGAAGGGGAAAAAAATCCTACCCGGCCCCTAAGGCGACCACTATATTGTCACCGGGCGGGAGTGGTGGGTCAACACCTCAAATGGGAGTGAAGGAGGAGGCTGCCCCAATTCCATAGGCAGCCTCCGCCCATTCCCCAGAAGGTTCCATCCAGGGAACCAATAGCCTCTTTTCGTAGGAGGAGGTAATAACCTTTCCCCACCCACTGCGCAGGCAGGGAAAGGGCATTGTAAATACATTTGATTGATTGACTGATCATGAAGGCTCATCTACAGGAAGCTGGCTATTCTTTCTCTCAAGTTACCTTCACTCTGAGCACCTTTTGTAATTGGAATGAAAAACACACTCAAACTGAATGGAATCCACGGATACCATCTCTCCAGTTCAGCAATTTCTCTAATCCAGTCTCCAAGTGGTGACACTGTTATTTATGTGTGTACTGAAACTCCTCATAGAAGATTTTGAAACATTTCAAACCATGAAAGATATTCAGATTAAAATCTCTTTAACACATATTGTTTTCAAGTCAGGTGTCACCCAGGTATTTTCTTCCAAACACGGTATTTGTGTTGTCTTTGGTTTGTCGGCAGGAGGTGTGTCGTCCTTCCACACGCAAATGGTAATATTTGGATGAAAGAGGATGAATGAATGTGTATGTGTAATGTGAATGCCGAGTAAAAATGTAACTCCTCTTTGTTTGTTAGACCAGTGTTTTTCAACCTTTTTTGAGCCATGGCACATTTTTTACATTTACAAAATCCTGGGGCACACCACCAACCAAAATGACACAAAATGACACTAACACAGTAATAAATATAATTAATATGTTTTAAAATGTATTTATATACTCAGTGTGAAACCTGGACCTGTTTTGATGAACATAACTTGGATATCCTGGCAGGAATGGTAGAAAGACACACACGAAGGAGTTGTAGTTCACCTACATCCAGAGAGCACTGTGGACTCAAACAATGTTGGATCAGGACCAAACTTGACATGAATACTCAATATACCCAAATGTGAACACAGATGGAGTTTGGGGAAAATAGACCTTGACATTTGGGAGTTACAGTTTCTGGGATTTATAGTTAATACACAATCAAAGATCATCCTGAACTCTTGCAACAATGGAATTGAACCAAACTTGGCATATTGAACTCTCATTACCAATAGAAAGTACTGAAGGGGTTTGCTTGGGAATTGACATTGAGTTTGCAACTTGTAGTTCACCTACACCCAGAGAGCACTGTGGACTCAAACAATGTTATGTTATGTTGTTGTTTGTTTTCTATCCAGAATCACACTGTTGGAAGGAGGCTCACCACTTTAAGGTCCCTTAAACAGGAATGGCGAAACTTCGGCCCTCTGGGTGCTTTGGACTTCAACTCCCACCATTGCTAACAGCCTGAGGCCCTTTCCTGCTTAAGTGGCTAAGGGGGGAAAAAGGAAAAGAGCCTGAGGCTGCTAGGAATGGTGGGGGTTGGGAGTCCAAAACACCTGGAAGGTCCAAGTTTGCCCATGCCAGCTTTCGACAGAGACCTCTTCCTCCCCCTTCCTTTCACACCCTTTTTTCTCCCTCCAGTCAAACACTTACTTATTCTTCTACACTGCCGCTTCTGTCGCCATTATGATCTGAGGGGGCAGCGTGAGCGTGTTCAGGAGGGGGGGGGGAGACGTGACCCGTGCGGGCACTACTGCCCAGACTCGCCCCAGAGCAAAGTGAGGCAAAGTGAGCAGAGCGAGGCTGGAAAGAAGGGAGCCCGAGTGAAGAAGAAAAAGTGTTCAGCAGGAGGGGAAAGAAAGGGTATTGGAGGTTCCCATTTCCCACGGCACACCTGATGATAGCTCACGGCACACTAGTGTGCCACGGCACACTGGTTGGGAAACTCTGTGTTAGACAATGTAACTAGGTTGTTTGTGGATTCAATGTAGTTACATAGAATGTGTGTGTCTGTATGTCTAAATATTGTTCTGTGAAAGTTCTGATACCCTTCCTCATACTAGAAAACTGCAATTAAAAGAACCTATGATTTAAAGTTATTGAGATGTTATTCATAATAGCAGGATGTCCCTCCCGCAAAAACAAAGTTTTTGCAGTTTGATCAACTTTTTCCAAGTTTTTATGATAGAAGCAATTAGGAAATGGCCTTTATAACCCAGGAACAAAAATCATTGTATTACATAGTGTTATTAATAATTTGTAATAAGATGCATATCACGCCTTTCTATTTCACTAGTGGAATGGCCCTTGGGGCTTTTAATAACATCGCCAAATAGAAATCAGTCCTCAAAGCCATTCAAGTAATCACTTAAAAACAGATCAAGGACTAAAGTATCAATCACAAATAGACATCAAAAATTGTTTAATTTAGGAAAGATACACATCACACTTTTTTTTTCTAAAAGCAGCATGAGAGGCAACGGATCACAGCTCCAGGAGGAATAATCTGTAATCCAGGGCCAACCAAAGGAAAAGCCCCAGGCCTAAATTAAAATTCATTCAATTATTCATCTATTCATTGGACCGTAATCTATTTTGTTAAGAAGGAAAATCATCAAACAATGGCTGCAAAATTGCTCAGAGTATGGAGAGGGAAGGACTTTCATGATGATATCACAGGTACCCAATTGGGCTTTCGTTCCTAATTGTACAAGGCAACGTGAGCATTTCTCTGATGGTACCCCAGATGGATTTTCCTCTTTGTTTTGAAGTCATTCTTACCCAAATGGCACCTGTACCTTCCATTCAGGTTTGGAACGATATTTCGAATGGTGCAGTGGAATTAATGCAGTTTAACACTATTTTTATTGTCATGGTTCGATGCAATGAAATCATGGGAGTTGTGCTGGTATAAGTACTTAAATTTTGCATTGCTTAATCATGTTTTCACTTTTGTATCCTGTTAGTTTGTAACAGTGCCTTTTTTAATTGTTGAAAGCTGCTTTAAGTCCCAGGCTGGGAAGAAGTCAGGAAAAAATAACTGTGATGATGATGGTGATGAGGATGATAAGGATGCTGACTGAAAGGTTGGCGGTTCAAATCTGGGGAGCAGAGTGAGCTCCCGCTATTAGCCCTAGCTTCTGCCAACCTAGCAGTTTGAAAAAATGCAAATGTGAATAGATCAATAGGTACTGCTCCAGCGGAAAGTTAATGGCACTCCATGCAGTCATGCTGGCCAAATGATCTTGGAGATGTGTACGGAAAATGCCGGCTCTTTGGCTTAGAAATGGAGATGAGCACCATGCCCCAGAGTTGGTCACAACTAGACTTAATGTAAGGGGAAAACCTTTACCTTTACCTATGGCACACACACATATACACACTACTGTTTTGTGTAAGATGCCTCCTCTTCCCACTTGGACATATTGCACGCCTCGCAGGGTCTCATCTTAGAATGAGAAACAAGGTCTGAGGAGTTGGGGGAGATGACTTACTTATAAATGCAGTCTTAATTGCGTCTTCTAAATGTCAGGCTGAATTTTTCCACAGTTTCCACTGTGCCAAGACTACTCAAAAGTGCCGATTTTGGCAGACCGATCCTTGCCTTCCATTGTGCAGCAAAGAAAGTACCAGGCCCCTTTCTCTCCGGGTAGCGAGCAACTGACAAATGTGTTTGATTTTCCTTTGATGCTCCCTGTGTGTTATTGCAAAGCCCACTCGACTCAGAGAAACCGAGGCAGAGAAAAAGGTATCAGCGCTCCTGAGCATCTTCTAAAGCCGGGAAGGATTTGCACGGGAAGCTCCTATTGCTTAGGGAAACTGAAGTCATCAGCCCTTTTGTCTTGGAGGCTGGTAAATTGTTACAGTGAGACAGAAAACAGCTGCCTCGGTAATACCTGGAAGAGCATCTCTGAGGGTATCCAAATGGAAACCACTGGCACTAAGAGGAAAGGATTGGCGAGGCTAAATTCATCCCCAGTGTGAGTTTCTTGGATTCCAGAGAGCTCTAGCAAGGACCAAGGGATTTTGAAGAGGACAAAGCAGAGCAAACCTTGAAGGCCGATGCATCAAGCCAAGGAGACCGAGGGAAAGAAACAGAAAATCTAAACAAAAAGGTTTTCCTTTGGGAGGATTACATTATGGAACACTATGATTTTTGTATCGTCGAAGGCTTTCATGGCCAGAATCACTGGCCATGAAACTGAATCAACTGAAACTGAGTTTCTGGGCTGCCTGGCCATGTTCCAGAAGCATTCTCTCCTGACATTTCACCTGCATCTATGGCAGGCATCCTCAGAGGTTGTGAGATCTGTTGGAAACTGTGCTTTAACCCAATGCAATGGTGTGACGACTTACTGTCACGATGCACGGACTTGACCGGCCCCTTAATCACACACACAGAGACGAGCTGAAGGCTAACTACTTTATTGAATATATAGAAACAGTTCAAAAGGTAAATTGTCCATAAAAATAGCAAAAGCAAATCCAAAGGCAAAAGGTGCAATAGTCCCAAACACTTGGTAAGTTTCCAAAGGCTTGGCAAGGCTCCGCTCAGCAAAGCGGATCAAGGAACAAAGCAAGGTTGCAAGATACAAAACAAGGCTTGAGTAGGCCACTAGCCCGGCTTGGCTCAGTGGTCGAGCTTCGCTACACGTCTGCTCAGATGAGACGTGGCCGAAGTACTGAGGACCCGTTCCCACGGCTCCTATACTTAATCTTTCGGCCGAGGTCCCCGACGATCTAGGCTTCGTCGTCTCCAATCTCTGTTGTCGGACCTCGGCCTGTCTAGGCTATGATACCAGCCCCTCCTGCTAGTCTCGATGTCCCGTCTCCTATCGAAAGTACGGCTTTGCCTCCCAACATCTGCTTCCCTATCTTCGTGAGAGCTCTCCTCCCTAGATTCTTCCCAGCCGCTTTCTTCCATGTTTTCACTCAGAAGATCCTGTGAACCTCTCCCTCCCGGCCGTTCATAAGATTCGCTATCACTGCTTTCCATTTGCACCTGGTGATCTGTCTCATCGTAAGGGTCAGGCCAACCTTCATCCCAAGCCAAGCTTTCAGTGGGAGAAAGAGGCCCAGTGATGGGAAACTCTCCTTCAGCTAACCCTTCCAAATCCTCTTCAGAATCTATCTCTGCTGCTGCAGGCCCTAATGCCAATGGGACCCCTGGTCCTGTCCCCTGCCCCCCCAGGCACGAACGAGAACTGCTGTGCTACACTTGGGCTATAAACCGAGAGGCTTTAACCATTTGGATCGCTGCCACCAACCTAAAATTGTTTTTAGGATTTCTAATAAAATAACAGTTAATCTAGGCTCCAAATCGGAAGGTAAACTGAAAGGCTTGATGAGGTAAAATCTCTCCCCTTTGACTGGGATGGTGGGAAGGCTGGAACTGGCACACTCTGATGTAATGAGGCACACTGAAAGCTTTCTTGTTAAGTTAACAAATAGAACTTTTATTAACTGAACAGGCAGATCTTATAAGCACAGATGCGTAACGGTTATACAGAATGGTACTAGAGCGTGTTGGTTACTGAAGATTGCTTCCTTAACTTAGTTACTAAACTAGACAGTTCTAAACTTGTCTCTCTAAACTCCCTCACTCTAATATTAAAACTAGACGTGAGTAGTCTTCAACTAACTAACCTAGTTAGTTCCCTGAGCTAACACTCAGTCTTCCAGAAGCACCCTAGCTACTAACTCTTTCCTAGAGTTTTTTCTATAGCTGGCTTCTCCAGAGATGTGAGCTAATCTCGACCCTAGAGATTCTAAAAGCCTGTGACTGACTGCCTGTCAGCTTCACACATAATTTTCCTGTCAGTTTTACAAGACAACTGTCTTTTCTGACTGCTCACTCTCAGTTCTGTCAAGAGACTGATTTCTCTCACAGCTCTGACAACCGACTGCCCAATATGCTACACTTTCCCCCTCTCTCAAGGAGCTTAGCTCCTCCCCTCAGCTCTGAGCCACTCCCAGGCAGCTCTCTCTCTCTCTCTCTCTCTCTCTCTCTCTCTCTCTCTCACTCCCTGAGAAGGATCCAAGCCACTCCCCCTTTCCTGGCTATCCTGTTTTACCATGGATGCCAAACTGCTATGCTGGTCTGGGCCTAGCATAAAATGGGTGAGTCCTCACAAATGGCAACCAGGTGGAGTTCATCTGTGCTTTAACCCAATGCAATGACAACCAGGTGGATTTGAGTCCAAATTGTGAAGAAATATCCAAAGTGCTCCAGAAGCCAGTCACCAAAATAGGATGTGTCCTTGTGATATATCTTAAACCTAGAGTAAATTCGCCACGTCACTGTTATGATGCCCCCAGTCTCTGATGGTTTGGCATTGTCCCCACATGACCTTCTCTTTCAAGATGAAACTCCATTCAGATTTGCACATTTTCCCTTCTTATCCATTTTGATGGAAACACGGACTGGGCATACCCTAAGCATTAAAGCCTTCTAACAATTAGTCAAGGGATTGGCTGAGACCAGGAAAAGCAATTAATGCATTTTTATGTCATCTCTGTGGCTGTCATATGGATAGCCTTGAATATTCTGCTTCATAACCACCATGTTAACCTCCATTTCACCAACTCTGCGGAAAGCAATTCCAAGGTTTTGTTCCAGCACTGCTATGAAAAAAGACAAAGGCAAATCCAGTTTTCTAGGGCTGTTGCTTTTGAATTATTTGTATTTCAATCTCCCAGCTTGGGAAAATAGATACATTAGCCAGACTCTCTGTGTATCATTAAATGTGTTATAAATATTTGATCGTGTTAATTGGCACCAGGACAGAAGAAAAGCAGAGAGCCGTGTTGCGTGAAAGTGGTGTGCATTTGGGCAATAGTGGTTCGGAAATGCCGTTGATGCCCTTTTGGATTAGCCAGGTTTAAATGTCTGAGAAAGTCTGTGATTTCAACCATATCCATTTGAATAAAGAACAGACAAAACGATCCAGGTCCCTCTCCCTTTAAAACGCTGCTCGTATTTTGCATATTTTAAGCACTTAGTAACATGTGGGTAAACAACCCAATTGTGCATAGGTTTTCTCTGAAGCTGTGGGAGATCCAACAGCACTCGATATATAAAAAGGATAAGATGCCTTCAGGTGCATTTGTACTATCTTCTTCTTAGGTGATCCCTCGTAGCCCAAGAATGATGGTCCTCCAAGTCTTGGCATTGGGTTCGAAGATGGCTGTGGAGTCCTATTCTTGATTTTATTATTTATTTATTTGCTATGCTTCTATACCGCCTCTCTCAGCCCGAAGGCGACTCGAGGCGGTGAACAAGCGGCAACAAGTGCCCATATAGAATACATCACAAGATAAAAACAGTCATATAAAAACATAAAATTAACAGTTAAAAACTGGAAAATACAAATCTAAGCTCCACAATCTTAAAATCGGTTTCCGTTTTGTCGTCATAGAATCCTTGATCTCGATCAAAGTTCATCTGCGAATGCTTGCTCGAAAAGCCAAGTCTTGACTTTCTTACGAAATGTCAGGAGGGAGGGGGCCGATCTGATGTCACTAGGAAGGGAGTTCCAAAGCCGAGGAGCCATCACTGAGAAGGCCCCGTCTCTCGTCCCCGCCAGGCGCACCTGCGAAGCAGGCGGGACCAAGAGTAGGGCCTCTCCGGGACCAAGAGTAGGGCCTCTCTTGATGGTTCATAGGGAGAGATGCATTTGGACAGGTAAGTTGGACCAGAACCGTTTAGAGCTTTTAAGGCCAAAACCAGCACTTTGAATTGTGCCCGGTAGCAAACTGGTAGCCAGTGGAGCGGGCACAACAGGGGAGTTGTACGCTCCCTGAGTGCTGCTCCTGTTATCAACCTGGCTGCTGTCCGTTGGACCAATTGAAGCTTCTGAGCAGTCTTCAAAGGCATCCCCACGTAGAGAGCATTGCAGTAATCTATACGGGATGTAACCAGAGCATGGACTACCATGGCCAAGTCAGACTTCCCAAGGTACAGGTGCAGCTGGTGCACAAGTTTTAATTGTGCGAATGCTCCCCTGGTCACCGCCGAAACCTGGGGTTCCAGGCTCAGCAATGAATCCAGGATCACACCCAGACTGCGAAACTGCATCTTCAGGAGGACTGTAACCCCGTCCAACATAGGCTGTAACCCAGGGGTGCTCACACTTTTTCAGCATGCGAGCTACTTATAAAACAACCAAGTCAAAAAGATCTACCTACCCACTACTCAGAAAGCCATAAAAGTAAAATATTTGACATTTATTTCAGTGAGAGCCATATAATATATTTTAAGACTCAATTCAACTAAATGTGAGATTAATAAGCCCCTGAATTTATTCATAATAATGATGATAATATTCATTCAGCTTCTGCTACTACTACTACTAATAATAGTAGTAGTAACAACAACAACAAATTCGTAGAGTAGGAGACCTCCAAGGGCTATCCAGTCCAACCTCCTTCTGCCATAAGGGAAAAACTAACTAACTAACTAATTTTATTATTTATTTGTCGCCCTCCACAAATGTGCTCCGGGCGACTTACACAGCTAGGCATCTACAATACTAAAATATTAAAATATTAAAATGTTAAAATATGGGAATAGACAGGTTCCAGGTCACTGATTGTCACTTATGCATATGCTCTTCTAAATAGCCATGTTTTAAGTGCTGCCAGAACACAATCAAAACATTCCTCAGAGATGACAATTCAGCCTCTGATGATAATAATAATAATAATAATAACAATGGGTTCATAGAATAGGAGGAGACCTCCAAGGGCCATCCAGTCCAACCTCCTTCTGCACCTGGGCGGTGTCGGGAGCCTGCGGGACTGAGCCTTCCTCCCGCCCTGCCTGCGATCTACCAGGACACCCTACGTGATCTACCAGTAGATCGCGATCTACCTAATGAGCACCCCTGCTGTAACCCTATGCCCTGTTTGGCCTTTTGACTGACCAGGAGTGCTTCTGTCTTGTCTGGATTCAATTTCAATTTCAACTTAGGAAGAACTTCCTGACAGTGGGAGCTGTTCAACAGTGGAACTCTCTGTCCCAGAGTATGGTGGAGGCTCCTTCTTTGGAGGCTTTTAAGCAGAGGCTGTATGGCCATCTGTTGGGGGGTGCTGTGAATGCAATTTTCCTGCTTCTTGGCAGAATGGGGTTGGACTGGATGGCCCATGAGGTCTCTTCCAACTCTAGGATTCTATGCTTCTGTTCAGACAGAGCCCCCTAAAATCGTGCCCGACATCAATCCCACTGACATGACCTGATAATCAACAGATTCCACAGGAACCAACAGTGACCTTGGAATATTATCTTTGGTGCTAATTTAGATAGAAGTAAGTGAAGCCAGCAGCAGGACTATCAACACTTCAATGCTAGATCGTGTAATATTTGATGCAGTTACAGTTCAACACACTGATTGGATCTGCTTGCTTCTGCAGGCAGAGATGGCTTGTGGCATTACCCTTTGTTCTCATTGCGGTACAAAAAGAGCATGGCATAATAAAATGGAAGAGTCAGAACACACACAGCAATTAATCTGTAGCTACACACAAGAAACAGTGACATGTTGCACAGCAAAGCCTCACGCTGTTCCCAACCTCACAAAAGCAAGGGGAGATCATTACACCATCGTCTCCCTCTTTGTTTTTGCGTGAAAAGGTGGCAGCCTGGAGGTGACACAAAGGAACGACCCAATTTTAGAGTGCGGTGAGAAGGTATAATTTTGAAATGCGCTTCAGATGTGATTTCCATTTGCACTTTTAAATAGGTTTCTGATTTCAGGCGTAATTAGCAGTCAAATTTGTCCGTCCCCCCTCCCATCCAGTAATAGTAAGGTGATAAATGAAAGGTTTTTTTTGGTGTTTGTAAGCAAAGGAATATGTTTTCATGTTTCATAATGTGTGAAACTGTATTTTGGCATAGCTGTTAACTTTGGGGGCAAACTCCCTTTGATTAAGCAAGGATTGCATTCTTACATGCATGAGTTAACCTCATGGCAAGTTGGCCCCACCTTGGCTACAAATAGTCATTTCTAAGTTCCATTACAAACAAGTTCCTCATAAAACAAACTTCCAAAGTTACTTTTTTCAGTCATTTTTTTGCATTATTTGTTGTTTGAAAGTAATATGTTGCAATGATGTTTTTAAAAAGTAACCTGTATTGAAATGCTTTTTAATGAAAGCCACTTTGAGTCTTTTTGAGGAGAGAAAAGGCGGGGTATAAATAAACATAACAATGATGATAATGATAACCTATGGCATCGTTTCGCCTTTTGAAGAGGAGAAGTGGGGTATAAATAATAATAATCATAACAGTTTGGTAATTTGATCAAAAAAGGTAAAGGTTTTCCAACTCTGGGACTCTGGTGCTCATCTCCATTACTAAGCCAAAGAGCCAGCATTTTCCATAGACAAATCCAAGATCATGTGGCCAGCATGACTGCATGGAGTGCTGTTACCTTACCACTGGATCAACTCCTATTGATCAACGAGGAGTTGGCAGCAATGAAGAGAAGGAAGAAGAAACTAGAGGGCATGTGGTGTTCAGATCCAAGCAGGCCAAATCGAACACGGCTTGATGCCCTTCTAAGGGCATATGACGCAGCAATAAAGGCCACAAAGAAATCCTTCTTTGTGGCCAATAGTGTGTCTGCAAAGAACCATCCGGCGGAGCTGTTAAGAGTTGTCAGAGGTCTGTTAAATCCCACCACTCCGGATGGGAACCCTGACAACTCAATGGCCCGCTGTGAAGCATTCACTTGGTTCTTTGCAGACAAAGTCGCTTTGATCCTTTCTGGCCTGGACACCATGTTAACGGCAGTCTCTGTGGATGTAACACGAGCATCTGCTTGTCCGATTTTGTCTGTTTCATTTCAATTGGTGAAACCCGAGGATGTGGACAAGATACTTGGAGGAGTGAAGGTTAGCACATGCATCCTAGACCCCTGCCCATTCTGGCTTCTAAAGAAGGCCAGAGGGGGATTGCCCAAGTGGGTGAAAGTGGTGGTTAATGCCTCCCTCCGGGAAGGCAACATTCCAGCAAGCTTAAAACAAGCTGTAATAAAACCATTGTTGAAGAAACCATCTCTGGACCCCACTCAATTCATCAACTATCGGCCTATTTCCAATCTCCCCTTTTTGGGCAAACCTACTAACTAATAGTAGGTCAATAGACCTACTATTCAATCCATTAAAAATGGTCAAAAGTCATTACAAAACTGGGTGGACGTTGACCCTTTGTTTCTAAAGTATACTTAGTGAAAATTTTATTACTACAATGAGACTAACTAAATTCCGTTACTATTTCGTTAAAGTAATTATGCCTAATTAAATGACTACAATTGTGGAACATTCAGGGGCTCCTATCTTCCTCATTTTTAAAGCTATTGGGGTGAAACGTTCTACAATGGTAAAACATATTTACTACGGTTAGTCCACAAAATTTCAGAGCATTTCACTTATCCATCGATTTTGGTGAATTTTCAAAGTTTTTATAAACAATTTTTTTAATAATAAAGAAAATCTGTTCAAAGTGTTATTTTATGTTTAAATGTGTCGTTTAGAGTCTTTTGAATTCTTTGGCATAGGGCTCCTCCCCTTCCCAAACTACATTTCCCAGAGTTCTGTGCTGTTCCCAAAATGCACTGCTCCCTCTTTTCATAGCTCCTAATGCCAAGACTCCATTAAATCCAGGCAGGCAGCCTTTTTGGCTTTGCTTCCTTGAACCAAATATGATAATGACTTTGGGAACCTTACGAGATTTACAAAACAAAAGTATGGGGTCCATTTACATTCTTAAATACTTGGTGTGGGCTACGCAAATGCTTTTGATATGGCTTCTGACTTATAATTTCCGAAACTTCCAAACTGTTTGCACATGCCTATTAACTAATGTCCCTACCATTGTCAGGTCCATTATTGAGTCTACCTTGCAGTTTCCACCAAGTAGTGTCTTCTCTATTTGTATGCAGTTAAAATTGTATCTCTCTAGTAACAGTAGCTGTAGTAGTCTTGTAGATCCACATTCCCCGTGGAAATTAATGTTATTCACTCTGAAAAATAAACTGGGTCTGACCCCCTTTTAAATGCATATGCAAAATGCTTGTTTGATGTGTGGCTGATATTCAGATGCAGCTGTTTTCGAGCAAGGGCACCAAATTAAATTATGCTTCAAATTACTTTGCATCAAGCTATAGCACTATGAGTGCAAAGGTAAAATTGTTGTCTCCGGGTAGAAAACAAAGCCAGAGTGGAATAATGCCTTGTTAAATTAGCCCCAAGCTGTCTCAAGAATTAATTGCACAATGGAGGAAGTTTTTCATTTTCTGCTCCCCCCCCCCCCCAGCTGGCTCTTTCCTTATCTCTTACAGTCATACTTTTGACAATTGATTAGTGTTGTTATCCTAAAGAAGCAAAAGAACGCTAACTGAAGGAAGAGGAGATGGGAATTTAATTATTTTGGCATTTCTAACATCACTTGGGGCCTTCAGGATCATTTGCCAAGCACATTTTCTTCCTCATGCAACGTCTTGCACTGAGATGTGGGCTCCTGAACACCAAAGAGGAAACACACAGCCTACAAAGAAAGAACATCCAACCGAGAGGCCTTCAGAACTGTATCTGACTATGCATTCTATGTCTCGTCAATACCTAGAACAGTGTTTCCCAACCAGTGTGCCGGGGCACACTACTGTGCCGTGAGCGATCATCAGGTGTGCCGTGGGAAATTGGAACCTCGGGGGGGGGGGGGGGGGGGGGGGAGTCTAGTGTGTTTAAGTATAAAAACCCTAAGAAACCTACCTCGATAAAGGCACAAAATTACAACATCCCCCCCGTTGTCTACTTGGTCTCTCCCTCTCCATGCATTGAGAAGGCCCGCCTCCCTTTCCCCAAGTAGAGACCTCCTCTTGCCCCCTGGGGGTTCTGTGTGGGAAGTTTGGCCCAGTTCTATCATTGGTGGGGTTCAGAATGCTATTTGATTGTAGGGGAGCTATAAATCCCAGCAACTACAACTCCCAAATGTCAAGGTCTATTTTCCCTGAACTCCATCTGTGTTTATATTTGGGCATATTGAGTATTCATGCCAAGTTTGGTCCTGATCCAACATTGTTTGAGTCCACAGTGCTCTCTGGATATAGGTGAACTACACCTCCAAAACTCAAGGTCAATGCCCACCAAAGTCTTATAGCATTTTCTCTTGGTTATGGGAGTTCTGTGTGGGAATTTTGTGTCTTTCTGCCATTCCTGCCAGGATATCTATGTTGTGTTCATTGAAACAGGTCCAGGTTTCACACTGAGTGTATAAATACATTTCAAAAACATATTAACTCTATGTATTACTGTGTTAGAGTGTCATTTTGTGTCATTTTGGTTGGTGGTGTGCCCCAGGATTTTTTTAATGTTAAAAGTGTGCTGCGGCTCAAAAAAGGTTGGGAAACACTGACCTAGAATCCTCCATTTGGCTTTATTCATACGTTCCAGATCTGGCCCAAAATATGTTGCTTCCTGAACTAGGGGAGCAAATGAGACCTCACCATGGGTCACAGAAGAGTTTGCACTCTTTCACACCATTATTATTTTTTAAGCTACAAAAGCGGAATTAGACTTCAAACAACTACTGGTTTGGCTTTATTTTTGATTTGGACAGAAAACTTTTGATTTGGACAGAAAAATTATAGCAGGCATGGGCAAACTTTCTAACTTGGGGGCTGCATGGTTGGCCGGAGCAGGGTGGGCTAGGACTGGGGGGGGGGGTTCTCTACAAGGCTTCTCTCTGCCCTTTCCTGCCCTTCCTTCCTCTTCTCATTTGGAGGCAGAAAGTGAAAGAAAGACGGGAAACATTTGAATCCCAAAAGGGTTGGCCTTGGTCAGGATGAGACGGAGATCTTGTGGCCCGGTCAACCTGGGCTGGATGAGTGCCGGTTGCCTACCCTGGATGGTGAGCAACTTAACCCGTCATCTCTTGTAAAGAGCTTGGGTGTCCAATTGGACCCTTTGCAATCCATGGAGACCCAGGTCTCTATGGTTAGCAAAACGTCGTTTTACCATCTACGACAGGCTAGGCGACTGGCACCCTACCTGTCCAGGGACGACCTGGCCACGGTGATCCAAGTTACAGTCATCTCGAGGCTGGACTACTGTAATGCCCTCTACGTTGGCCTTCCCCTGTCAACAATCCGGAAACTCAAGCTAGTGCAGAATGCCGCCGCTCGCTTGCTGGTGGGAGCACCAGTGAGGGAGCATATCACCCCCATCTTGCGGCAACTGCACTGGCTCCCTATCGAGTACCGGATTGCCTTCAAGGTGCTGGTTTTAACCTTTAAGGCCTTACACGGTCTAGGGCCTGTGTACCTGAGGGACCGCCTTACCCCGTATGTTCCCCCGAGATCGCTACGCTTGGAAGAGCAGAACCTGTTGGTCATTCCATCGATCCGCTCCTGCCATTTGTCCACTACGAGACAGCGAGTCTTCTCTGCCGCGGCTCCTGCGCTCTGGAACTCGCTCCAGACCATACTCGTGCGATCTCAGAGCTCGCCCCCTTTCGGAGGGCATGTAAGACCGCCCTTTTTAGGCTTGCTTTTAGCTAAGTCAGAATTGTAAATGGCATGCTTATGTCTTTGAGTTTAAGAATTGTAATCTCTGTTTATTTTACCACTGTTATGCTCTATGTTTTTATTGTATGTTTTTATTGTATGTTGTGATCCGCCCCGAGCCTGCAGGGAGGAGCGAAATATAAAAGCGAATAAATAAATAAATAAACGGGAGAGAAAAAGTGTATCCATTAGACCCCGTATTGCCTATTCCTGATATAGAATCCTAGAGCTGGAAGAGACCCCCAAGGGCCATCCAGTCCAACCCCCTGTCATGCAAGACGGCACAATCAAAGCACTCCCTGATAGACAGCCTCTGTGGAAAAGCCTCCAGAGAAAGAGACTCCACCACACTCCCAGGCAGCCTAGGCCACTCTCCAGGAAGTTCTTCCTAATCCTTTCAGTTGAATCACTTTCCCTGCCATTTGAACCCATTGCTCCTTTCTTGTGCCCTGGTCTCTAGAACAGCAGAAAGTCTGTCCTCTCCCCATCCTCTTCCTCCTCCTCCTCCTCCTCAGTGGGACGCCCTTTGAAATACGGAAACATGGTTCCCATGTTCCCTCTCAACCTTCTCTTCTCCCAGCTAAACATACCCCAGGAGGAAAGGAGGACGGAAAAAGAGAAGGAAGGAAGGGTGGAAGGAAAAAGAGGGAAGGAGGGAAGAGAGAAGGAAGGAAAGACAAAAGAGAAAGTGGAAGAAAGGAAAGAAGGAAGGAGAATGAGAGGGGAGGAAAGAGGGAAGTAAGGAGTGAAGGAGAAAGAGCGAGGTAAGGAAGTCAAGGAGGGAGGGAGGAAAGAGAGAAGGAAGTAGAAAGAGAGGGGGAAGGAGGGAGGGAAGAGGGAAGGAAAGAAGGATGGAGGGAGAAAGAGGGAGGCAAGGAAGTCAAGGAGAGAGGGAAAGAGGAGGAAAGAGAGAAGGGAGGAAAAAGGGAAGGAAAGGAAGTAGGGAGCGGGGGAAAGAGGGAGGAAAGGGAGAAGGAAAGGGTGGAAGGAAAAGGAGGGAAGGAGGGAAGAGATAAGGAAGGAAA
Source organism: Anolis apletophallus (assembly GCA_030556195.1). NCBI lineage: Eukaryota > Metazoa > Chordata > Lepidosauria > Squamata > Anolidae > Anolis > Anolis apletophallus. The sequence continues at coordinate 21,081,227 of JARBWK010000016.1, read as the reverse complement.
GACAAAAGAGAAAGTGGAATGAAGGAAAGAAGGAAGGAGAATGAGAGGGGAGGAAAGAGGGAAGTAAGGAGTGAAGGAGAAAGAGCGAGGTAAGGAAGTCAAGGAGGGAGGGAGGGAGGAAAGAGAGAAGGAAGTAGAAAGAGAGGGGGAAGGAGGGAGGAAAGAGGGAAGGAAAGAAGGAGGGAGGGAGAAAGAGGGAGGCAAGGAAGTCAAGGAGAGAGGGAAAGAGGAGGAAAGAGAAGGGAGGAAAGGGAGAAGGAAAGGAAGTAGAAAGAGAGGGGGAAAGAGGGAGGAGAGGGAAGGAAAGAAGGATGGAGGGAGAAAGAGGGAGGTAAGGAAGTAAAGGAGAGAGGGAAAGAGGAGGAAAGAGAGAAGGGAGGAAAAAGGGAAGGGAAAGGAAGTAGGGAGCGGGGGAAAGAGGGAGGAAAGGGAGAAGGAAAGGAGGGAGGGAGAAAGAGGGAGGTAAGGAAGTAAAGGAGGGAGGGAAGGAGGAAGGAAAGAGAGAAGGGAAGAAAAAGGGAAGGAAAGAGGGAAGTAAGAGAGAGGTGGAAGGAGGCAGGGAAGGAGGGAGGGAGAAAGAGGGAGGTAAGGAAGTAAAGGAGGTAGGGAAGGAGAAAGGAAAGAAGGAAGGAAAAAGGGATCAAGAGAAGGAGGGAAGGAAAGAAGGAAAGACAAAAGGAAATGGAAGGAAGGAAGGAGAAAGAGAGAAGGAAGACGGAAAGATGGAAGGAAAGACGAAAGGATGGAAGGGAAGGAAAAAGGGGGAGGGAGAAAGGGGGTGCTAAGGGAGGGAGGGAGAGAAGGAGGGAGGAAGGAGAAAAGGACGGAAGGATAGGTTGGTGAGAGAGAGGAGGGCCTGAGAAAAAAGCTCAAAAGGCCTCATCCAGCCCCCGGGCCTGGGTTTGCCCATACCTGATCTATAGGGTTTCTAGAACAGATCCATCGCTAAGCTTCAGCAAAGTCATAACACCTTGCAGCTCCAGAGTACACAAAGGGTCAATTTGAGCAAAAAGCCGAAAAGGTGCATAGGTTTGCATGGATCCATGCACTGGTGATTTCAAGGAGCTCTGTGTAAACCTGTGGGTGTGACCCTAGATTGAGAAGGTAATATCTGAGCAGCAAGGAGGCGTGGGTGTGGGTCATCCCTCTTCATCATGGAGATACGCTCTCCCAACCAGAAAGGCATCACAATTAGTTCCGCCCGAGTGCTCCGCAGACATAACTTGCTTATAAACTTGCTCGGGGCTGGTCTCTCAAACGCGGTACCAATTAATAAACACATTTTCATCTTTCCCTCTGTCAATTGGAAATTGTATTCCTTATTTAGGCACGGGCTAAATCATTACAAAAATACATATGGCAGTGAAGTGGAAAATGGTAATTAATTATGCACGGGGATGGGGAAGGGGATCAAGAATGTGGGCCTAAAATGAAAATGGATCCAACTTGTACCAGCTCCCACCCTGCTTGTCGGCTGTCCAGATCTATTTGTGTGTAGGCACTCATGCCCTTCAGGTGCCCCAGGAAGACGTGGAGCAATGCATGAGCAAATCTACTCCATGCTGGTTGCATGGAACCCTCCTGTGAAAATGCCTGCGTGGGCTGGGCGCAGTGGGTGTATTTCTGGAAATAACTAGTTTTCAGTGATTTGCAGGGAGGTGGGGGTCACGGCATGGTGGGTGTCGGCTTTCTTTTCTGGAGTAATAGGAACACGAGAAAGAGATGCTGTCGGATTTGTTGCTAAATTAAAGATATGAGCCGATCTAAGAAATCTCCCACAGGGAAACACACAATTTTCAGGCTGATCTCTCTTTTCCTCGGAATCAGAGGCAGGCGGCTTCTCTGGGTCCGGGGGACATGTTCTTGCTCTGAATTCTCAAGGGAGGATCACATTATGATGTTGCCATAATTGCCACTGAAATGTGACGGTGTGCTAGGAAAATAACAATGTGCTTGAACTGCCAATTCTTATTTCCACTTTGTTTAAAGCAAAGTCAAAAATGCTGCCTCTTGCTGCCACATCTCCGGTGGCGGTGCAATGGGTTAAACTCTTGTGCTGGCAGGACTGCTGACCAAAAGGTTGGTGGTTCGAATCCAGGGAGCAGGGTGAGCTCCTGTCTGTCATCTCCAGTTCCCTATGCGGGGACACGAGAGAAGCCTCTCACAGGCAGGCCCGGATTAAATGATTGTGGCGCCCTAGGCCACACTCTGGAGTGCCGCCCCCACCCCGGGGCGTGGCTGCTTGGGGGGGGGGGCGCTTGTGGGGGGGCCTCCTTCCTCCTCACTGAAGGAGGGGCGGCGCTGACGACAGGAGGGAGGATGGGGCAGCAAGGGCTTCTCTCCGCCTCCTCCTCCTTCGCGCCACGTCGGCCCCGCCCCTCTGTCCTCCAGTGAAGGAAAGAGGGGCGGTGCCGATGACGGGAGGGAGGAGGGGGTGGCGGGAAGCCACGTCAGAGGCCCCCTAGGGCCTATGGCGCTTTGTGCGCAGGCGCAGAAGCGCCAGAAGAAGGTCTAACTTTTTTATTAATTTTGGGGGTCCGGACCTGTTGCCTCCCAAGGCTGCCATCCTAGGCCATGGCCTAGGGTGGCCTTATGGGTAATCCGGGCCTGCTCACAGGATAGTAAAAGCGTCCCCTGGACCAGTGTTTCCCAACCTTTTTTGAGCCGCAGCACACTTTTTACATTTACAAAATCCTGGAGCACACCACCAACCAAAATGACACAAAATGATACTCTAACACAGTGTTTTTCAACCTTTCTTGAGCCGCGGCACATTTTTTACATTTACCAAATCCTGGGGCACACTACCAACCAAAATGACACAAAATGACACTCTAACACAGTAATACATATAGTTAATATGTTTTTAAATGAAACCTGGGCCTGTTTCGATGAACACAACATATATATTACTTTCTCTCACATATTTATACATGGCTATCATGTCTTTTCTCAGCCTTCTCTTCTTCAGGCTAAACATACCCAGCTCTTCAAGCCGCTCCTCCTAGAGCTTGTTCTCCAGACAGTTGCGAAAAATGTCACCCTGAGTGACACTTGCTTCCAGTGAACGATGGAGGTCATGAATCTGTTATAAACAGTTCCTTTGGGGGACTCTCGAAATATCCAGTAAAATAGTTTTTAAAAAAACATTTCCAAGCAGAGAGGTTCAATTTGTTTCTTGGAAACTTGTGAGGGGGCTGCTAGGAGGGGGGAGAGTGTCAATTTCCCACGGCACACCTGAAGATCGCTCACGGCACACTAGTGTGCCACGGCACACTGGTTGAGAAACACTGCCCTGGACAACATCTTTGCAGATGCCAGACAGCCAATTATCTCGCACCAAAGTGACTTGCAGTTTCTCAAGTCACTCCTGATATGAAAAAAATCCCTAGGTTTCAAGATCTAGATCAAGATGCCAGCTCCAGCTCCGCATGCGGGAACATGAGGGAAGCCTCCCACAGGATGGTAAAACATGCTGGCATCCCCTGGGCAATGTCTTTGCAGACAGCCAATTATCTCACACCAAAAGCGACTTGCAGTTTCTCAAGTCGTTCCTGATATGAAAAAAAATTCCTAGGTTTCAAGATCTAGGTGAGCTTCCACCTGTCAGCTCCAGCTCCCTACATGGGAACATGAGTGAAGTCTCCCACAGGATGGTAAAACATCCCAGTGTCCCCTGGGCAACATCTTTGCGGATGGCTAATTTTCTCACACCAGAAGTGACTTGCAGTTTCTGAAGTCACTCCTCACACGAAAACAAAATTCCCTAGATTTCAAGACCAACAGCATCAGCAGTCATATGGAAGACTTTCAGGATCCTGGATGGGGTAGAAACGGATGGGGATAAAATGAAGCCTTTCTCTCCTTTGAATCTTTGGTCCCTTGAGTTTTGCTACATCCACGTATATTCTGGCCTGGCAACAGCTACATGTCCAGGGCTCCATATGACTTTGTTTGAATCAATAAGCTTCATAGGCAGTGAACTGATGCAGCAGTTGGTCTGCATCAGAGAAAAGCATCATTATTTATTTATTTATTTATTTATTCGCATTTCTGCGTCGCCACTCCTAAGCGGCTCGGGGCGACTCACAGCTAAAATCACACAATAAAATACGATAAAAACATAGCAAGGTACAGTAAAATACAATAAAAACAGAGATACTGCAACTGTCTTTAAGGCTACAAAGATCGACAGCAAGCTAGACATTGGTCGGGAGCTTACTCACACCTGGGTTGGCTTTGAATTCCTAACCTTTCGGTCAGTGGTGATTTAATGCAGCTGACTCCTAGCCAACTGCGCCACAGCCTGGTCTACTTTTGTGTGTATTTTAAACCTGTGTAATACCTCTGTTAATTGCAATGTTGTATCATGGGAATGACTCAGAGCCATCCTGATGGTCAATGAGTGTCCTCCACTAAACCTGCAGGAAAGGCAGTGGTCTACACAGAGCCCTGTCCTTCGAAACCATGAAGCTGCTCTTCATCACACTTTGCCCAGTTTAAACCACTGGAGGCAGATACCTTGAAAAAACTCTGGAAAACCTCGGCAGAAAGGGCCTGATCATTGTTGTTTGAGATGGTAGGGACCATCGTCAAAGACCTAATTACGTTGAACAATTGTGCCGGGCGTGAGCTAGCGGACGCTATCAAGGCTGCATAGTATGAATTTTTCGCTTCCTTGATAGCACGCTCATAAGCATCCATAAACTGCTTATAAGCTGATTTTGCACCTTCGTTATAGAGTTTCCTCCACTTTCATCAGTCGGAGCTCCTCAGTACACCAAGGAGATCGATTGCGGCGGGGTTGGAGAGGGCGTCTAGAGGCAATCTCTTCGAAAGCATTGGACAGTTTGGCATTCCAGTTGTTAACTTGCTCATCGACAGAGACGCTGACAGACTCCAGATCCCTCAGAGCATTCAGGAACCTAGATGGTTCCGTAAGTCTCTTCGGGTGAACCCAAATTTGTTTGGCGCCCCTGCAGGGTGGGGGAGTCAGTTCCACCCGGATTTTCAAGGCACAGTGATCCGACTATGGCACCTCCGTGATGGAGGTTAGGGTCACTTGGACACCCGCACTGAAGACTAAATCCAAGGTATGGCCGGCCTGATGGGTGGGTCCCGAGTCACAAAGAGAGAGTCCAAGTGTTGCCATGGTAGACACGAGGTCCTCTGCTGCAGATGACAAGGAGGCTGTGTCGGCATGGACATTGAAGTCCCCCAGGACAACAAGCCTGGGGAACCTCAATGCCCAGTCCGACACAGTCTCAAGCAGCAGGGATAGACTCTCTGCTGGTGCGCTGGACACTCGGTACACCAGCAGAAAGGCTATACTCTCTTGGGAATCCCACACCAAACCGGCCGATTCAATCCCTGGGGCGTTCAGTGCGGGTACCGCCCTGAGAGATAACATATCACGGGAGAGCATAGCTAACCCCCCCCCCCGCCTCTCATTCCTGCATTGGTGGGTGACGACATAACCTGGAGGTGTTATTTCCTGGAGGGACATTGCGTCGCCATCCTGTAACCATGTTTCAGTTATACAGACGAGGTCAGGTGTTAGATCCGAGATGAAGTCATTTAGGGTGGCAGTTTTGTTCCTGACAGATCTTGCGTTCACCAGCACCAGTGAGGAAGGGGAGGAGATTGGATGTCTGTCATCAGTGTGCTTCGGGATAGGATGCAGGTCAGACTCTTTAGCTGATGGGTTTCAGCATCATCTCATAGCAAATAATAGAACATACTCCTCAAGCAACAGACTCTGCCTTGAGCATCTGAGGTACAGCGCTACAGATTGCAATGGCTTGATAATGGCTGATCAAGACAATTGGAAAATATGCCTCCAAGACTCAAACAAAGGAAACCAAAATAGCTCCTGGGTAATGACTGTGAATGTTGTGATGTAATATCTAAGAGGATATGGTAATGGCCGAGTCATAACCATGCGAGGTGTTTTGCAAGGGGGTTACATCAGCCAATGTCCCTTAGTGATGACCAATCAGCAGGTAGTTATAAAAGAGGAATGATTCCATCTTTCTCTCTCCTGCATGACTCAGGGTGAGTATCTGTCTGTGATTGTCTGTGGTTCTGTTCATTTGCAAGGACAAGCCTGAAAGTGGATCTGCATATCCTGATTCTACATTTGTATATATTACGACATTGAAGATTAAAGCCTGTGGATATTTTGGATGGAAACCTGAATCCGTGAGCTTAGGGTGAGATACTTGTCATTGGACTCTGCTGATAGATGGGCTGAAACATCCTTTTTCTGTGAAATGATTCTGTTGTATTTTGCTTGCTTCTGGGACACTTGCTACTCAGCTTGCAGTGGTTCAGCGAGGTCATGATATGGAAACTGTAAATCACTTTCATAAACTCATCCCATGACAAGGGATGTGCCATGAGAAAGTAACGAAAGCCTTCAAAATGTTAGCTATTTTTGTGTTTCGTTCCCATCCTTCCACCTTCTCCCACCATTTTTTCCACTGGAGATAGTACTTTTTTTGTGTGTCAGGATTGACATGAGAAACTGCAAGTCACTTCTGGTGTGAGAGAATTGGCCGTCTGCAAGGACTTTGCCCAGGGAACGCCTGGATGTTTCGATGTTTTCACCATCCTTGTTTTTTGTGTGTCAGGATTGACATGAGAAACTGCAAGTCACTTCTGGTGTGAGAGAGCTGGACTTTGCCCAGGGAACGCCTGGATGTTTCGATGTTTTCACCATCCTTGTTTTCACCATGGGGAGCTGGAGTTGACAAAGGGAGCTCATCTGCACTCTCCCCAGATTCGAACTTGCGACCTGTCAATCTTTAATCCTGCTGGCACAAGGGTTTAACCACCAGGACCTCCACTGGAGATGGTGCTATTTAGTATAGGACTACACTATCCATCATACTCAAATATTTTCCAAACAGACTGGCGTGATGGGAGTGATTGTCCTAAAATCTGGGGCCAAAGGCTGGTGTGCAGGACTGTAATCTTAGCCACTATGCCAGCTGCTTAGTTGTGATACTATATGCATGAATCAACTTCTCTACTAGTTGGAAGAAACACCGAGATACTCTCGCACAACCACTTCACCATTTGATCTGATAAACTTTCAAAATGAAAAGCCCACATGCACAGGGAGAATATGATGATTTATAAGTGACACTCCCTGGCAGTGGTAGAGGTGTTGGCATCTCTTCCCCGAGCGAATGGCAATTTCAAAGCAGATGGTACCTAAACAAGCTGCAATTCTCTCTGGGTAGAAATAGATGCGAATCTCCTGGGCCCCCGGCTCCAGATTTTGTTCTAGTCTGCTCTCGTACAGACACTTCCTTGGAAATAAATCACATTGAACTTAGTAGAATCATAGAATCCTAGAGTTGGAAGAGACCTCGTGGGCCATCCAGTCCAACCCCATTCTGCCAAGAAGCAGGACAATCACATTCAAAGCACCCCCAACAGTTGGCCATCCCGCCTCTGTTGAAAAGCCTTCATAGAGGGAGCCTCCACCACAGTTCTCACAGTCAGGTGGAATCTTATTTCCTATAGTTTGAAGCCATTGCTCCATTGCGTCCTAGTCCCCAGAGCAGCAGAAAACAAGCTTGCTCCCTCCTCCCTATGACTTCCTCTCACATATTTATACATGGCTCTCATGTCTCCTCTCAGCCTTCTCTTCTTCAGGCTAAACATGCCCAGCTCTTTAAGCTGCTCTTCATAGGGCTTGTTCTCCAGACCCTGGATCATTTTAGTTGCCTTCCTCTGAACACATTCCAGCATGTCAACATCTCCCTTCAATCGTGGTGCCCAGAATTGGACACAGTATTCCAGATGTGGTCTAACCAAGGCAGAATAGAGTATGGGTAGCATGACTTCCCTGGATCTAGAGACACTGGACTCCTATTGATGCAGGCCAAAATCCAATTGGCTTTTTTAGCTGCAGCCAGGCCCGGATTAAGGATGTTTGCTGCCCTAGGCCACCTTCCTCCTCCGCGCCCCACCCTCCTACCTTCAGTCAAGGAAGGAGGGCGGGGCGAGGAGGAGGAGAAAGAGGTGGAGGGACCTCTGCCGCGCATGCGCGCGTAGCGGGAGGGTGCTTCTTTCTCCTCCACACCTCACCCTCCTTCCTTCAATCCAGGAAGGAGGGCGGGGTGAGGAGGAAAAAGAGGCGGAGGGACCTCTGCTGCGCATGCGCGCATTGCAGGAGGCGCCTCTTTCTCCTCAGCGCCCCGCCCTCCATCCTTGACTGAAGGTAGGAGGGCGGGGCGAGGAGGAGAAAGAGGCAGAGGGACCTCTGCTGCGCATGCGCATGTGGCGGGAGGGTGCCTCTTTCTTGATTGAAGAAAGGAGGGCGGGGCGTGGAGGAGAAAGAGGCGCCTCCTGCCGCCGCGTGCATGAGCACTTTTTTTGGAATTTTTTTTGGGAATTTTTTTGGAATTTTTAAAAAACTTTTTTGGGGGGGTCCGGACCTGCTGCTCCCCCATGGCTGCCACCCTAGGCCATGGCCTAGGGTGGCCTTATGGGTAATCCGGGCCTGGCTGCAGCATCACATTGTAGGCTCATGTTTAACTTGTTGTCCACAAGGACTCCAAGATCTTTTTCACATGAACTGTTGACGAGCCAGAAGTCCCCCATGTAAGTCTTACTTCTGAGTAGATGTGCAAAGGACTAGTTTTATTACAACAACACTTTCTTTGTATTCCAGCCTATCTCCCCGAGGAGACTCAGGGCAGATTCCAGCATACACAAACAAAAAGGCAAACATTCAATGCCTAGAAACAATGAAACACAAACAAAGGTAAAGGCTTCCCCTTCTGGCTCTTAGGGTTGGTGCTCATCTCCACCTCTGCAGAGTGGTGCTCATCTCCATTTCTAAGTCGCAGAGCCAGTGTTGTCCATAGACACCTCCTAAATCATGTGGCTGGCATGACTACATGGAGTGCCATTATCTTCCCACTGAGGCGGTACCTATTGATCTACTCACATTTACATGTTTTCGAACTGCTAGGTTGGCAGGAACTGAGGCTAACAGCGGGAGCTCACCCCATCCCACGGATTCAAACCAGCAACCTTCTGGTCAGCAAGTTCAGCAGCTCAGCGGTTTAAAATAATCTAAGAATGCAAGGGTATGTGGGGAACAGGGATTGCCAGCAGAGAGATGTCCCTGCATCTTTGGTTGGAGGCACCATTGGGACATAGAGCAGGACTCAACCAACAGATTTCAATTTTGAAGGTCAGCAGCACCATTAATTTATACTGGAAGTAAATGGGTTGCTAATGCAGCTCCTTTAATGCCAGCACTATGTGTTGTCTATATGGCACTTCAGTCGGCAATCTTCCCAATGCTTTTTCCACTAGCTCTAGGCATCATCAACCCCATGTAGAGGAAACTACAGTAGTCTAATTGAGAAGTTACCAATGCTGAGGGTCCTATGGCTAAGCTATCCCTCTGCATGAAAGCTAGTCAGAGCTAGCAATACAGCAGCCATGGAGTGCCTTTACCTTCCCGCTGAGGCAGAACCTATTCACCTACTCACATTTGCATGTTTTCAAACTGCTAGGTTGGCAGGAGCTGGAGCTAACAGTGGGAGCTCACCCCTTCCTGTGGATTCGAACCATCAACCTTCCAGTCAGCAAGTTCAGCAGCTTTAATGCCCCACTCCCTCCCCAAACTTAGTTTGCCTGGAATTTCAACTAAGGAACAGATCAAGCCCAAAAGAACGGAAGCTGGTAATTAGGGTGAGTCTGCACTAGACCATTATACCTGTATCCAGGGATGGGCCTACCTATTTGCGCCCCCCCCCCCAGTGGCTCCCGAGCACGAGTCACGCTCAGGAGCCCAGTGCGCATGCGCAAATCTTCATGCATGCGCACTGGCTCCCGTGTGCTCTGGAGCCAGTACGCATGCACGGATATTTTTGCGCATGCGAACTGGCTCCAACGGCGTCGCCCGTGCACTGGCTCCAAAGCGGGAGGCGTGCTTTGGAGCAAGTACGCATGCGCGGAGATTTGCGCATGGGCACTGGGCTACTGAGCGTGACTCGCGCTCGGGAGCCACTGGGGGGCGCAAATAGGTAGGCCCGCCCCTGGATACAGGTATAATGGTCTAGTGCAGACACACCCTAATTACCAGCTTCCGTTCTTTTGGGCAGTCGGCGTGGCGGCACAGCGCGGGCAGCGGGGCCGGCTGTGGAGGCGCGGCCGGCGTGGCAGCGGGACGGGGCCAGCGTAGCAGCGTCCCTCCCAGGTTACAACGCCCCTCCCAGGTGGCGACGCCCTACGCGGCTGTGTAGTTGGCGTAATGCTTAAACCGGCCCTGCCTGTATCACCCCACTTTTAACTCTCATGGCCACTCCTAAACCAAGGTTTTCAGTGCACTCAACATTCGTCTGTTTGCATTTGATGCTGGCCACTTTCAAGCTTTCTGGGCATGCGATTTGGGACTTGTACATCGCCAGGGTTCATTTTGCGCACCGCTAGCAAAAGACTGCCTTGGAGGCCTGCTTCTCAAGGGCACCACAGTGAAATACAAAGAAGTACGTTTCCCAAAACATCACACACAAATTCAATATTCTTTCCTCTTGTCTCCAGCAGGCGATTTTATAAGGCTATTTGGGAAAGCAAATGTTGCTAATGCCCTCGAGATGAAAGGGAAAGGGAGAGAATTTGATAGAAGAGAAACCCTACGGAGTTCATTCCTTGGAAAATGTGTTCATCACAGTGGGCTTCAGAAAGTCTGCCTTCTCACTCAACAAAGACATGATCCTTTTTCTTCCCCTCCAAAGCAGCCGTGATACGTACCAGCTTCTCAATCGTATCCTTCTTTTTTTGATTATTTTATGAATGTTAATGATATTGAGCAGGAATTTGGGGGTCTTGCCGTGAAGGCAGAGACCAGTCAAACCCACCAAAGAGGATCCGATATAGCCCTCGCGAGATAGGAAGCAGCCAATTGAATTTCCCCCGGATTTCCCCAATAAAAGTCTCACCAAGTTGAAGAAACACCACCGAGTTGTTTATTTCATTCCAGCTGGAGCGGATGTCAAACTGCAATCGTTTGCCCAAAGCTGAAATAAAGCACAAGGCAATACAACACAATTTTATAGAAATACAGAGCTGTCAAAGTTCAAATTTCCTACTCTGCCTCTCAGCTGGCTTCACCCTGATTGGTTGGAGTCATTAGCTGGCTCGGAGGCGCCAATCAGGAGGCTAGCGCTGCTTCGGGCTCTCACCCAATGAGAGCGAAGGAGGCGGTCCAAGTGGGAAACAATGAACTGGGATGACATGATGTGTGGATTAAGTGATTAAATATTTATCCAAGCACTGGTGATTACTTTCAAAACTCCTCAAGCTAGCTCTTCTATTGTCCCAAGTGGAGGAAATAAACATTTTTGGTCTGGCGCGGATGCCAGACCCCAGTAGTCCTTAATCCTAGATATGGATCTATTGATGGTATCTTGCCATTGGTTTCAGCCAAAGGGAATGAAACAATGAGTGAGTCAGATAGGAAATCCAAAGCTTTTCAAAGGCAGGATGTTCCCCTTTGTGAGAAATGACAAAATCACCATGGGGCACGTTCTTCAGATGGCCATGCTCCGAGATCTGAAGGCATGTGCCCAAAGGACTTTTTCTCCAAATGGGCCAACTCCGAGGTTTGAGGAAACGTCAATTGTTATTGTCCATGCAAGTGCTCCTTGTTAAGTCTGTTCTTTGTTTAGGGATTACTAGCCCAGGAAGTTCCTGAGCCTTGGCACGCTGGGGTCACGAAAAGTTGACATTTCATATTTTTATATAGGGACACAAAATCACCAGACAATTGGATGTATTTCTGCCAACAATGAACAAGTTTTCTGAAGCCGTCACGGAAGAAGTCGACACTCCATTTCCACAACCAGCATCTCACAGTTCTCTAAACGTCTTCATCAGAAGCGCAATGATCCCTACAGATCTTCTTTCATTATTGGGAACAGATGGAAGTCAGACGGTGCTAAATCTGGAATGTATGGAGGATGCCGTACGGTGAAGAGATCCAGTCTCTGATCTGTCAGGTGTCAGCATCCTGGGTACCCATTGTGCACAGATCTTCTGATAGCCAAGCAAAGCAATAATGTGACCCACACGTTCTTGTGAAATGCTGATTACACTTGAAATTTCTCTCTGAGTGATACGACGATCGTCTTGAATCAATCTGTCAACATTTTGCTTGTGACACTTGGTGGTTGTTGTCACAGGATGTCCAACTCTTTGTTTGTCACACAAGTCAGATGTTCCCACCTCAACATCTTTCAACTTACTCACTCAATGACACATAGTACTCTCATCAACACAATCACATAAACAGCTTGCATTCTCTGATGAATCTCCTTTGGGGTGACACCTTCTGCTGTCAAGAATTCAGTTACTGCACATTGCTTAAGTCGCATTGACCGACCGTCTGCACAGGGTTCCATACTTCGCACTTTAGCAACACAACTGTTCAATGCTAAGGCTTCCCACCACAATGGAACTGTAGCAGAGAGTCTACTGAACACGCCAGTACCTGCCGCATACCAGTACTGCCAATCTGTTGAGGAGTCACGAAGGTGCAGGCATTACTTTTCATTCAACCCTCGTACATAGCCCTTTTATGGTCAAATTTGTACAACTTGAACCATGTTGAGAATTTAGTGCTAATAGCCTGTTTGTCCATTTGAATGCCTTGATTATAAATGTATTCATGCAGCTTCTCTCTTGAGTTCAAGATCGAAGGCTTATGAGACAGGATGGGGTATACTTCCAGCAATTTCTGATGTTTTGAGCTCCAGTACTTTGGTAAAACCCTATTTGAGGAATCCTTTATGATTCTCCAGTGGTTGTATAGGGAAATGTGAATGTGGGAACTTATGGAGGGTTGCCCAACCTCTGCCCCGACCAAGGCTGCTGAGAGTGCCCAGTGGGAATCTCAACAGTTTCTTGAGGAATGTCTCCAATTTCAGTATCTGTGAATCGTCCCATCCCCAGTCTGCAGCGCCGTACAAAATCTGGGCAGGAACTTTGCTCTGCAATATTTTCAGAGCTGTGGCAATCAGGTAGCTCCCTGCAGTGTTTGAACTGCAGTGTTTGGGTCTATGCTGACTATAAGTATATTATATGGCAGTGTAGATCCATTCGCCAAACTAGCTCTCTCTGCTGGCATAAGGTCTATCTATCAGATCAAACTCCCATGTAATGTTCACATCCACATGTCTGGCCACATGGAATCTCCATTCTCCTCTCAACCAGCCACTCTCTCATATGTCCAGAATGTTTCAAGAACAACAGAAAGAGCTCCGGGAAAGAGAGATGAAAAGGTATAAATAGAAATTGTTTCTTTCAGCTCCATTTTGAATTGTGCTTTGTCTACATTTTCCTTTGGAAGTGCTCTCTGCTGCCGTTGCACACAGTGGGTGAAGAGGCTGAAATCTTTCAGAGAGCCTGGCTCTTCATTGATTGGGAGATGAGTATTCAAAGAGTTTCCAGTACTGGCAAACTTCCAGTTATGCCCACCCACATGGAACCGGTGTTAAAAATAAACTAAATTGTTTCTTCCAGATGAAGACAAGGGGGTCGGATAGATCAGGCTGATTGGATGGAAAAGCACACCTACCTGTATATGTTCCTGAAAAGGGACTCAATGGACAGGAAGGGCTCTTTTGTGAATTGCATTGCCATTTGTGCTTATGCATACCTCTGTTCTACAGTGAATATAGTTTATTTTGTGTGTATGTATGTGTGTGTTGTGTGTGTGTGTGTGTGTGTATATATATACACACACAAAATAAACTATATTCACTGTAGTATATATATATATATATATTCTAAAGTGAATAGTTTATTTTTTGTGTGTATATATATACACACACATATATACACACACATACACAAAATAAACTATATTCACTGTAGAATATATCTCTCTCTTCTACAGTGAATATAGTTTATTGTGTGTGCGCATGCACACACACACACGCATATATATATATATATATATATATATATATATATATATAAGAATAGAAATAAAAAAGCCAGTTAGAAACCTATGCAGATAACACAGGACATCTTCCTTATAATCTTAACACTCCATAGTCTAAAGCAGGAGTCCTCAAACCTTTTAAACAGAGGGCCAGGTCTCAGTCCCTCACACTGTTTGAAGGCTGGATTTTAATTTGAAAAAAATATGAATTAATTCCTATGCATACTGCACATATTTTATTTGCAGTGCAAAAACACTTTAATAATAATAATAATAATAATAATAATAAAACCAACTTTATTTGTAGCCCGCATCCATCTCCCCTAAGGGGACTCGGAGCGGTTTATATGGGGCCGTGCCCAACAACACATCACAAAAATATCAACATCAAAAAAAATAAACATAATAAAAGCAATAAACAGAATAAAATACATTGGTGAAAGCACAGCAATACAATACAAGTGAGTCTAAAAACAAAACCGACAGGGCAGGCCACATGAACATAAAGGATGTTTAAAAAAACTTGGGGGCTACGGAGGAGAAGGCTTTGTCCTTAGTGCTCACAAGCCGAGTTTGTGAGACTGGCAGGGGCAAAAGGAGGGCCTCCCCTGAGGAGCGAAGGGATCAGGCTGGTTCATAGGGGGAGAGCCAGTCACAGGTAGGCGGGTCCCAAACTGTTTAGGGCTTTGTAGGTACCTGCACCTTGAATTGGGCCCGGAAAGTAAATGGCAGCCAGTTGTAGCACAGCAGTTCTCGTTTGTGCCTGGAGGGCAGGGGACAGGACCTGGGGTCCCATTAGCATTAGAACCAGCTGAGCTAGAACGGGATTCAGAGGATGAGCTAGATGACTGGGGTGAAGGGCAGCTTTCCCCGCAAGGGCCTCTTTCGCCCACAGAGAGCTTGGCCTGGGAAGAAATGTGTTTTGGTCCTAGGGATGATTCAGATAACCAGGTGCAGTTAGATTCCGATTCGGGGAGCTATGAACATCCGGGAGGGAGATCTTCCCAGGAGCCTCCTGAGGAAGATATGGAAGAAGGCGCATGGGAAATGGCTAGGGAGGAAAGCTCTCAGGGAGATAGCAACACAGCTGCCGAGAGACAAGGTCGAACCTTTGATAGAAGACGGAACATCGAGTCTAGCAGGAGGGATTGCTCCCGCTCCCTAGACCGGCCGAGGTCCGTCAGCAGGGATTGGAGACGAAGAAGCCTAGAGCGTCGGGGACCTCGGCCGAAGGATTAAGTATAGGATCCGTGGGAACGAATCCTCAGTTCTCCGGCCACGTCTTACCTGAATAGGCGTGAAGCGGAGTGGGACCACAAACTAAGCCGTGGTCATCAAGCCTTGCCTTGCCTTGTTTCCTGATCCGCATTGATTTGCGGAGCCTTGCCTTGTTTCCTGATCCGCATTGGTTTGTGGAGCCTTGCCTTGTTTCCTGATCCGCATTGGTTTGTGGAGCCTTGCCCTGTTCCTGATCCGCATTGGTTTGTGGAGCCTTGCCCTGTTCCGGATCCGCATTGGTTGCGGAGCCTTGCCAAGCCTTTTGCCTATTTGCTACGTTATCTGGAACTGTGATATTTCAAGCCTTTTGGACTATCTTATATTCTATTGGACTATATTCTTTGGAACTGTTCTTATATTCAATAAAGTAGTTAGCCTTCAGTACGTCTCTGTGTGTGTGATTAAGGGGCCGGTAAGTCTGTGATTGTGACACCAGTGGAGCTCTTTGAACAGGGGGGTCGACCGCTCCCTGTAGCCTGCCCCAGTTATTAAACTTTAAACAATACAATAATTAAAATGAAGAACCATTTTAACAAATATAAACTTATTTGTATTTCAATGGGAAGTGTGGACCTGCTTTTGGCTGATTAAATAGGATTGTTGTTGTTGTTGTTGTTGTTGTTGTGTGCTTTCAAGTCATTTCAGACTTAGGTTGACCCTGAGCGAGGGCCAGGTAAATGACCTTGGAGGGCCGTATCTGGCCCCCAGGCCTTGGTTTGAGGACCCCTGGTTTGAAGCATCTCTCTGGTCTGAGAGTCTAACCGAGTCTCTGTCTAGTCTGAAAGTCCAATGGAGTCTGAGATCTAAAATGTAGTCTGAGTCCTGAGCAGCTCTGATCACATGGTCTGCAGCCCCTCCCACAACACATTGCTAAGGAAGAACAGCATACCAATACACACATATACAATACAGTAAGCAATCTACAGTATATACAAACAAATAATTAGTGGAGGCTTGAAGAAGGTTGCTATTTCCAACAAAGAATTTTTCCTTTTGCCAACAAATGACAAGAATGTGGCTCTGAGTGGTCATAGGATGCCATTAAATGCTCAAAACAGGAAAAGTTTGGCAGACAACATCAGTTGATGATCGTAACATCAATCCCTACTCAATATTTTTTTTTACTGCTACTTAGTTAGATCAAGAATATATAAGGAAGAAAGAACAGCTGATGGTTTGGATCTGTAGCCCAACATCTCTAGGAACCTACAGTATGTTGTCAATTTTCATGATGGGCAGCTGGTAGAAGACATGGATCAACATGGTATGCCTTTACAACGTAGCTCTGAAAAGCAAAAGGACCTTGCTTCTCTTCAAGACATTTTAAGAACCATGGGTTTCAGTGACAGTGTTTGACACCTGCCATTTCTCTGAGATTGCTGAGAATTAAGGAACTCACATTGTCTGGGTTTTGGTTGGGCAAGAGGCAAGGAGCAAATTCACATCATGCACGGTTCCAGGTGTGGGCCGTAGCACAGCAGAGCATCCTTTAATGGGAAAATGCTGACTGCTCCTGGCACCTTTCTAATATTGCCCCATTAAGACCATATGGCGTCTATGGCTGTGTGTTGAATTAAAACTCCGTGAGGAATTGCACTTCAGGTTTTGTTAAGTCTGCATGGAACAGTGTTGAGAGTTTTTTAAAGTCCTCAACAACATTTAAGAGAGGGCTTGTTAACGGTTTTTTGAGACGTGACAACAGCATTTTGATTCTTTTTATCCATCTCATCTCAGTAGAAAGGTACTTATGCTACAAATCATTTATAATCAGCCTTGATATACCGGTGGGATTTATATCTCTTTGTGGATTGTCATAGACTGTTGATGCTTTTTAACTGGCTATAGAAAGCAAATAACAAACCAGTTTGTTGGCATTTCAAGAGACAGTTACCAAAAATGTAAAGATTGTGAGTCCCAAATTGGGCTGTAATGATATGACAGCAGAAGGGATTGAGGGAGGGAAGGAGGGAGCAAAGAATCCCCTCTAAATCCTTTTCGGGGTTGGGAAGGGTGGAATATAAATATGGCAAATAATAAATAATTAAGGGGGGGAGGGGGGGGGAGAAGGAAAGGAGCAAAGAAAGGAGGGAGGGAAGAAAGGAAGGAAGGAAGGAAGGAGGGAGGGAGGTAAGAAGGGAGGAAGGGAAGGAAGGAAGGAAGGAAGGAAGGAAGAAGGAAAGGAGGGAGGGAAGAAGCAAGCAAAGAAGAGAGGGAAGGAAGAGGGAGTTAAGAAGGGAGGTAGATAAGAAGGGAAGGAAGGGAGGAAGAAGGGATTGAGGGAACAAAGAAGGAGGGAAGGGGGGAAGGAGGGAGGTAAGGGCGGGAGGAAGCAAAGAAGAGAGGGAAGGAAGGAGGGAGTTAAGAAGGGAGGTAGGTAAGAAGGGAAGGAAGGAAGGAAGGAGGAAAGGAGGAAAGGAGGGAGGGAGCGAAGAAGGGAGGGAAGGGAGGACGGAGGGAGGGAGGGACATCAGTTCTATTGGATGAGGGCAGATGTTGGAGATACTTGAGAAATTTCATCTCAGTGAATTCATATGCAAGCTTGTTATCGAACAACCGCCAATCCCACAGGCCTGTTGTCTGACAACCGGGCAAGCCCCGTGGACCGACCACGGGGCAGACACCGCGAGGGTTCAGTTAACCTGGCGAGCCCGGAGCGACTAGGTCCTCGTAGCCTACCCGCCTCCCGTAGATGCAATTATGCTCACCAATGCTGCAAGGTAGAAGCCACGAAATTGTTTATTCTGCTCAGCTGAGAGGATGCGAACCGCAAATTCCCGCAAAGAACGCATGCATGTACATTCAAAACATTGGTTTTTAAAGGTTACAGAACTGTCAAAACAATTGAATTTCCCGCCCGCCTCCTTCTGGGCCGGCTCTGCTGGTGATTGGCTGGAACGTTGAGGCCAGCTGATGGGTGGGAGGCCGGTCAGTTCCAGGGAGCCTATCAGCGCTCGCTCCCATTTGCCGATAATCAGAGGTCTGTGGCCATATATGGAGTTCCAGGAAGGGAAGCTTAGGCGGGGATTACTGACAGGTTGGCATATGAATGAAAACAAAGAGTCCGAGCCAGGTAACGACCTGGGGCAATACCTGGAAGTGATGAAATCATTGAGTTGATGTGTCCCATCCGTATGTGAATGGGGAAGAAGAGGAAGAAAGGCCTGGTGATTCACTCAGACCCCTTTGGTGACAAAAGGACTTATTTTGGGGCACACCTGGTTTCTGAGGCCAGCTGGGACACCCGCTGTGAAGAGCAAACTTTTATTGTCCAGGTTCCAAAGACGAGTTTAGTTAGACTGGAAATCCGACCGTTAAACCCGTCTCCGGACTGATGAAACGTGGGGCTTAAGTCAAGAGCTTAGCTTATCCATAACAAGATTTCCATCAGAAAGCGCATGCAATATGAATAATGGTGATCCATAAAGATTTCGGGAGCAGGGCGCAGTCGCATTTCCTCTTGACAAAACATAATAAAACACCCTCAAGGCACCCTTTCTTAACCAAGGGCAAGGAGGGGAAGGGAAGGGTTACAAGGGGTCAAAGGGAAAACTTATGAAGCCACACTGTACATACAGGGAGATCCCCAGCAATTTCCCAGTACATTCCCATACAGTTCTTGCTCCCAGAGTTATGATCTTTAAAACAGACAACGCAGGGCTGCCTTCCTTCTGGGAGTTGTAGTTCTCCTTGATGTAATTACTGTCCTTGGGTGAACTGCAGAGCTTTTGGGGCTTGGGGGGGCAAAGCAGTGAGAATAGCAGCAAGAGGAGTCCCTGACCAGTGTCCTTGGGTGAACTGAGCGCTCAGCTGAGAGTCAGGCCGCTGATTGCGAGCGGCCGCTTTTCCGGGCTTCCTCCAGGCATGGGAGGGAGAACGGGGAGAAGAAAGGAGCAGAGACAAGATGGGGGAAGAGCAGAGTGCTTTGAGACGACAACGGGGCAAATTGGGGTTGCCATGCGTGGGTTTTGGTGGTGCTGGGGAAATGTCCTGGTTTATTGCTAAAGTGCTGTTTGATGTTTGCTGAGGTGTCTTTCATGTGCTATTGGCTGTGCAACTGTTGTGTAGATGGGGCAATGGGAGGCAATGGTGGCTGGGTGTACTGGGAGGGACGAAGTTGGTGCAGTGTGATGTATGGGACTGAGTGAGGCAGAAGGGAAGGGAAAAAACCAAAAGGGTCTGGTACTGGTGCAACTTAGGCCATGGGCCAAAAAGAATACTGGGCACTCTCTGCGGTTTGACCTTCTGGGTTTGGGGCTTCCTGGTTCGACTACAAGCTCACATGGCTTACCTCTCTCAAACTTCATAATCCAATCGATGTAGAATTCCTTCAGATCTTGCAGTTCCGTTCTCAGCTCTGAAAATGTACCTGGATACATAAAATAATATATATTTTAGGTCTGGAGATCTCTAAAATTTTAAAGAAAGAGCTGAGAAATGGAACGAGCCCTTTGGTGTCATGCAGTCATGTGTTTTGGAGAGGTTGAAACGCAATGTCGTTTCCCCCAAGAGAGTTCTCACTCTTTCAAAACCATTTGACAAAAAGAGAAGGCAGTTCCAGAACGTCCCATTTTAGTATTCCTGTACCTAGTTCTCATTGCTATTAAACTTTCTGCATTGTGATAAAACAGTTCATACAGTCTCTCTTCTTAATCCAAAAGGAGGCAGATCACAACAAAAGTGACGATATCTTATACTCCATGGATTCCAAAAGTTAGATGAGAAGTTGGTTAAAGAAATGAGGTAGAAGAACTTTTGTCCTAAGGAACCTAGGTATGATAGTATCGTATCCCATCCCATCAGTGGTATGATAGTATCCCATCCTCTTCCCTTTTTCCTATCAAATGCAACCCCTTAGATTTTCCCAGCTGCCAGGCAGGTAGTAAGGTTTCTGAACACTTCCGGGATGATCTCTAGATATCCCATCAAATTCCAGGGATCAGTCCTTTCATTATATGGCAGTGTTTCTCAACCTGGGGGTCGGTTGCGATGGGATATCAGAGGGGTTGCTGAAGACCATAAGAAAATAGTACTTTCTGTTGGTCATGGGGGTTCTGTGTGGGAAGTTTGGCCTCATTCTCTTGTTGGCGTGGTTCAGAATGCTCTTTGAGTGTAGGTGAACTATAAATCCCAGCAACTACAACTCCCAAATGTCAAGGTCTAGTTTCCCCAATCTCCACCAGTGTTCACATTTGGGCATATTGTGTATTCGTGCCAAGTTTGTTCCAGATCCATCATTGTTTGAGTCCACAGTGCTCTCTGGATGTAGGTGAACTACCACTCCAAAATTCAAGGTCAATGCACACCAAACCTTTCCAGTATTTCTGTTGGTCATGGGAGTTCTGTGTGCCAAGTTTGGTTCAATTCCATCATTGGTGGAGTTCACAATGCTCTTTGATTGTAGGTGAAGTATAAATCCCAGCAAGTACAACTCAGAAATGACAAATTCATTCACCCCACCCCCCAAACCCCACCAATACTTCAAATTTGAGAATATTATGTATTTGTGCCAAATCTGGTCCAGTGAATGAAAATACATCCTGCACATCAGATATTTACATCAGAATTCATAACAGTAGCAATATGACAGTGATGGAGTCACAACAAAAATGATGTTATGGTTGGGGGTCACCACAACAGGAGGAACTGTGTTAAGGGGTCGCGGCATCAGGAAGTGTGAGACACTGTTCTATGGCTTTTATATCTGGTTATGGTTCATGGGTTTGGCAAAGCAGATCTTCCATGCTTGAAGTCTGTCAAGCCTTTCCTTAGTAAGGTCATCACTTTGGGAACCGTGTCCTGGGAAGTATGTGATACTCCTTGCGGACTGTAAGGGTTAAGCTTCGGGGATATAATCAGAACAGAACGTAATATTCCCTGTTCATTGATTCCCCTTCAGAAACAAGATCAGGAAAGAAACAGTTAGGGGGGATTTGGGAGAAGAGAAAGCAAAACAGATCACAGAAAAATCTTGATCGTAAGGTGATAGTAAGCAATACCATCTATGATTAAAGAAGCATCTTCTGCCTTTTTTTTGGTGTGTGTGTTTTGTATCTCCGACATCTGTGATTACAAAGCAAACAAATGCTTGCTTTCAGCCAAAAGTAGCATTTTCAACGAGAACAAAATGTTCTAGCCCAACTTGATCATCCTTTTTGACAGATGGCACGTTTGTTTATGTGTGTGAAACAAATGCATCTAAACAACAACGAGACCAATATTCCATTCAGATTTTATAGGAGTGTCTGGATAACCTTGGGCAAAATACTGAATCTCCCCTCAGTTATCTATCTTTATAATAATGTCCACATAGGTTATTGGCCGCAGTATAGGTCATCCTACATAGCGATGATAGGTGAAATGCAACCAGGGCAGGGCTTGTCATTGACATTGCAGCCACTGCAAGTGGAAGGTTAGGTTCTGTACCAGGGGTGCTCAGAACGGTGATCGCGATCACCAGGGTGATCTTCAGGCCCCTGACCAGGTTTTTTGCTGTTGGTCCTCTTCACGCGCCCCTGCACGCTGCAAAGAAGTCCTCCATCGTTGCTCCTCCCCGCTCCCTGCTCGCACGCCGCCTCCAAAAGCTCCAAAGTCCAAGAGGCAGAATGGGCCCCCTATTTTGGATTCCTCCTCCTCCTTCCGTCCTTCTCCAGCCACTTAGAGTCGTAGGAGACCAAAGGGGGTGGGCCTGGATGAGCGGTGCATGGCTGGCCCTGCGCGCATGCGCAGAAGCGCCCATTCTGCCTCTCGGGCTTCTCGTGAACTCTTGGAGGCGGCACACATGCTGCCGGCGTGGAAATAGGAGCAACGACAGAGGAGGAGAAGAAGGACGCTTTGGGGTCATTTCCTTACCGCATCTCAAAGGTCGGTCTTTTTTACTTTGGGGTGGGTGCTTGATTGTTCTGTGGCATGTCTCTTTGTTTATTTTTAATGTTTAAAAATGGCCTTTTAGCTCCAAAGCCTCTCTGCTTGCTTTGTTCCTTGAGAAATATATGTTGGGGAATATGGAAATGTGGGAGAAATGGGGTGGTTGGATGTATTTTTGCATGTCCCTTTGTTTATCTTGCTGAGTATTAATTGGCCTTGCAGTTCAAAAGCCTCTCTTCTTACTTTCTGGCTGATAATATGTGTGGTAATATGGCAGTGTGGGAGAAATGGGGTGGTTGGATGTATTTTTGCATGCCCCTTTGTTTACCTTGCTGCATATTAAATGGCCTTGCATAGGCATGTAGCCGGGGGGGGGGGGCTAAGGGGGCTTAAGCCCCCCGAAATTCTCAGGGTGGTCCGCGAAAAGGCCTTACTGGTACATTATTTAGATTGTTATGTTTATTCATATCATGATCTGATCACCATGCTCATCATATCCCACATTCATGGGGTTATTGGGATAACAATACAAAAGGTTTGCTAGGGTAGACCCTCTTCCTCCCAGTCTTAGCCCCGAACAAACTCAGCCCCGAATCAAAATCCTGGCTACGGCCCTGGCCTTGCAGTTCAACAGCCTCTCTTCTTACTTTCTGGCTGATAATTTCTGACTTTTAAGGCCTTACATGGTCTGGGGCCAGTGTACCTGCGGGACTGCCTTGTCCCATATCATCCCACCAGATCACTGCGCTCCGAAGAGCTAAACCTCCTGGTCATCCCAAATGTGAGGACCTACCATCTGTCCGCAACCCGCCGCCGGGCTTTCTCTGTTGCAGCCCCTACCATGTGGAACGCACTGCCCGCCGGCATCCGTGCCACCCAGGGCCTCCTCCCGTTCAGGAGAGCAGTTAAGACATTGCTGTTCCAACAAGCCTTCGGAGTTAGCTAAACTTAGCTCACACCGCCTAGCTGTCAGCCCACTGCGACGCCATTTGTTGCTTCAACTGTTCTAATTGTAATTCCATCTTAATGGTATTACTGTGAGTTATTATGAGTTATCTGACATTTGTATTTTACGAACTGTTGTAAGGGGGGGACGGACAGACAAATGCGAAATAATAAATAAAAAAATAAATAATATGTGTGGTAATATGGCAGTGTGGGAGAAATGGGGTGGTTGGATGTATTTTTATGCTCTGTTTTATATTGTTGTTATTAAATTGAAATGTTGATGTTTTATAACTTCATTTTATGTAAACTGCCCCGAGCCTGCTGGAAGGAGCGGTACATAAAAATGAATAATAAATATAAATAAGTAAATAAGAAAATAGTTATACGTTTTACATTTCTGGGTAGGTGATCTTTGGGACTTGGTTTTTTAATCAGTAGCTCCCATGCTGAAGTGTGAGCACCCCTGTTCTGAACTATAAAGGATACAAAATGGAAGCTATCTCCCCCAATGCCTGAAGAATATCTTCCTTGGTATCCATTTCTGGTCTGGGGAGAAAACTCTTCAGAAATTGTCTCCAAAGTCTCTTCTGAGAAAGTTCAGGTCAGCTCTAAATAATACCCTTACAGCCTTATTTTTGTCAACCGACTCTCTGTCATCTGTTGAAGCCTAACCTTTCCAACTCTGTGCTCAAGATAATGTATGTGGGTGAAGTGGGTTTCTAAAAAAAAGAAATGTGATATAATGTGGATATGTAAAACTGCTGTTTGGTCCATATTTCCTCTCTCATCTCAAGGCAATGATATAACCGAGCACTGCTTATTCTTCCCTGTGACTAAGTGAGCCTCCATTTTGGCTTTAATTACGATCATGTCTGATATTTTTCTTTATGTATCTATGGAGCGATTTTGGGGGCTGTAACTCCCTCCAGCCAGCTGCAAACATATATGTTTTATGTGATTTGCACCGGGAATGTGGCGCAGCTGGCTAAGTGTCAGCTGCATAAGATCTCTCTGACCAGTAGGTCATGAGTTCGAGGCCTGCCCGGGTCGAGGTGGGTGCTCGGCCTGTAAGTGTAGCCTGTTGTCGACCTTTGCAGCCCGAAAGACAGTTGCATCTGTCAAGTAGGAGATAAAGGTACCACATTAAGTGGGGAGGCAAATTTTGACTGAATTATGAGGCCATAAAAGAACGCCAGGAAAACTGAGGAATGTGGAAGGAACAACGAGGGATGTGGGAAAGTTGAGAGATGAGGAGTGCATCAGCTCCCCCTGGTGGCAAGAGTTTGCCTTTGTTTGTCTATATATGTGTATGTAGAAAACGGAAGGGATTGTCTGCTAAGTATGTGTACCTGTAATCCGCTCTGAGTCCCCTTCGGGGTGAGAAGAGCGGAATATAAATAAAGTGTATTATTATTATTATTACTCTACAGCAGCAGTTCTCAAACTGTCCTCCGCTGAACCCTTAGGGCTCCATGAAGCAAACCAAAGGGCTCTAACCTCCCCTCTTCCTCCTCCTCTCCTCGTCTTCCTGCTCCACTCCTCATCTTCTTCCTCCTCCCCCTCCTCCTCTTCCTCCTCCTCTTCCCCTCCCCCCCTCCTCCTCGTCTTCCTCCTCCCCCCCTCCTCCTCTTCTTCCTCCTCGTCTTCCTCCCCTCCTTCTCCTCTTCCTCTCCTCCTTGTCTTCCTCTTCCTCCTCCCCTCCTCCTCCTCCTCCTCCTCAGTTGATTGTGTTTTTCTTAAATGGCTGGATGGCCTTGGGGGGAATACTATTTCGGAAATAAATCAACTACCACCTATAAGAGACCAAAGAATGAGGGGAGAAGAAAAGAGAAGAAGAAAGTAAATAGCGCATGGAGGAGAAAAGAAGGAAAAGAAAAACCCACCAGGAAGGAGCTCGGAAGTGAAACTTGTATTTTTTTTTTTCTTTCTCTTCCCTCCCCTTCCACCACGCTTTCCCCTTCCTTTCACCCTCTTTACTTTTCTTCTTCTTCTTTTCTTTTATGGAATTTTAACTTTGTAATTTGTAAATATTTAGTAAAGATTATAGTTTTTTAAAAATTTAAAAAATGAATACTATTTCAGCTATGTTGGTTAAAACTATTCTTCATTTTAAATATTGTATTGTTCTTTCTTTCATTTTTTGCATTGTGTAAATTAGTTCACATAAACACTCTCCATATATATATATATATATAGTAGTATATATATATATATATATATATATATATATATATATATATATATATATATATATATGGAGAGTGTTTATGTGAACTAATTTACACACACACACACACACACACACACACACACACACACACATATATATATATATATATATATATATATATATGAAACAATTCTGGAGCTCTATGAGGAACTTTTGTATCAAAAAAGGGTGTTGAAGCTGAAAAAGTGTGAGAACAGGGATTGTGTCAACTGAGGAATTCTGCCACCAATGCTTTCCCATCCCTCTGAGCAAGGAAGATTCTTATCAAACCTGGGATCCACAGTCATGCTTATCTAGTAGGCTCGTGCGTTTCAGGTGAATCACTATCCGTTTCTGCTTGCCGGATAGCCTCCCATACCGGTTTTTGCACACCTCTTGAGACCGGGTGCGCTGTCGAATGGGTGTTTTTGTTCTGCATTTGAAAAAAGTGCCTCTTTTCAACCCATTGGCAACAATAGGGAACTTACAGGGCTCCCCTTTCCCATCTGAGACTTTATTTTCCTCCCTCCAAGGGAGTCTGGGTATCAGCAATAGGGTTAAGAAAACACCCTATCCAGGCCATTATGGGGGCAGGACTTCCCACAGCCTCCCCTTCCATATCCTTCATTAAGACCTGGATTTTAAAAACATCAGAATTAGGATACCATGCTTTCTGGATTCTTTCCCTTCTGTTCGTAGAAGAGGCTGAATTTAATGCTTCTTAAAGCTGTTTCTACTCCAGAGGAGAGGCAAGCATGTGCACTTTCCCTCCCAGCACCAGCAGCATGCCAAGGCATTTTAAGGAGGCCCAGGGAAGGAAGAGCAATGACCCGAAGCTCTGTGGAGCTATCCTCCCTGGACCACCTTAAAAATACCCTCACTTGCCTGCAATCTCCTTTCTGCTTGGAGTTTTGCTTCCTTAAAACTGTTTCTATTTTCTACTCTAGAGGAGAGGTAGGCTTCTCCTTTTGTTCGCTGGGATTACTACTATTAATAATAATTATTATCTTTTAGATGTATTTTCTGAAGGAGAGGAAGGAAAGGAGAAAAAGAAGCTAAAAAAGTGACCCTCCAAGGCCCCAAATGCATACACATGCAACCCACCCACCATGCCTCAAATCTCCAACTCCCATTCAGTACCACTAAATCAAAAGAATCAGGAAAATGTAGGCAAATAAAAAAGATTAAGTTGTGATGCCGAAGAGGGGTGGAAGAGCCCAGATCGGCTGCCACGTGGGAATCCATGACGGCTGGGCCCTTGCCGTTGTGGATATCGGATCAAACCGATGGAGCTGGATTGGCCGAAGGGAACGGCTAAAAATGGTTCAGGGCTCAAGTCTATTGTCTAGTGTAAATCTACACTCATGTGATCACACAGTGCTTGTGCTACATAACATCACCCTTCTGTTGAATAGCAACACTGTACAGTTGTGTGTTTGCCAAGGTGCTTACTTATCATCCCATTGTAGAATGAAAATATACACTCTGCAACCCCAGTGGTATAGTGCCATCCGTTGGGAGCCCCCCCCCCCCCCAAGCACCAATGGTGCTGCTCTGAGATCAGAGTGAAGAGAGGGGGCAGGAAGGCAGTTCCATCTTGCCTCCTGCACTGTGCTTATAGTATAATATAATATAATATATATATATAATATTGATAATATTATAACGTAAAACAATATACTAATAATAATAATATGATATTATAATTATATATTTTATATTACATGTAATATTGCTAATAATACAGTTT
The DNA here is from genome assembly GCA_030556195.1 of Anolis apletophallus. Classification (NCBI taxonomy): domain Eukaryota; kingdom Metazoa; phylum Chordata; class Lepidosauria; order Squamata; family Anolidae; genus Anolis; species Anolis apletophallus. Next base: position 21,054,203 of record JARBWK010000016.1, on the reverse strand, counting down.
AATGTTACAGTAATATTACAGTACAATGTAATATATAATATTAATATTGTGCTATGGCAATAATATAATATTCTAGCTGAGGACCCGGTGGTGCCTGGATTATTTGAGGAAGGCATTGTGTGCCAAGGTTGGTTCCTATTAGATGTTTATGTGGCTTGCAGTGGTCTCAGGAACTTAGTGAAGGTACTGCGAGTCCCGGGGGCCTAGTCAGGAAAATCAAGTTAAGGAAGCCTAACAATATCCCCTGAGCTGAGGCCTAGTCAGGAAAATCAAGTTAAGGAAGCCTTTCTGTCAATTTTGGGCCTGGTCTGCGATTTATAGGGGCTACAGTGTTGTTTGGGAAGTGAATGATGTGAAGGTACTACAAATCCATCATTCGTGGCCCTTCTGCCCTAAACCACACCAGGTAGTGAAGTGGGCCATTGGTCGCCTGTTTGCCAAGTTTGGTCCTGATCTGTCAGTGCTGTGGGCCTCAGTGGCTGACTGCCTGAGGCCTTTCCCTTTCCCTCTGAGTCACTTTAGAATGTTTGAATGTGGATGGCCATTTGGAGGCAGTTATGCAAATTCCATTTCAGTGGCAACCAATCCCCTCTGTCTGGGGCCGTAGAATGTTGGATTTCTGAGGCTGGCCAGTTAGAGCCCGTTATGCAAATAATCCCACAATGGCAGCCAATCGAAATGCTGGCACATATTCCTCCCGTCGCTCGCTCGGTCGTTCAGCCGCACCACCGCAAACACTGACTTTTATTATATGTAATAGATAGATTGTATTTACATTTTACTTGTAAGCCGCTCTGAGTCCCCTTCGAGGTGAGAAGGGTGGCATATAAATGTTGTAAATAAATAAATACAGTTATTGGACTGTAGTCTCTGCATTCATGAATAGGTGCTTCTGGCAAGAGACAGATTCCCCCTCATAATAGATGTCGAAATGTATTTGCTGGGTGTCTCTCAACTCTGGCTAGGATGGCTCTCTGATATGCTCTGGAGGAAGAGGGTTATTAATTTCCCAACAATGCTGGCTATTGGTGACCCAGTTCTGAACTAATATCCCACTCTCACTTCCTTTTCTCACTCATTAGTGTTGCTGTCAAAGTTCAAAACTGGGGTGACTGCATGACAAATATCCCCAGTCTAGAACTTCTGAGCTCATTAGAAGCAGTGGTCAACCCTGCACAAAGTTCAGGTTCTGCTCTTAATTAACTCAACCCAAACCTATAATCCTGTCACTGTCACCTCTTCCTCCTCTTCTGGACTCCAACTTACCTAGATGCCATCACAGTTAGGAAGACTACGGACACAACTTTTATTAGAGCTTTGAAAGGTCACTTTGAATGACCAGGTTATTGGCAAATGTGGCTTCCCAGCGTCCCTGAGGACCAAGAAGCCAGGGAAAGAGCCAGCTCCTTTGTATCTCAAAGTCATATTGCTGTAACATTTTAGAACATATTTCAACAGCTGACCTTTTCTCGCTCTCCCATTGCCAGGTAAATTATGGCAGGAAAGGAGATCATCAACGAAGGCATGATCATCAAGCTTGCAGACGACACCAAGTTGGGAGAGAGAGAGCCAATACTCCAGAAGACAGGAGCAGAATTCAAACAGATTAGAGAGATGATTGACCAAAACTAAGACCATGAAGTTCAACAGGGACAAATGCAAGAGACTCCACTTAGGCAGAAAAAAATGAAATGGGGGACAATGCCTGGTTCAAGAGCAGTACGAGTGAAAAAGATCTTGGAGTCCTCGTGGACAACAAGTTAAACATGAGCCAACAATGTGATGTGACAGCAAAAAAAGCCAACGTGATTTTAGCTTGCATCAATAGAGTCTAGTGACTGGATCCAGGAAAGTCCGGGAATGTGGCGCAGCTGGCTAAGTGTCAGCTGCATATGATCTCTCTGACCAGTAGGTCATGAGTTCGAGGCCTGCCTGGGTCGAGGTGGGTGCTCGACCTTTAAGTGTAGCCTGCTGTCAGCCCGAAAGACAGTTGCATCTGTCAAGTAGGAGATAAAGGTACCACATTAAGTGGGGAGGAAAATTTTGACTAAATTATTAGGCCATTTTAAAGAACTCCAGGAACACTGAGGAATGCGGAAGGAACAACAAGGGAGAAATGAGGAGTGCGTTAGCTCCCCCTGGTGGCCAGAGTTTGCCTCTGTTCGTCTATATGTGTGTATGTGGAAACAGCAGGGATTGTCTGCTAAGTATGTGTACCTGTAATCCACTCTGAGTCCCCTTCGGGGTGAGAAGAGCGGAATATAAATAAAGTAAATAAATAATAAATAAATAAGTCATGTTACCCCTCACCTGGAATCACATTGTGTCCAATTTTGGGCACCACAATTGAAGGGAGATGTTAACAAGCTGGAATGTGTCCAGAGGAGGGTGACTAAAATGATCCAGGGTCTGGAGAACAAGCCCTATGAGGCGCAGCTTAAAGAGCTGGGCATGTTTAGCCGGAAGAAGAGAAGGCTGAGAGGAGACATGATAGCCTTGTATAAATATGTGAGATGAAGTCATTGGGAGGAAAGAGCAAGCTTGTGTTTTGCTGCCCTGGAGACCAGGACGCAATGGAGCAATGGCTTCAAACTATATGTTGCCAGGGTGTGTGCTCCTTCTGCCAATGTGTTACTGTAAGGGCTGCCTTAATCAGCCTGAGGTTCTCAGGATATACTTGACTCAAGTTGTAGAGGAAAGTGTCCAAAGATAATTTAACAGTGTGTATATTTCTTTAAAAACAACATTTTCCACTTTGTCGGTGAGACTACTCTGTGTTGTTATCAGCAAAAACAAAGCACTCAAAAGGAAATGCGGAAAAGAGCTGCAGCGGCTACACTTGACCTCCAAAGGGCTTTGGAAAAGACCCACATTCAGTCAATTAATAGAAGAGCTACCTAAATGCTAAAAGCTCTGTTTACCTTCGCCTTGAAAGGAAGTTCAAAATGAAAAGCTTTGCTAAATGGGACATAATCACATTGAAGGTTGTGGAGAATCATGTCTGCAAAAAAAAAAAGAAATGTGTGTTGGCATGGTAGCCCCTCAGACCTATTTTGGTCTTGTTCTTTTAAAAAAGAAGGAATTGTTTGCTGTCCTGATATCCCTTTTATATCAAGCACCAGGGTAGAATCTCACGCAGATAGAGCAGCCAACTGTGAGAGCAGCTTTCCCTGACTTGGTCCCCTCCAAAAGTCTAGGATGAAATCCCATCATCCTCAGGCAACATGAGTCCTATATTCAGATACAAGATTACAGTGGGAAGGGAGGGAGGGAGGGAGGGAAGGAAGGTGTAACGACTCCTCAATGCACGGTAGGGATCACACGCAGGCGTAGGTTTGGTCCAACACGATTTTATTGAAGGTACGGCACCCGTGAAGCTAAAGCGCCGGCCCGCCACCCAAACACACCTTTTATACCCCAGTGCCCCTGACCTTCCCCAAAGCTCAGGTTCCCTAATCCTGACATAATGGTCTCTTCCACCTCGTCCTCCTCCTCCCTGAGGAAAACAAAACATCATTCAATTCTGTGGAGGAAATGGGCTTACATACTTTTTCAAAAAACTGCAATGAAAAGTCGGATGTACTTTCCCTAAACTCTTGGGCAACAGGAGGGTATATGACACCTTATTAACCACTTTCTCAACTTTAAAAGGCCCTATAAATTTTGGACCCAACTTCTTTGATTTGTATCCTAGTTTTAAGTTCTCCGTGGACAGCCATACCAAATCCCCCTCTACATATTCCTCCCCCTCGTGCCGCGTGTGATCTCCGAACAGTTTATATGAGCGCTGCGCTTTCAAAAAGCCTCCGTCACCTCCCTCCAAACCTCCTGGGCACGTACTTTCCACTCCCTCTGCTCCTTCCCCTTCTATTTCCAACAGCTGTGGCAAAGGAGCTACTCCTGCCCATAAACAATCTCAAAGGGCGATCGTCCGGTAGAAGAGTGGATAGAACTATTGTATGCAACCTCAGCATAGGGAAGGAGATCTGACCAATTATTCTGCTCCTGATTACTGAAAACTCTTAAATAAGTCCCCAACGACTTCTGCATTCTCTCCGCAGCACCATTACAACAAGGATGATAAGCAGATGTCAGTTTCCTTTGTGCCCCCAATCCTTCCAAAAACTTGCTCCAAAACTGAGCAGTAAACTGGACACCCCTATCACTCAACACCTGCTCTGGACAACCATGCAACCTATACACATGCTGTACATACAATTCTGCCAAACGTTCCGCAGATGGCAGCCCCTTCAACGGTATAAAATGAGCCTGCTTAGAGAACATATCTAGAACCGTCCAAATATATCGATAACCCCTACTTGACGGCAATTCTCCTACAAAATCGGTACTAACATGTGTCCATGGCTTTGTTGGATTAGCAACCACTTGTATCAACCCCTGTGGCCGGGCAGCG